>VIBL01000340.1:0-373468 GCA_008271625.1 Lutraria rhynchaena | reverse complement strand
TGACCTTGAACATCATATCTAAAAGAGGAGTGTGAAGGACTATAGGATTCATAATCATGTCAGACACCGACAGTGACAGCCATGAGCCTCCAGCCAAACGAACAATGTTGGAGCATGTACGAGAGTATTATCAAATACAGTCTCGTATGGAAAGAAAATCAAGGAAATTCAAGATGCAGTCTAGAGTGTATGATGTGACATTTCAACCGTACGATCGGTCGTTTGAATTTACAAACCGGTTGTTTCATGATATGATGAATCAACTTTATCGGACATGTCAAGTAAGATCCAATGATAGAGTCCGTGTATCCATACAGCATCCTCATTTGGAATTTGGAATTCATATTCCATTTGATGTGGCATCTCGTATCAATGGAGATGTAGTATTGGATGAAATTGAACGAGTGGCCCAGAGCAACCGTGAGTTTAAGATTCATGACGGAGAAGCACAGATGGAAATTACACATATTGCTATGCCACAAGGTTCTGGAAAAAGACATTCAAGTCGGCAAACGTACTAAACATGGTGAAATCAAAGAGAAGTGTGGTGTGTATTGACAATAGTAAGGACTCGATGTGTTTAGCTAGATCTATTGTGGTTGGTATGTGTAAAGCGAATCAAAATCAAACCCCGGAATGGAAAAAACGATGGAATCTCATACGTCAGTCTAAGAAAAATCTACAACAACATGAAGCTGAAGCCTTATTAAATCAAGTGGATATTTCATCGGAGCGTGCTTGCGGTATAGAAGAATACAACAAGTTACAAGATTACCTCTATCCCAACTATGTCATTAAAATTCATTCACAACATTATGGAAATGAATTATTATTCAAACCACCAGCAATGACTGAAAAAAGTCGGGTGATTCATATTTTTCATCATGACAATCATTATGATAGTATAATATCGATCGCAGGATTTCTTGGACGGAGTTATTATTGTGAATGGTGTGATGGGGGTTATGATCACCGTGAAGCCCATCAATGTAAAAACATTTGCCAGTGTTATGCCCACACCCTATGCCCCGTGGAACAATCCATTCGATGTCCTGATTGTTATCGAGTATTTCGAAGTCAAACCTGTTTTGATCGTCACAAAACGAAAAGTGGAAAACAACGTAAAACCATCTGTGAGTCTGTATGGAATTGTAGAAAATGTGGACAAAAAGTTGTAGGAACGAGACGAAATCATATTTGCCCAGGGCAAAAGAAATGCAAGTATTGTGAAAAAATAGTAGGACCAGATCATGAGTGTTACATTCCAACGTATGTACCACCTGATAGAAAAGGCAGGCAACCCGAAGTCCCCTTCATCTTTTTTGACTTCGAGTGTCGTTTTGATTCTGGAGAACATATACCCAACTTTTGTGTAGCGCAACGCGCCTGCGGTGAATGTATGTGTAAGTCAGTGCAAGATCCATGTGAGTATTGTGAAGAAGTGAATGAAGCAAGACAAATGGTATTCCGTGGAGAAAACACGTTGGAACAATTCTGCACGTGGCTATTCAATCCCACCCATCGAGGATCTACAGTGATTGCTCACAATGCTCAAGGTTACGATGCCCAGTTTATTCTTAGATATGTCGTTACCCACGGGACAGCTAAACCACAACTGATTATGAATGGAAGTAAAATCATTCTGCTAAGAGTGCATGGAATACGATTAATTGACTCACTCAGTTTCCTAAGTATGCCACTCTCAGCTTTTCCTAAGACATTTGGATTGACTGAGTTAGCTAAAGGATGGTTTCCATTTTATGCCAATACCTTATCCTATCAGGATTATGTGGGACCTTACTTACCGCTACATTTTTACAAACCTGACAGTATGAAACCAGAGCAACGTCAACAATTTCTAACTTGGTACCATGAGAAAAAAGGTGATGAATTTGATTTTCAAAAAGAAATGGAAAAATACTGTAAATCAGATGTGGATATTTTAAGACGTGGTTGTGGTGAATTTCGTCAACAATTGTTAGCCAGTGATCAAATTGACCCCTTTACGGAAGCGACCACGTTAGCCCAAGTGTGTAATAAAGCCTGGCGGAAAAATTCCATGCCACCTCATAGTTTAGCCGTGATTTCTGATGCAGGATATCCTAATAAAACTCGGTATTCCATGAAAAGCATACGTTGGTTACAAATGACTGCTGTAACTGAAGGGATTCATATTCGTCATGCCTTGAATCACAAAGGCGGAGAAGTTAAAATTGGACCATATTATGTGGATGGGTATTGTGAAGAGACAGACACGGTGTATGAATTCATGGGATGTTGGTTTCATGGCTGTCCCACCTGCTTTCCCAACCGGGGTACCATCAATCCATATACGTTGAAAAGCATGCATCACGCCTATGAAGACACACAAAAAAGACTTGAGAATTTGAAAGAACAAGGATATCCATTAGTGGTCATGTGGGAATGTGAATTTGATCAACGTTGTCAAAAAGACCCTGAGTATAAAACCAGAGTAGAACGATTTTATGTGGGTCAAGACCCTATTCAACCCAGGGAAGCTTTGTTTGGAGGTCGTACCAATGCCGTCCGACTGTATCATGAAGTAGAAAAAGACCAAGAGATCAAATATGTGGACATTTGTTCCCTGTATCCTTATGTCAACAAGTACAGAGAGTATCCATTAGGCCATCCCGTGATTTTGAGTCAAGAGCAAATTGATTCACAGCGTCTTGAGACATACAAAGGATTGATTAAATGCCGTGTTCTTGCACCGCAAGATTTATGGATGCCTGTCTTACCTATGCACTGTAATAACAAAATGGTATTTGCTCTCTGTCGTACCTGTGCGGAAGAGGAGTTAGATTATTGTACACATACACTGTATGAACGGGCATTGTATGGAACGTGGACCCATGTCGAATTGGCAAAAGCCATTTCTTTAGGGTATAAAGTGTTGAAAGTCTATCATGTATGGCATTGGGATGAATGGAGTACGGACGTGTACCGTCAATACATTGACAAATACTTAAAAATGAAGCAAGAAGCCAGCGGGTATCCTCCCGGCGTGGACACAGAGGAAGATAAATGGAAGTTTAAACAAGATTATTTGGAAGCTGAGGGAATTCGCTTGGAACACGTGAAAAAAAATCCAGGAAAAAGAGCTTTTGCCAAAACCATGTTGAATTGTTTATGGGGTAAAAATGCTCAAACCAACCTGTTACCAAAAACGGAGTATGTCCATAAATTGGATCGTTTCTATGAGATTCTGAATGATCCTAAAAAGTCGGTGAAATATGCCGAGTGTTTTGATCATGATGAATTCGTACTGATGAATTTCACGGATGAATCGGATCGAGCTGATCCCCATTCTTCTTCTAATCCTGTCGTGGCTTCTTTTGTGACGGCTTATGCTCGATTAGAATTATACAAAGTGCTTGAACCTCTGGGAAAAAGGGTACTCTATTTTGATACGGACAGTTGTATGTACATTCATGACCCTCAAGAATACAATGTACCGATTGTCTCCAGTCGTTTGGGAAAATGGACGGATGAAGTGCCTCATGGACGTATTGTAAAATATGTTGCTTTAGGTCCAAAAAACTATGGCTATGAATACATTGAAAATGGAGAACGACATCAGGCGTGTAAAGTGAAAGGCATTACATTAGACTATAATGCAACTCAACAAGTAAATTTCAATAGTATGGTGGACTGTGTGAAAGACAGAGAACATTATTCTACCGTAGTTGAATATGCGTCTAGGATTAAACGCCATAGAGATAGAACAGTGACGAGTGAGAAACAAATCAAAACATTTCGTTCTGTGTATACCAAACGGATCATCGTCGACGATTACATGACTGTTCCTTATGGATATCTGCATGACTGACCTTGACCCGTTGTTTTTTGGTCATAAAAAAAAAACCTTGACCTTGTTGTTTTTGGATATATAATGGTGCAGACGTTGTCGTAGTCGTAGTAGTGGTCGAATACAAACAGAAACACAAAACAAAAATACAAAATACAAAACAGAAAACAGAAAGAAACAAAAGTATGGATTGGATACCGTTACTTCCTATAGAGTTAAGACTTAAAATTTATCGTTATGTGATAGAGGCTAACACTAAACCATGGAAGATGGAGTTAGTACATGCATGGGCGACCCATGGTGCTATTCATAGTTTACAACGCATGGACCCTGGACGGGTAGATAGACTATTAGAAGATGTCAGTGAACGCCAGGATTTGACTGTAAGTCAGAAATTACCTATGCTACGAAAGTTCAATATAATTCAACAAAAATTGGATCGTATGATATCGACTGGATGGGTGTTTTGTATCCACGATGCTACTTTGAATGATATATCTGCATTAACGAATGCATTTCAACCTACTGACAATGTCATATGGTTTAGCATGGCTGAAGAAGACAATGGGATATCTCAACCTGGATGGCGAGTGTATTCGCAATACAAACTACGTGGTATCCTGTTATTTAAGGAACCGATCCCTTTCACTAAGGTCAGATCGATTCTATCCTACCGTGCTGTGTTCTTTAAACAAAAACATCATTTACGTGTAGTGACACAAACCATTGATGCTCTCCATGCGGATGTACCTAGGCTTATCATGAATGCGGGGAATATTCCATTATGGAAAGACCATCGAGACGACCCCGATATGTGAGTTTATTTTACATTTTGGATTTTGAGTTGTACAGAGAAACTTTATTCAGTATTGTACTAGATAACCTTGACACGGTCAAGGACATTCACGCTTGGATTCTGAATCCGCATACGTTTGAACTATTTAAACGGATGATTCATCAGGCGATGATCAGTGCACATTTGGACTTGAAAGCTATCCATCGAGACGATTGGAATACATACGTGGTGAATAACAAGAAAGTGATTCAAACCATTCAAGAATGGAACAGTTTGATATTATGAAGCATACCATGTTAAGAAAAGCATTGATTTTTGCTTTTCGTATGAAAATACCTGAAGGTCATCATAGTGTAGAATGGATTCGACAACGTTTGAGTACACCAGAACTGTTTGAAGAATTTAGACATGGACTTCATGTGATGAATTCATTTTATAAACAGACAGTGCCACTAGACTTTAGTGAAACGGATTGGATGAACCATGTAGTGAACAAGGACGAAGTCATCACTTTTCTGAGTGAATATGGACATTCAGAATGTGTGTTTGAATTTTCGGAGAAAATACTTCCACCACTTCATGACTTTTGTTGTCAGTGTTGTAACTGTGTGTCAGTGTAACTATTGTATGTTTAGTGATCACAAAAAAAGTTGACATGTAATAATATAGAATTATTGTTAGTGTAACTAAAACAAAAAACAAACAATGTTGTATATTTAGTGATCACAAAAAAAAGTTGACATGTCAAAATGTAAAAAATTATTGTTAATGTCACTGTTGTATATTTTAGTGATCATAAAAAGTTGTTGTTGTTGTTGTTGCATGTAAAAAAAAAGTCAATAAAATACTTTTGTTTCATTCACTTGATGTTAGTTGTGATTGTCACGTCATGGAGTCCAGTTTATTGTTTAAGCATCCTTGTAATATGTTTATCTCAGGTCCGAGTGGATCTGGTAAAACACAATTTGTCAAAAAGATGTTGACTTACAAATCGGATCTGTTTCAAGTGGTACCTGAGCGTATCGTATGGTGTTACAAAGAATGGCAAACAGCCTATGCTCAGTTACAAGAACAGGAACCCCACATTCAATTCTTACAGGGTATTCCTGAGGATGAGGAGGAGTTGGTGGAGGATACCTCCATTCCCCATTTAATTGTATTTGATGATATGCTTGGGGATAAAGATGAAGAGAAAATTAAATTATGGTTTACACGAAAAGGTCATCATCGTAATGCCAGTGTTATTTACATTACACAAAACATGTTTCAACAATCGAAAGCCAGTCGTACATTAAGTTTAAATGCACATTACATGATCTTATTTCAAAACACAAGAGATAAAGGACAAATCAAAGTATTGGCGAATCAAATTCAATTGCCACACTTGTTACCCGCGTATCAAGATGCGATTTCTACACCCCATGGGTATTTAGTGATTGATTTTCACCCTCAAACACCAGACACGTATCGGTTGAGAACCGATATTTTTCATCATTGGATCACTGGAGAGGAACGTGGTCCGACGGTGTATATATAAAGGAGATAGAACTTAGAGAGTCATCATAGTCATCATGGCAGACAGAATGAACACCATAGCTCAGTCGCTAGAACATTTGAGTCAGGAACGTGATCCTGCTCAACGGGAGCAATTGTTACGATCAGGATTAAAAGAAATGGTCAAATGGTTTACGTTAGCTGCTAAAGTGATTTTACAAAAGAAATTGCTGTTACCTAAACAAACACAAAACTTTATGCAAAAACATCAGCATGAACTAGAGCAGTTAGGTGATGATCAAGTGGATGTGGACACCAAACGTCAACTTATATTAAAACCAGGAGGGAGTGGATTTCTTGGAGGGGTCATGATACGAAGTTTACTTCGATGGAATGGTCAAAAGACCATTCGTAAATTTGGCCCTAAGAAAACGCCTGCAAAAAGAACTCCTGCAAAAAGAGCTCCAGCAAAAAGAGCTCCTAGAAAGAAACGTTCTCCTAAAAAGAGAGCTCCAACAAAAAGAGCTCCTGCAAAGAAGAGAGCACCTGCAAAGAAAACACCAGCATTTACAGTTTCACCCACAATCGATGAACGTTTTATCACCCTTCGACGAGGTTCCCGTGGATCTTCCCGTGGATCTTCTTTATCTAGAAATGGGAGTTTATCTAGAAATGGGAGTTTATCTAGAAATGGGTTGTCACCCATTGGATCTTCTTCTTTAAGTGGATCACCTCCCAATGGGTTGTCACCTCCTTTATCTAGAAATGGATCTCCTTTATCTAGAAATGGATCACCCCAGAGTCCAACTCAATCACTATCCAACTCTCCTATTTACACGGCAACACGATGGTCCCCTCCTGCCACCAGTACTCCTATGACAACTCCAATGAAAACTCCTATGAGAACGCCAATGAGAACTCCTCCCAGAACGCTAAGAAGCCGTTTGAGTTTGAGTTCGTCTTCTTCTTCAAACAGTACATGTTCGACCTGTGGATCAAGCAGTTTAAGTTCGTCTTCTTCCAACAGTGGGTCAACCAGTACATGTTCGACCTGTGGATCAAGCAGTTTAAGTTCTTCAAGCAGAAGCGGATCCAAAAAAAGCAGATCTAGAAGCAGATCCAAAAGCAGATCTAGAAGCAGATCCAGAAGCAGTAAAAGTTCTACTTCGTACATCAGTTCTTCATCACCAGATACCCCTGTGACTCGATTTTCACCCTTGAAATTATCTCAGTTATCAAGACAGATGGTATTGAAACCTATCTTACAAGGACGTGTGAACTTAATGAGAACCCTACCGATGAGTTCAGCTTCTAAACAAGCCTTAGATGCTTTATATAAACAGTGATGTATGAAACAACAGCATCAGTTGATATCATGGCTCCAAAGCGTCCACTCCTACACAAGTACGGTCATCTGGTGTTGGGTTTAACTCAAGCCCCAGAGGGAATGAGAAGAAAGATGATACAAAAAGCACCGAAAGAAGTGATTCAATGCGTCTCCGAGTGTTGTCACAATGTTTTAAAAGGCAATGTTGCCTTATCCCCCACTCAAAAGCAAAGGTTGAAGTCCAAGCGTCAACATCTCCGTACCTTAGCAGATAAAAAAGTATCGATTCAAAAAAAGAAACGGGTGTTAAATCAAAAAGGAGGATTATTTCCATTATTGGCGCTCGCTCCAGTCATTGCTAAAGCTGTAGCGGCAGGGGCACTCAGTGGTGGAGTGGCTCAACTCGTGAAAAAAATATGAAGAAAATGGCTATCGTCCCGTTTAAAATGCTAGAAGAGATGAATCGATGGAAATCAGAACAGCGACCACGTTTACCTCCTCCCCCACAAGTCACACAGACCTCTGATTTACAGAAACAAATGGGGGAAGTACTACAAAATGAATCCTTGTCCGAATCAGAAAAGGCACAACACTATGGACAAGTCTTACAAAAGTTTCAATTGTCACATCAAAAAGCGCGTGAACCCAGCATGCCACCTCCAGCAGTTCCAGCACCAGCAGCTCAAGCACCAGCAGCTCAACCACCAGCAGCTCAAGCAGCAGCTCCCGATAGACTAACCCTAGCCGATAGGATTCTTGAAAGTGTTCCCCAAACCATGCGTCGAAAAACTCAACTCTTATTACACTTTCTTCAAAATCATCCTCATATGTCATGGAATGAACAAGGTGTTTTGGAATATGATGGAAAACCCATACAAGGATCCAACATTATAGATTTAGTCAATGATGTGATTCGTCAAAGAAAAGGGTCTAGCCCTAAAGGATGGGAACAGTTTTCTCGTGGATTAAGAGAAGTCAATGTACCCCAAGAAGTGGTAGGAAATAAACGGAGATGGTCCTGGATACAACAACCCGAGTCAGACTCTGAGGAAGATGAATTTTACGATAGTTTTGTCGATCCTTCTGCGTCTTTTACTTCTTCTCCTAGGAAGAAACCTTCTGCGACTAAAAAACCTATAAAACAAGAAAAAATCAAACCAGAGCCTCAGTGGGAACCTTACTAGACTCTTACTACTACTACTACTATGGATCCTAAAGTAGATACCGTGTTACAGAAGATCTATTATGATCCCTTACATCCTGCTGCTTTTGGAGGGATACGCCGTCTCTATAAGACAGTGCGAGCTCATGGCATTACTTTGAATCAAGTGCGATCCTGGCTAAAAGGACAAAAGACGTATACCTTGCATAAACCTATCCGTCGGAAATTTTCAAGACGGAAAACCAAAGTGGGTGGTATCGATCATCAGTGGCAGGCGGATTTGGCGGATATGCAATCCTTAGTCAAACACAACACACCGTATCGATATCTGTTGTGTGTCATTGATGTATTTTCAAAATATGCGTGGGTCGTTCCACTCAAGGATAAAACGGGACTCACTTTGATTGAAGCGTTTCGCTCTATTCTGAAAACAAGACAACCTAAAGCGCTGCAGACGGACAAAGGCACTGAATTCAAGAATCAAAGATTTCAAGCGTTTTTAGAGAAAGAAGGTATTCACTATTTCACGACTGAAAATCCAGAAACCAAAGCCAGTGTAGTAGAACGTTTTCAACGTACTTTGAAATCCTACATGTGGAGATATTTTACCCATCATCACACACGACGATATATTGATGTATTACCAGATCTGGTGCAAGCCTATAATCATCGATTTCATCGAAGTATTCAAATGGCACCTGTATCCGTGAATGAACACAATGAATCTGAGGTGACCTTGACCTTGTATGGAAAAAAAGAAAAAAAGAAACCACATCAACAACATATTCATGTGGGAGAGATTGTGCGCATCAATAAAACCAAACGTACCTTTGATAAAGGCTATCTACCAAACTGGACGACTGAAGTGTTTAGAGTGACCCATGTCAAAAGAACTTCACCTCCGACCGTCCAATTGACTGATTTAGATGGAGAACCTATTCTGGGTTCGTTTTATCTCTCTGAAATACAATCTATAAAAGACGATGGTATCTATGAAATTGAATCAGTGTTGGCTCGTCGTAAGAGAAAAGTAGACGGAAAAATAAGACAAGAAATTAAAGTACACTGGAAAGGATACCCTTCGAAATTTGACAGTTGGATTCCTGAATCTCATCTTGTTTAAATACAGCATGTCTCAGTCTGACACAGCCAGTGTGGCAGTGAGTACCTCAGTGAGTACTTCAGAGAGTACCTCAGAGCAAGTCAGACCCATTGAGCCGAAGAACAAGGTCGCCTTTTTTGCCCAAATTGCGGTGGTGTTTATCATTATTAGCGTGTCACTCTTTAATTTGTGTTTTGAACGACCCGATCGTGAATTGTGGCTCCTGCTTTTAAGTAGTTCTCTGGGTTATATTCTACCGAATCCCTCTTTGAAATTCAATAAACCCAAACCAGCATGAGTTCGTTTTACATTACCCTGATGAGTGACAGTTCAATGGATCTGTTCCCAGACAATACCCAATGTTGTTTTCGTACCAAACTACTCAAACCCATCCATCTCAATAAACAAGACTGGGAAATTGGTTTAGTAGAAATGATTGTACCGAGTCAAGTCATTAATATCACGGAGGAAGAGCGACATTTTTCCATTGTCACACGGGATCCTATCCTGGCCAAAACGTTTGAGGCTTTTCCCCATTACTGTCTTTTCCCCAATGATGAAAAAGGAATACGTCTTTGTATTCCGGTAGGAACTTATGTTACACCACAACATCTGATAGAGACTCTGGATCGAGTCATTAAAGATTATCTAGGTCAACTGTTTAGAGAGAAAAACCTCCGTTTTACTGTAGGTTTCTCAGGAACAAGTAAACGTATTAAGATGGATAGTTCAAAGAACTTAGGCATTCAGTTTCATCCTAGTATGTTTATGAAAATGGGTGGGTCTCCTCATAGTGCTCCTACCATTTATTTAACTGAGAATCCAGATCCATTTCCTCACGGGGTAGACTTGAACATGGGTCATAATCACTTGTTTGTTTATTCTGACCTGGCGGCTTATACCTATTTGGGAAACATTGAAGCTCCCATTTTACGTGTGGCTCCTTTTGACCCGAGAACCAAAGCAGGGACTAATCCACATATTCATTTCGAGTTCTTGAATGTACACTACGTACCACTGGCTAAAGCCAACTTTGACACCATCGCCATCCATATAAGGGGTGACACAGGGCAACCCATTCAGTTTATTCATGGGAAGTCTATGGTAAAGCTACATCTACGCCAACGACAATGATGCCTATATACCAAGGTCAACCTCGTCAGTATGGACAGGGGCTTGGATCTATGTTTAAGAAAGCCATGAAACGTATCATGCCTTTACTGAATCCTTTGGTTCGATCTGGAGTTCGAACCTTGAAAAAAGAAGGACTCCAGCAAGGAAAAGCGGCCATGCAAGAGATCATGTCAGGATCCAACCCTAAAAAAGCGATACGAAAAAGAGGAGCTAACGTATTGAAAAATGTAACCGCATCCTTGTTACGTGAAGTCACCAAAAACCTAAGAAAAGTATAAAGGCCAAACCCATCAAGAAAAAACCTCATTCGAAACTTCATCGTCGTCGAGTGAAGCAGGCCAGACCACTTGATATTTTCGACTAAAAGAAAAAAGAAAAAGAAAAAAACAATCATGATGCAACACGGTTCTTGTGAATGTAGTAAGACAGAATTGGACGTGTCTGTCGTTCCCCCTACGATGACTGCCATGCAGGAGGGACAATGGACTGAGCATTATCCCATTTCTGCCCTGGATAATAATGCTCCTATTGAATTCGTGATTCCTGCACAAGTAGAAAAATGGACAGATCTGAATCAGTCTTATCTGTATATGAAAATCAAAATTATACAGGCGGATAATACCGACTTGGCGAATGACAGTGAAATTGCGACCGTCAATAACTTTTTTCACAGTATGTTCAGTAGCATCGATGTGTATCTGAACAATAAACTGATCACCAGCAATGCGGACACGTATGCCTATCGTGCTTACCTAGGAAATTTACTCTCCTTCAATCCAAGTTGTAAAAGCACTCAGCTTCAAGCATTAGAATTATGGGCCGCAGATACCCCTGGTCAGATGAATACCAAAGTCCATGATGGAGATAACAAAGGTTATGTGGAAAGGCGAAATCGTGTCCATCAAAGTCGTGTAGTGGAACTATGTGGTCGACTTCATTTGGATCTGGTGATGCAAGATAAATATTTACCTAATGGGATAGAAATACGTCTAAGACTGAACAAAGCATCACCCAATTTCTGTCTCATGGCTGCTGCACCTGCAAAAATCAAGTTTATGGAAGCAGGTTTCAATGTGAGAACCGTGGATTTACTCCCTGTGGTGGCCAATCAACTCAATCAACACATTGCTCAACACAACATGAAAATTCCCATCCGACGGACTGAGGTGAAAACCTTTACTATTCCTAACGGCCAACGTTCCAAGATTGAAGATCATTTATTTCAAGGTCAATTACCAAAACGACTGATCATTGGTATGGTGAGAAACGGAGATATGAATGGGGATATAGGGACCAATCCTTTTGATTTCCGTCATTTTGATCTCAATCATCTGGAGGTCAGTATTGATGGAAAAAGTATTCATAACAAACCGTTTCAACCCAATTTCGAAACGGGAGAATGTCTACGGTCCTACATGTCACTCTATCAAGCCACAGGAGCACTTGGACTCAATCGTTCCTTTGGATTGAGTTTGAATGATTATCAACACGGTTACACACTCTGGGGACTGGATTTGACAGCCGATCAAGGTTGCGAGGAAGGTCAACTCCATCCTATAAAAACGGGGAATCTGAGATTGGAATTTCACTTTGCCAGAGCGCTAGGACAAGCTATTAACGTGATTGTGTATGCGGAATACGATAATCAGATTGAAATCAACCAGTTTAGAGAAGTACTTTTAGATTATTGATGGAAAAAATGGAACACAAACAAAACTTTAAAATGCAATGGTTGAATCTAGAAAAAATGGACATAGATAACATGGAACCAGGACAAGACTTTGAAATGCAATTATTGGCGTATCCTTGTGATACAAGTGAACGAACGGAATCCTTGCGAGAGGGATTGAACCACCATGTGACAGAAGCACTTCAAACGTTGATTTATGATCAAGTGCATAAAGACTGTTACGGTTGTCAAGTGGATCATCCTAGTCAAGTACAACATGTCCTGTGCTTATTCACGAACACATCAGAGTGGACAGAACTGTACATTCAAAAAGCGATTCAAGATTTGGATGTGTTCAAGGTCATGGAAAAGTGGTATCCTGAACTCGTGACCTTGACCGATAGGGAAAAAGGAGATGCCTGTCGATTATGGATTCAGTTTAAAAACGAACTCTATCAGAATCAGTCAGAACTGAACGATTCCTGGATAAGTGTATGGGCAGAACGTGTGAATAGACATTGGCATTATGGAGACGAATGAACTTCAATACATCTTAGATCATTCACCGATGTTATCGACATTGCATGCTCGTGTTTGTGCAAAAGATCAGTTACCTTCGGAGAATCCTCATCATATAAAGGCTTATATTGTGAATACACACAATGCGAATCAACCTGGAGAACACTGGGTGGCTATTTACATCAAAGACCATACCATCGTGTACTTTGATTCTTATGGACTACCACCCTTTGAGGAGATTCTCTCTTTTGTGAAAAAACATTCAAAAACGTATCAGTGGAATGCATTGTGTATACAAGGGAATGTTTTACCTGTGTGTGGTGTGTATTGTATATTCGTTCTGGACTTTATTTCTCGTGGATGTGACCTGAACCAGATCCTTCTGACTCGATTCAAAGTGCTAGAGGATAGACCAGGAGATAACGATACGTATGTGACCCGTTGGTTTGAACAATATTATGGCACTTATTATAGACAAGCTCAGTATGTGAACAAATGTGGACAAAAGTGTTTTGGACGACACAATGATAGAATAGGAGGTGAAAGACATTTGCAATATAGAATCATGAATACAAACATGATGTATTATTCACTTTAATTTGTGTGATTAGTTTCATCTTGTTCTGTTTAAAAATATGTACAAAAAAAGTTCTAACAAAATTTAATTGTTCTATGTTGTTCTAACAAAAAAAAATATGTACAAAAAAATGTTCTGTTTAAAAAATATGTACAAAACATGTTGTTCTACCAAAAAAATGTACAAAAAAATGCTGTTTTGTTTAAAAATGGTTGATTTACAAAAACATAGGGTTCATTATTGTTCTATGTTTAAAACATGTGGTTCGTGTTGAATAAAAATATAAAAAAATAATACCACCTGTTTGTTTTACTTTGTTGGTATTAGGAGTTAAGAAACACAAAACAAACACAAAAACACACCAAAAACTAGCGACTAAAAATATGGACGTGACGTCATTTAACATGTTCTCACACAGGTTCGCGCTTGCGGTATAAAAATCCAATGCATTGCGTCACGTCATTTCATTTCCTTCTAAGCGCTCAAGATGAATGCATTGTTGAATCAGCTAGAAACGGCTAGACAATTGACGGCACGACAGGCTAGGGTATGGCGGAACATCCGTCAACTGGCGGCTAATGTGGTCAACAAGAGAGAACAAGAAGAACGGGCTATTGGTGAGTCCATGAATTGTATTGAAGTAGATCGCTATCATCAACGTGATGAAATGATTCGAATGAGACAACATTTTCTGAATCTTGAGAAACGAAACCAGAGACCCGCCAGGACAGCTAGTCCTCGGCGACAGCGGCGACGTGAGCAACAGGCTGCTAGAGATCGGGCTCTGAATAGACTCAGAGAGCGAGAAAGTAGACAACAGGCTATGGATGATATCGAGGCGAAGGAGCAGGCCGATAGGGAACGGGCGTTTGCCGAATACGAGTCAGAACAGAGGCAGAAAGAACAAGCTGTCTGGGAACAAGCAGCTAGGGAGCAGGCTGAACTTCAGTCTGAGATCAGACAGCAAAGACAAGGGCTGGAAGCGTATTATCAGCAGAAAGAAGAAGAAGAAGACCATTGGCAATTGATTACCACTGCCGAGAGAGAGTACTTTCAACCCTCTGTTCCAGAACAAGAATGGTACTGCGGGGACCCGACCTGCCGAGACTGTTATCCTCAACAAGATTGGTACTGCGGGGACCCCACTTGTCAAGACTGTTACTCTGACAAGCGTAAGGTCTACGTCAAACAGGAGCCTGCTGCTAACTAGTGCTACTACAAAAAAATACCAACGGTCCTTTTTAGGACCAAACTGGTCTAATGACCACCACCAACGGCCCTTTTCAGGGCCACCATGTCATTTCGAAATTGACTTGGGTCAAATTGTCTTTATTTCTAAAAACAAAATCCCCAAATTCCCACACCAAACAAATTGAAAATTCAAATTCAAAAAACACAATTCAAAAAATGGTACCCAAAAACACAAAATGAGGTACCCCCACCTATCCAAAATGGGTACCATAAGAAAACAAAACATTGGCCAAAATTTCACAATTTCACCCTTTTTTTCAACACATTTTGACCTCATTTTCCGAAAATTTGGTACCAGGGTACCGCCCATAGTGTCGGAAAAGTGGTACCATAAGTACCTACGATGGTACCACGGTACCGCCCTTCACTACTCTCACTCTTACTGTAGCGCGCCAAGTTTAACAGCGAGGTTCGCGAGTGACTTACCTTTGTTTTTCTTGTACGGAGAGTAGCGGCATGAAGATGTTTTGACAGATTTGCGTTACTTAATGAGTTGAAAAGTAACGTCTGTACGGGTATAAAAAGCATGGAAACCGAGTGCCTATGACCGGATCACTTAGAATATGTTCGTGCACTATCACGAACGAACTCCATCGACATTTTCCGTCATTGTACAATAAGTAGAACTGCGTGGTGAAATGTAAAGTACCATTAACTTGGTTAAGGTCGTTTATAGAGTAATTTTCTTTCGCATTAAGTGGTAACATTCGCTTAATGACGACCTCATATGCTGTAGATATGTGATAGTATTAAAATGTACTGTTAAATTGCCGATACATCATTTGGAATCTTAAAGAGAGTCATTATATACAATTTATTCCACAACTTGGGAAATTGTTAATGTCAACAATTTATGATGTCGCTTTTGGATGTTTGGAATTAATAGACAGTCAAGGCAACAATGCTGTCTAATCGTTTAGAATCCTTGAAAACCATTTAATTGCTAGATACGTTTAAAGATTTTGTTATAAACTTTATGAATAATTGTATAAATTTTGTAATTGGTAGTATTGCAACTTTGTTTTATAAATGCTTGTAGATTTAAACGGCGGCTACGCCATTCTTTCTCCACATCATGTTGTCACTAATGTACAGTGCAACCTCACCAATGCAACACTCTTTGGGAGTTGATGTTGAGAGGTTGTTGCTCTAGAGAGGTTAAATTAATGCTTAAATTGTACTGTGGGGAAAATCATGTTGTGGTTGTTGAAGGGAGGATGTTGCTCAAGAGAAGGCTACCCTGGAGAGATTGCACTGTACACGTCTACCACATGATGTGGTCGCCACATCACACCGCAGCTATAAAGTACAGTTCTTGCAATACTTAGTTTTCACATCATCCGACCCCCACATTATATAGCCATTGTTTCATACGTCTACTATTTTGTAGCCACATTATTTGATCAATACATTGCGCACTCGGAGGAAGGAATTCTTCCTTAATTTAATAAAATGACATTTTGAAGTATAAAATGTACAATGTTCTCTTGTGCCAGAGAATATAATTCTGTCTTGTGACCTGGTGCGATGAATAATCTGTTTCTTTGCAATGGTGACTGAGAAGGTGGCCTCCCTGGCTGTGTGATTATGGTCTGTGACTTGTACTCACCAGCCCCTTACCTCCTTGATTTCGAATCCCACCCGAGACCAAATTTCATATTTGAGAAATCTCTTTTACGGAAGTTCGATGGTTCTACTGTGGTGTAAGTCTGGGATCTTCCTCCTCTGTTAAAGCTGGAAAAGTTACCAAATGACCCTGGCTGTTGGTGCGACGTTAAACTCCTGTGAAAAAATATTGACTGACAATTTCCCACCTGCAACGTCAAATTGTTTTACAATTTGCTATAATTATGTTATTTCAATTGTTACAACCCACCCTTGACGATTCGAGACATTTGTTTACACTTAACAATATTTTTTGTGACATTGTCATTGGGCTTCAACACCGTTTTTCAACAAATTTTCAGTTATATGCAGAGACCGGTTCACCTAACCAGTTTTCATGGGATGTATACTGACCAGTACTAACTACTTAACAATAAACAAAACACAGCCAGACATTAGACATGTCATGTATCCTTTCCTTTACATCCTAGTCGCGTCCTCTATAAATGCATTAATTTCAATTAATTTCAGTTAATTTCAAACCAGCCCTAAAACAATACGAAACTGTGTCAAGTTATTTATCGCTGAGAAGACACTTAAAAGCTTTCCAACAGTACAAAATTGCTGTCTGGCATTGCTAAGCAAACATAAAATTTATTTTGTATTATATAAGACAAGGCAAATATACGCTGAGGAGCATGTTGCAAGCTTGTCAAATAATTGTTCGCGAAAATATCATGATACAAGAACCATATGTGATCTTGCAATTTGTTGTACTTAATATATCATGTGGATGTTCTGTCATAACGGTTTATTATTTAAAAAGATATTCATTAAATTAAGTGGAATTGAATATGAATATAAAATGATAAATTTTGGAATAAACACGCGGGTGCGTATGTGTCATTAGATAAACATTAATACATCTTGCCTGGTGATGATACTGCTGCTGCTGCAACTACTGTTGTTGTTGTCGCTGATGATGATATGTTGCTGTTGTTATTGTTGTTGTTGTTGCTGCTGCTGCTGCTGTTGTTGCTGCTGCTGTTGCTGCTGCTGCCTATACAATTTTGGTCGTTAATAAGCCGGTGAAAATTGAGTATGTTTAACTCATATCGAGAGTTTTAATTGATCGTTTTCTTTCTGGGTTAACTAGCAAGTTGTTCATATATTTCAGGTCATATCAGATTCTGCCTTGAGGGATGCTAAGAAAATGGTGTTAAATGCTTTCGATGAGAACAATGATGGTCGCATTGATATCGCTGAGGTAAGCTGTAGAAATATATAGTAAAACCTCGATAATGAGACCACCTTCAGGTCACGAAAAATTGGTCGTAAAAATGAGGTAGTCTCATTAACAAGTTGAATTATATGGAAGTTCTTGGGAGCCAGTCCGAAAATAAATGATCGTTATAATAAGGTGTTCGTAATATTGAGGTGGTCGCTATTTGAGGTGTTACTATATGTTTCAAACGATAGACTGTTTTGACTCCGTACTTTTACGTAGAACATAAAAAATAATATCTATACTGTAATATCATAAAAGGACCACAGTCTCTTAAACACTTAAACATTTATAAATAGTTAAAACGAAATCCCTTTCAAGGAAATGTCGCTTTCAAAGAAAGAACTTTAAAATGAATCCTGCATTACAAATGCTGGCTTAAGTTCGTAAAATTGATTAAAATTACTTTTTTTCAACACTGTATACAATCAACTCGCGGACTACATTTTCTTTCGACTAGTTATCGCGACATTTATCTTACATTACGAACAAGAAAAAAATTCAGTTTCAAGCAAAAAATATAATTGTTAATCCCCCCCAAAAAAATGCAAAGCTGATTAAATAGAAAATTCACTCAAGGAATCAACCATCGTTTTAACATGAACAGTTTTGTATTTTTTTATGCGCGTATGAAGTAAATACAGTGCTCCCTCCCGTAACGTCACCTTCAAAGACCGTTTCATCCAAGAAACGACAGTAAAAGGCACGCATACACATAATAAAAACACCTTACGTGAATGTATCAATTCCCTCCGAACAACAACTTCCTCCAAAGAACAACACTTTTTTGTGACTCCAACAAGTGTTGCTCTTCGGAGGGAGCACTGTATTGTACAGTTCAATGTATCTGAATGTTTTTTTATGTTTACAGTTGGCCCAGATTCTTCCCATGGAACAGAACTTTCTTCTATTATTCCGTAGAGACCATCCATTAGAATCTAGCGTCGAATTTATGAAGGTAAGTTATATTTATAAAGAAATAATATACCCGCTCATCTTTTTAACTACAATGTATTAAAACAGAACAAACCTGATATTATGGGTATGCAGTTTGTATATTGTGACCAGATTCATTTATTTAATCATTTATTTATTCATTTATTTATTCATTTATTTATTCATTTGACCTATCATTCAATCGACCATTCAATCAATGTCTATTTTTCATCCATTATTTTATTCATTCATTCGTTCAATCAATCATTTAGTTAATCAATCAATAAATTTATTCGTTATTTTTATCTTTATTCTTAAATTATTAATTTATTTTACTCTGTACCATGTGTCCATGTCTAGCACTATACTTTTATAAATGTATTTTGTTTTAATAAAATTTTGAAAAACAAACGCGATAAAACTTTCACTAGGCAGGCTAATCTAAGGGTTGTAACTCAGGCATACTTGTCCAAACCCGCCGGAACATGGTAGTTGACCTAGATTTAATAGCTAAACACAACATATGTAGGATGTGGGTACCTCTGATAAACACATATTGTGCAGATACCAGCTTTATGGCTCGTCAGCCTTCGGGCGCGGTTACCTCCATTGGATGGTGTAAGCTTAATAATTATTGATAGAACCTTCGAACTTTCTAGACGACCCTCGTTCTTGCATATACATATACATATTGTAAACGTGAGTTGATGTACACACTGGTTCAATTCAATTGCGAAAAATACCAGCAGAAAAAAACATTGAACATACTTGTGGCCAAACATTAAATGAAATTCAAGTGCAAACGTATAGAACGTCATCACCATGATACTACACATTTCACACCTCCAAATTGAAGAACATCCTTTACTAGGCAACGTAATTAACATTTCATATAGTTCTGTGTAATGTCTGTAACGTCCGAACACAATAGAAATTATCAGAAGATAATTTTATAGATCAATATAGATGACACATATCTATGTGACAAATGTGACAATCATAATTGTGGTTTATTGAGTTATGGTTTGTCATTAGACTCTCTCGGTACGTCTGTTCCACAAGTTGGTTTATTGTAATGATCGCATTATAATTCCGCTCACAAATGTCAGCTATCACATGTCACGATGTTTCCTCGGATTAGATGACGAACAAGTACAAAAATTGTATGCACATAAATCTGATGCAGCAACTGTACTAAAATTTTATTGTAATAACTGGAAAAAATAACATAATTCGTCGTGTCCCGTGGTCTTTGCTGTGGTGTTAATAATAACACTCTTTACTCTTGCACTAGAACATAGAAAAATGGCCTTTTTAATCGCTTGTAATCATCCATCTAGTCGCAGAGAGTTACCTGTTAACATATTGTTGTTTTAGAATTATTTTTGATAAATGAATATTAAATAAATATCTCGAGATAACAAATTAATCCGCCTTACATGTAGCTCGCCTCAGTGACTAAAACCCGCCAGTAAACTTAATTTCATGTAGCATCTGCAGCCGAAATATGACTCACGGTCAAGAAGTAGCGCGACGCGATGGTCATTCAATAATTAACGTGTATTGTAGAGTCTTATATACTACCGTTTCGATTTGGACAGAAAGCACTTTTACTCGCAGTATTGAAGCACAAAAGAAGTGTATTTAAAAGAAACATGCATAATATTAGCTGGAAAACCCCAAAAATGTTACAACAGCAAAGTAGTTAAAACAAAGCTTTCAATGAATGATTTCGAAAACTTTGCTCGGTTTCGCTAATTTTTAGATGATCCCCATTAATCAAACTAACCGTCTTGTTGAACAATTCATTGCTACTTCACCATGCCGAGCAAACCATTCATTGCTATCTTACCATGCCGAGAAAATTACCCCATCCCAAATTTGCGTTGCACTGATGCGCAACGCAACGCAATAAAATGATATGATTTATGATGAAAGAAAAGATACAGAAAATTTTTGTTATTACGAGCATCGATATCACAGGCACTCGACTTATCACGAGGAGATTTTAAAGTCCCGTCAATTTTTGTTCTTAGTTGTGTATAATTTTCAACCAACAAACAAATACCTCGTTATTACGAGCACCACAGTTATCTCGAGCAGTTAGTCTGTTCCGATGACTTCTCGAGATAACGAGGTTTTACTGTATTTGTCATGATATTTTTCACTTGCAATTTAAAGTTATATGTCTGGCAAGCGTAACTAAATATTGTATGTGTACAAACAAAGCGGAGATTAAGAATTTGTAAAATGTCACACGATATTATACATAATGTAATATGTTTATTCAAGACCCATTTATTTCTCTTCTATAATCATTAATTCCCTCAAAACCGGAATTCTCAGAAAACGGACTTTTGGTCCAGTCCGGACGGGTTGCGGTTTTCAGGGGTTTTACTGTACATGTATGTTATTATGCGATTTACCACAGAATGTATCTGCTTACAAAGGAAACATAAAGTATTTCGCTCAAATAATAATGGAGTTTATGACGCACACTATTTTCAATGTGCTGTACTGATGTTCGATCAATTCACGGGAACGAACGGTTACTGAGTTACGGCTTGACCGATTTTTAGCCGTTGCGTCAATAACATCGTATTTACGATAAGAATTCCGACATCTTAATTAATGCTTGAACGTAATTCCGTGTCATAGATGTCACATAAACAACTTAAAACAACATTATTTAAGTCAATATACTACAATGCATATTCCCATTAACATTACCTTACAATGATATGACTACATCGTACACATATCGCATGCCTAAAACTAATTAATTAAAATAAGTGAATTAAACTTGTGTAATTTTACGTATAAGTTCAAATAGCACGAACTATTTTCACTACTTATTTCTTATCGTGCGGTAGTCTGCAGGGCGTGGTTTGTGCTAACAATGATAACCAAATAATTAAAATTCTATCTGTGTTAAAGTCAACTCTCCATTAACAGTCGTGTATGAAATTAAGCTTTCATATGAACAGAGACCGCGACAAATTACACACGTGACTATAAACTAACTGTGCACCAAGGTCACATTTCTTCTCTCTTAAGATGGCAATTGTTCACTCACGTGTTTGACTTATATAGTTGTTTAAGTTTACATACCAAAACACAGGGGCGATTACAGGAATTTTTGGGTAAGGGAGGGGGCGTAGTCTAGATAATGTAGAATATGGACACAATAAACACATAACTGACGAGTTTTTTTACTTACGCTTAGCAGATTTTTTTTGGAGGGGAACGCCGCTTCCTCCATTTAATTAATCCTCCCTTGGAAAAAAGAGTAATTTTAAAGTGAATGTTCTGCATATACGTTGGTCATCGCCAAATGCTTTTGCTTTACGCATCAAAAAATACGATATACCATATCCGCGTGGTACTTGTACGTACACGTTAAATTTCTGTTGACCATAGCTCTCTTCCACCATACCCTCCTTGATTTAAACAACATAACTGTCTGATATATCATCCGTCCAATAATCCACATCATAAGCGTAAAACCAATCCTGCTTTCTGCCTGCTCTGATAAAGGGATTTCGATTCAATAAATGAAGGTAATTCAGCGTCCGTTGATTTAGTATCCTGTGACCTCCGGCGTAGATGTTAGCGGCCTTTGACCTCAATCACTTATTTCCCTCACTTGGTCTCAGCTGTTGATAAACAATTGTTATGACCTTCTTGTTTCTTTTTAGCAACATTTAGGAATGGAATAATAAATGGCGGAAACTAAACTTGATTACCATTGTGTTTCTTGTTCTTTCGAGTCGTTGCCTTGTCATAAAATGTCCATTTTTATAGAAGCCCACCAATGGTCATGCTATTATATATATTGATTGCTAGCTGAAACAAGCGTACTTTTCATAGTACTTGAAGGTTCCTTACTTCAAAAGCTGATAAATCCGTTGCTTTGAGTACACGATTATTTTCTGTGGTGTTCTGGAAGTGACTGGTGGCCTTCTAAACAAGTCAGGTTACTGTCAAAAGATTAGGTAACTAGTTAAGTGGGAAATAGCACTGCCACAATCTGATTTAGAAAAAATCAGTTTTCAAGCTATTTATTTGATATAGGTTTTTAAAATGTCCAATTTCAACATTCCTAATTTACATGAACGGTTTTTTTCATAATGTATATTGATCTTAGTATTGTCGTTTTGAAGTTATATTGTAAAATAAATTCAAAGGTATTAGGCAAGCTCTCTGTGACACAGTTTCTTAGAGTATAATTTCATAAACTCTTATATTGTCTAAAACAGTGTTGTGTAGTTGATCATAAAAACGCATTGATTTACTTAAACATATTCTCAATCATTGTTATATTGTCATTCCTCCATAAAACCATAAAATTGTTGTGCTGTGTTTGTGCTAATAGTTACACAACTCATTGTCGAAATCGTCACGGACGCCATTGTTTAGTTTACAAACATCCGCTCTGCGTGTACTTCACAAACATTGAGATTTTTTTCTGGATGTGAAACAATTTCTTCAAAAATAAAAATTAGAAACAAACCATGAGTGAAAAAAATGTGCACAAAAGAATTTACAGACTCTGAACAAATATGAGATTACGCTGTCATTTCAAAAAGACTTATTCCAAGAAGTTAAAACAGAACTATCTAGATAAAGACGCCATAATGAAAAAAAGGCGTATTTTCCGAGAAGAATTGTGTCATTTATGTAATTCTCAATCGTAACTCACGTCATCTATCGTGTCCGATCTAATACAATCAGTAACATCTCTGAATTCTGACATTTTACGCGATTCATACGTATAATCTACTCGTGTCAATAACAATGACGTTGTCACGTAATGCATTATAACTACGGCAGAGAAAAAAATGGTCCATTTGTTTCATTTGATGCTTTATTTCTTGCTCGTGGCGAAAACGAATTATTGGTAATTCTGTAATTCTAATAGAAAAATAGTAAAAATATTATTTATTTTGTGTTATTTTGCGTCTGTAGCCTTCCATGACTTTGTCTGGAAATTAGGACACATAATTTAAGTATTGACAAACACTGTACAATCGCTGACGAGCAGTAAAATCTACTAACCTTGTAGAAAAAAATTATACAACTGGAATAATTTTCTAATACAGTAAAATCTCCTCGATAATGAGACCACATTCGGGACCCGAAATATCGGTCGTAATAATGAGGTAGTCTGATTATCAAGTTGAATTATAAGGGTTATTGAAAGTCAGACCGAAAATAAATGGTCGTTATAACAAGGTGCTTGTAATATTGAGGTAGTCGCAATGTGAGGTTTTACTGTATACCTATTTTAAGAAAGGCCTAAAAATTTCTGCGAATGCTAAACTATCGTTAAACTTCAGAGTCTGAATAGGGCGTTGAATCATCGATTTGCCTTTGTATAATGAGAACTTTCAAAGCATAAAAATTGTCATGATCATTTTTTCTCAATTACATAAAATAGTCAATTAATAGACGGTAGGAAAGATCTCTATGATTGAATTATTCGGCAAACAATATTATATTCTGTTGTGTTCCAT
Organism: Lutraria rhynchaena; assembly: GCA_008271625.1. Taxonomy (NCBI): domain Eukaryota; kingdom Metazoa; phylum Mollusca; class Bivalvia; order Venerida; family Mactridae; genus Lutraria; species Lutraria rhynchaena. The sequence goes on along the minus strand of VIBL01000340.1, from coordinate 349,266 downwards.
CCATCCATTTATTCACTCATTTATTTATTTAATTTTAGATTTGGCGGGAGTATGACACGGACCACAGTGGTTATATAGAAGCAGACGAACTCAAAGTAAGTGAACGTAGTTCCTTTTATCTGTTAATGTCAGACAACATTCAAAAAGATGACAAACTACAAAATTCTAAAATATTCAGTCTCCATACATGTTGGATTGTTAGAGTCCCACTTGTCATTTTGTCTTTAATTCGGTCCTTTGCGATTTAATTCATGCAAATTTACCGCACAAGGCCGCCATGTTGTTTAACATTCGACAACAGACATGGTCATTTCTGTAAGTGTCAGCCGTGTGTCTTATTAAAGTCATCTTTGAGAATTCTTGTCTTCATTGATCGTATTAAACTGCCTGTGAGAACGGTGTTATGAGGCATACAACGAGAAGATGCAATTAAACTTGTGAACAAAAGCCACCCTTTGGAAAGACAAAATGTGACCTTTATTGACAGATGGCCATTACTCAGAGGCCAGTTTGTTCTAAATACTAGTAATCAATGATTTTTTTAAAAAAATCGCCTTTATTAACTGGGTGGTTTTTATACGGAGGTCCAGAGCGTGACTTTCCTTGACTTTTGGTTTTGATTAAAACAATTTCTAAAGATAGAAGCATCATACATAGGCTTACATACTTTCTGGAGAATAAGAGACTGGAGAATAAATCTACACACATTTCTATCTCAGGGGTACTGTGTTCATTCGTAAGTGAAAATAAATATCTTTTTGTGGTGAAAAAGTACGCAATCTAATGGTCGTTCACTGTGGTTATGGGTACGTACGAACCAAGATAATTACTTTACAATTAGTTTAAAGAAAAGATCTTCAGTATCATGAAAATACAGTAAAAAGTCAAGTCAAAAAGTTTATTGACTAAACGTGGATTTGGATGTGTGTAGTCCAATAAATAAACACATGACACATAGCAGACTTATGTTATTTTTTTAAAAATAAAACCACTTTAGATATTTTAATATTTAAGTTTTTAAATTGTTTAATTCGTTTAGATTTTTGTCACCAATAATAATTTTTTTCTAAGCATTTTTGAAAGTACATGTAGAGACATGCATGAGGTAATTTTATTATAAGGGAATTAATACACATATTGTCGGCTTATTTTTACAACCCCGTAACTCAATGTTTAGCAATACTGTGATTTTTAAATCATTTTGTTTTCGTCTCGATGAGCTCTTTACAGGGATCATACTTACCTGCTTGTAGATTTGTCCTAAACATTGTTATCCCAATTCCACAAAGCCGTAACTTACTTAAAGATATTGCAGTTCAAAACTCAAATGCAATTTTCTCAAAATGGGTTTGCAGAAATAACCCAACGAAATATTGGTTTTGTTAGGAATTGTTAACATATGTAAGTAGTTGTTTACTGCATGCTTAGAACGAACGAACGGACGGACGGACGGACGAAGTGACGGGCGAACAAACAAACGAGGGAAAGCAGTATTATTGTGCTGATGTGTTCATACATTATGACCAACATATGACCAAGTATTAAAAAAGTCTTAAGAAATGTTAGTCTTTTGGGAATGTTTTACTTACTGGTGATGATACCTCGTGAGTTAAAGACGTGGAGCATTGTATTCTATATTCCTTTGAAGCGTTATAAAGATTTATCTATTTGTATGTGAAGAAAATAGTCAAAATAAAATATTACCCAAGGGATGTTGTCTTGACGACGAGAAATCAAGAAAAGTCAATTGTCAAACAAAGATAGATATGTATTAAAAATCTGAAATAATTCTCTTATGTACAGTCAAACCTGTGAAAAAGGCCACCCTTTGGAAATACAAATGTGGACTTTATTGACTGACAGTCTTTATTCGTCAATTTGTTCAATTTAGATTGTCAATTCTGACTTTTCAAAGAATGGTCTTTATTCACAGGGTGGTCTTTATTCGGAGGTGGCTGCAAACACAGGTCTGACTGTATTTCATATGACCGTCTCCTATCAACAGATAAAACTTGGGCGTGATTTTTTGTTCTTAACTAATTACTCTAAGTGACTGTAGTGTGTGTTGTTCAATAAAATGTCTATATCTATGGTGACGTGGTGGATTTCCCTAAATTACGGTACTTGTATCGAAGACACAAAGATCAGGGATTTGTCCCGAGATCCCTGTTCCAGCCTTTTCTAATGTAGAAAATATGTACAGTGCAACCTCTCCAAAGCATCACTCTTTGGGAGAAGCAAAATTATGTTGTTGTTGAGAGGTTGATGCTTTAGAGATGTTCAATTAATAGTTAAATTGTACAGTGGGAATAATCATGCTGTTGCTGAAGGAAGGTTGTTGCTCAAGGGAGGGCCGCTCTGAAGAGGTTGCACTGTATATGTATTTTTTTCTTATATTCACAGAATTTTCTACATGATTTATTGAAACAATCAAAGAAGGACAGCGAAGTATCTGAGGAGGAACTTATCACGTACGCTGACACGATGGTAAGTACATAAATACCATTGTTATAGTAATACTTTAAAATAAAATGTGATACCTTTTCATACACTTCTTTTTAAGTATGTATACATTTATACACTATGTATAAAACAATGTAAATGAGATTACAATCAAACCTGTAAACAAAGGCCATCCCTGTGAAAGAAAAATACGGCCTTTTTTGACAGATGGCCTTTATTCGGAAGTCAATTTTTTTCTAAATAATCAGTGACGGTTTTCAAAGAGTGACCTTTATTCATAGTGTGGTCTTTATTCGGAGGTGGCCGCAAACACGGGTTTGACTGTAGTCTCAAAAACTTTTATTTTGTGACTGCACATCAATTTTGACCAATTTATGTCAGTTGTCCTTCATTCTTATTAATATATTATCCTTTTACACGATTAATTCGTTTCGCTTTCCCCTTTATTTAAATGCATGCTACATGAACATTAGTTGTTGATGGGCCATAAAACACCATTAAACATAAAACGAACAGCGAAAACTGCTAAACAGGTTTGGTACCATTTGCATATTCAAAACTTCAAAACTAATAACAAAACAAAAAAACAGGTGATAATGAATGGTGTGTCTGCCACTCCATAATTCAAACAAAGGTGCTTAAATCAGAACTCCTACTCAGAGACGGTTATATGCAAATTTATTTCTCAACGGCTATTTATTCAAATATCTAAACTACTATGAAAGAGGCAACTATATTGACTGATAAGACAAGTGACCCGTAGATTTAACCCTTTGTCTCATTAGCATACTAGTATTTTGGATTCTTCCAAATTCAAAGCTAATATTTACGACATCAATTTATTTAAAACAGCTTTGTTATTTCTCTCCGAGTGGAAAACATTTTGGCAAAAGAAGCCATTACTCATAACAAGAAATGGTTTCTGACCATAACTTTGAGTTTATCATTGTATAATATTGTGATCTGAGCATTGTGTGTTCTTAAACTGATTCTATGTAATTATTGTCCATTTGTTTGCTCTGCTATTGGCAATATAGTCACTTTATTTATTACACGTAGTATCAGCAATGCCTGTACATAGATAGACATGCTATCAGTGGTCGCCTGAATGATAAGGAATTCATTGTCAGGATTGATGTCCTGTGTCTGATTCTCTAATTATCGTTTGCTGACATCTCGGCTTCCGTAATCCCGGGTAAATCCAGAGACGCTTCATGAATCATGTATCTGCGTTCAATGTATGAGATCATTATTTACAATCATTTCCAGTACTGGTTATTGGAAAAGAAAAAATGTTTAATGTACTTTCGTGACTCTATTTACTTCAAGTCTTGACACCGGCTTAGGCTTATCTAAGAAAACAATTAAAGGGAATGAACTTTTGTTGAACCGTTGATCCCTCAGTCAACATGTAGATGAGTTCGTGCCTCAAATCAAGGACATCATATCTCGTATTGATACAATCTGTACGGTCTGTTTTCTGTTGCTGGTATATACATTCTAACCTGTGTTGCGACCACCTCCGAATAAAGGCCACTTTGTGAATAAAGACCATTCTTTGAAAAACTATTATTGATTATTTAGAACAAACTGACCTCTGAATAAAGACCACCTGTCAATAAAGGACATATTTTGTCTTTCACAAGGATGGCCTTGGTTCACATATTTGACAATATTTTCTATGTTGGTAAAACAAGCGTGCTACTGCTTCCACGTAACATATCAGGCAGTCTTTTGTAGCAACACAAAGTTTGGTACACAAGTCAGTTTAACCAGAAATTTCTTCGTGTCATTTTAAAAACATACACATGACGCCACCTTTATTAGCAAAGGAAAAATGTCATATTACAGCAATTGTTCTAAAGTCTTTTTGCCAGCTGTTTATTGTAATTACTAGACTCCTGTTTTTTTTAAACTTAAACCTCTTGTTAATTAATAGCGTCAATTCTGATATTTACCTTTGACAGCTAACAGTAGATCTCCGTAACAATCAATGGGATAAAATATTTACAAGGTTTCTAACATAACATTCGAATGAATAATCTAAATATCGCCAGGCATTGGATGTTGAAAAGCAGGTCACACATTCGATCTGTGATATTTCAAGCCAACATTGTTAACAGGACGTGACAAATTTACACCGTCACCTCACACATATTGAGATTTCCGAGAAGTTTACAATTAAATTCAACTCCCTTCTTTTTTATTGTCTAGTATAAACTATTTTATTTCGATTTCTTCTGTGAAACATACAATAACACGAGCGTGATGAGTGTGAGTTGAAGGTTGTTTTTGACTAATGAATTACATAGTTGTGCCTTAAGCATACCTGCTGGCATCAGCGCCATGTTTTAGCATGTTGTAGCGACACAAGTAGTTTCTTATTTAACCTTAGGCTTTACATTATAACACGGCTATGTTATATATATATATATAAATATATATACTATAAAGCCAGTGAGTTATATACATGTATTTTTTATATATTCGTTCGTTCGTTCGTTCCTTCCTTCCTTCGTTCCTTCGTTCCTTCCTTCATTCATTCATTCATTCATTCATTCATTCATTCATTCATTCATTTTAACTTTTTTGTAAGCATTTTTGTAGAAGAATTCTGATACATATAACGTAGAAGTTGATTTAAATTATACCAGTGCATCATATAATTTTATTACAAAATTCCACCGTCGTTGTACAGTTGAATTTCTACTCATTACGCTTTTAAACTACAAGTATTTGGAAAAACAAAGTGACTGTCAAAGAACGGGTGTTCAAGAAATAAAAAAAAAACAATCAACTTTAACGCAAGTAAATTGACCATACATCCTCCGGCTATCATAACAAATAACTGTAAAAAAACTCAGTCCACTAGAAAAATTCTGTGCAAATGACCTCATGAAGCTGTACTATGTCTTCTACTTTGTCTGTATTGGAAGTCTTGAGCTCATAGGCTTACTGAAGAATGTCATGAATTGTTTTTCCAACTCTCAATCATCTGTTGGACATTTAAAGCCTTGCAAAGGCAACAAACATGTCAAACGTTTTCATGTATCAACACAAACAATGATGTAATCTGGCAAGATAATCTTACCCAGCTATTGTCATCATATATAACCGACTTCTGACAAACCATGGGCTATCGTAACAACATTATAGTCCATTATCCTCTTGCATCATTGGAAATGGGATTTTCCTCTTCGACAACATGCCATTGTCTAATCGTCTTTAATGTGTAGAATTTCGATAATGCCTCAATAACTTAATTTATTCATGTCAATTTGCCATTCATCCCTTGCTTAAAGATGTTGTCGCTGTTTCTGAGTACAGTCGAACCTCTCTGATCCGAACTTTTCCTATCCGGAATCCTCTCTAAACCGAACACGTCAGCTGATCCCGATATTTTTTGTTATGTATCTAATACAAAAAAGCATTGTAATTCAAAACCTCTGCATTCCGAAAACCTCCTGAATCCGAATATTTTGTCAGTCCGAACTAGTTCGCATTAGAAAGGTTCTACTGTACGTGAATCGGGGTGGTCTATGTTCAGGGGTGGTCTCAAACTCAGGTTTGATTGTATTTTGGATAACCAAAGTGCTCTTGACTTCATTAGCCGTATATAAGTTGCTCACTGCTACAAAAATCTACAAAGCGCACCAGATGAATGCTGTGCTGGAAAGATTACAGTAATAATCACGTGTGAAAATATGCAGAGACGAATCGGAGAATAATAGAAAGGTGTATCAACTGGAAGCCTGTTGGGAATATTGTCAATTTATTCAGCTAAATTACATTGCCTGATGAATAATATTCGATGGCGTTTTTTTCTTAAATTAATTCTTAATCAAATTTTCAACCGCAAAACGCATGCGGTACAAATGTCTCACTGTCTATTGTTACAGTAAGGAGCACATGCTGTGGGTGGTTTCGGCATCTCGCGGGTTCGAGCTTCAGCTTTAACACAAAAATAAACAAGTGATTAGCTTGTCATGTACTGGGGCTTAAATTAAAATCAAGTTTGTTTGCCCTTTACCAACCGACCGTTAAAGCATCCGCCGACTCAAAACAATTACTGCCGAAATCAAACACATATTTTTTACCTTCATATTTTCGCCAAATAAGATATGTCCGCGCTTTATCTCCCAAAATGATATGCTTTTTCAACAAAAACAACGGTAGTATCTAGATTTATAAAAGTTATATTTAATGAGTCATATGAGGAATATTCTCTGAATAAAGTAAATATTTTTCAGACCGACCGACCTTTTCTTAACATCTAGGATCGGTAAAGGTTTTAATTTCAGCCTGGATATTCTAAAAAAATGTTTCTTGTTGTTGTTGCATATTTCATATGCTTAATCTACATCTTCAGAAGAATCGTGAGTTATGTATTCAACAAGAGATCGTGTGCAGTGCAACTTCTTCAAAGCAACACCCTTTGGGAGATACAAAATTATGCTGTTGTTGTTGAGAGGTTATTGCTCTAAAGAGGTTAATTTAATAGTTAAATCGTACAGTGGGAAAATCATGCTGTTGTTGAAGAGAGGGCCGCTCTGCAGAGGTTGCACTGTATAAAAAGAGATAATAATTAAACAGAAAGTTTTAGCTAGGTTACAGTAAATATAACACAGTCAAACCTGTGAACAAAGGCCAACATTTGGACAGACAAAATGTGGCCTTTATTGACAAATGACCTTTATTCGGAGGTCAGTTTGTTTTAAACACTCAATGGCGGTTTTTCAAAGAATGACCTTAATTCACAGGATGGTCTTTATTCGGAGGTGGCCATAAACACAGGTTTGACTGTGCATACATTATCAGTTCTTCAGTAATACAGGAAAAGATGTTGAAGCATCTACAAGTGGCCAGGGATAAATCGCATAAACTGTTGCCTATAGATGACCCGTTCACTTACATAAGGCGTTTAGCGAGTATTCTCCTATTATGACAATTTTGACTGGGCTAGATCTAACTTGCGGTATCACATTCGAACATCATTTTAACAATAAAAGCGAACCAAGCCTCCATATATCTAAGCCAGTTCTACCTAAGAAAGTGGAGAAAATAGACAATACAACAGCACATAATAACTACATGTAATATAAGAATCACCTATTATTGTCGGTGTGTAAATCATATACAATGTACCAACACAATAATAATATTGTTTTATATCGCTATATATACGTGTATACACTCCCTCGTACAAATGACAATTGATACTTACAAAGACTTTAAAAAGAATAGTTCAGTATGGTTATTACAACCGCTTTTCATGCCTTTGTAGTTATAATGTTGTTTCTAATTCAATTCACGGTTTATTTATTACAAAGCTCTACAATTCATTTGGAAAGATACATACATATTTTTCTTCGCATTATTCGTGTGTTCAAGACGTTTAATTATGAAATATTACGCTTGCGAAATTAATTCAAATCATTTCCATGTAGAAATATTAGCTGACAAAACTGTAGGTGGGATGATCATTTCATATCTGTACAATTGCTGGTATTGTTGTTTTTCAATGTGACCACTGGTGTTGTTGTTGTTTTCAATATGGCCACTAGTGTTGTTGTTTTTCTATATGGCCTCTGGTGTTGTTTTTCAATATGGTTAATAGTGGTTTTTTCAATATGGCTATTGGTGTTGTTGTTGTTGTTCAGTATGAGACTCGTGTTGTTGTTGTTGTTTTAATATGGCCACTAGCGTCCTTTATATAAGACACTCCGCGCCAAAGAATGGTTAGTCAAGACTCAAGACTTATGTAGCGACGAATGTCACATAAAACCCAGAAAATGGATAAAGAATCAGATAGAGTTGTCTAGCTTCCTGGACCCTCAACGAATGATATTATGCAAACACAAGCCTAGAAAATCACATGAAACGGATGAGGCATGTATCAATGCTTTACATCATGCACGATAAATAACCAGGAGGTCTATTCGAAAAGAGTTGGGATGTATATGCCCGGTTTTCTTATATCTTCTCCCATCTCTTCTCATTGGAATATTTCATCATGTGTCACTCATTTATTACTTCAAAAGAATATTTAATCAAGCGTCACGTATTTGTTATTTCATCGGAATATTTCATCATGTGTCACTCTTTTTTTGTTATTTCACCTGAAGATTTCATTATGTGTCACTTATTTGTTACTTCACCAGAATATTTCATAATGTGACACTTATTTGTTATTTCACCGGAATATTTCACCGTGTATCACTCGTTTGTTACTTTACCGGAATATTTCACCAAGTGTCACGCGTTTGTTATTTCATCGGAATATTTCACCATGTATCACTCGTTTGTTACTTCACTGGAATACTTTCTCTTGTACAATCCACACACTAGGAGTATCTCCATGCCTGACAACGCTTTTAGATGACAGATTGACCACGGAAATTGATCCATTTCCGATATTTCCGATTTGTGAATGTCATTATTTCTCTGGTAAATTACTGAATCATTTATAACTGCAGGATTTTTCACAAGTCCGTTTTGTCTGTCATTGTCCCTGTAATTTAGTTATTACATGTGGTTACTAGTATTTGTATAATGTAAAATACGACTTCTTATAGTGGTGGGTTATTTAATCTCGTGCGCAACAGCGTAATAAAACAAGAGCACTATTTATTAGAACATAAAACTGGTAATTGCCTGTTATTTAATTGGAATAAATAAATAAAAATGAAAAGGTGAAATCAAAGCAAATGTGTGTAAGTATTGAAATCCAGCTATATTGTACGTGCCATCTTATATTTTGGCATGTATTGATCGTACATAATATTTGTTTGATTTTTAAAGCGATTAAAATCTGTTTTAGCTGGCACTGGGTCTGATGTTGTAAAACTGACAAAAATGAGCATTGGATAAAAATTTACGACTTTTTCAAAGCTCAGTCTCAGAATTAATAATTGGTCAGTGGTAGACGTGCATGCTGAGATTTATTCTTGAAACACAGCTTTTTAATCTCAAGTCCTGTTTTAGAAAATTGTCGTACCTGTCTTGAGAGAGTCTTCAGCGATGTATAGAATTGGTACAAATGCACCTAACTTTAGATATAAACCACTTGATTACTGCGGCCAACACTTTACAAAGACTATTTAGATTCCGACCAGTTTTCCTTTATTTCAACTTGATGATTTAAGTTAAAATGGATTTTGAGAGTATATTGTCGGAAATGAGGTGATACCTACTTTTTACTCTAAGTCAGTATTATGTTCCGAAACTACCACTGTTACAGGCTGGTGTTCTGTGTTTGCATGTAGTCTGAAAAAAAACAGAATTGACTCTGATTTATTCAGTACCTGCTTAGTTTTACGTGTACAGTAAAACCTCAGCTTACGATCACTTCAATATAACGATCACCTCAATATAACGACCACCTCAGTATAACGACCACTTCATTATAACGAACACCTCATTATAACGACCGGTCAATTTTGGACCAGTTTTCTATATTTCTTCTATATTTGAACTTGATAATCAGACCACCTCGATATTAAGACCATTCTTTTCAGGTCTAAATGGTGGACTTAATATTGAGATTTTACTGTGGTCGATTAAATAAACCGCTTTACGTCTGAAGATCTAGAACTGAAAGTTCTCACACCCACTATAGTATTAATGGCAGAATCGCTCCTCACCGGAGGAAATGTATCGTAACAATTCACATTACTTAAATGAGTTCACAACTTTCACACACCATGTTCAATAATCAAGTCATTCTGAACATCAAAATAGCTATCTCAGTGTTATACGCTTCATGATCGAAAACTAGAGGTAAAAATTGTATTTTAATTGAACTTACATCCGTTTAAAATACAGTAAAACCTCGTTATCTCGAGGTGTCCTTGGAACAGACTAAATGCTCGAGATAAATTAAAGTGGTGCTCTTAAAAACGAGGTATTTGTTTGTTTGTTGAAAAATATAAACAACTAAGAACAAATATGGAAGGGACTTTAAAAACTTATCGAGATAAGATGGGTGCTCTTGATGTCGATGCTCGTAATAACAAAAATTTACTGTACTATAAAATCTGGGTCACCGAAGGAAAATTGTTCTTGAGCGATTTATAGTCACTGCGTTGGAGTTGTGACCCGAAGATCCGGGTTCGAATCCCGGTCGTGGCAAATCATACCCTTCTATGAAAATTTGACAAAAAAATGTCGTTTTTCCTCCATATGTGGAGAAGTTGCCGGCTCCTTATGGAAGGGTAAGTTAGTACTGGTTTGCATACAGTCCAGAAAAACTGGTTATGTGAACCGGTTGACGTATATAACAGAAAAATTGTTGAAAAACGGCGTTAAACCCCTGTGACAATGACACATATAAGCAAACAAACAAACAAGTACCAAGGCAAATACAGGATTCGTTATATCAGAATAACAAACTTAGGCATGGTAAAGATGGTCGATTCACTTACCATAATCAAACAATTGTGTTCACCCGGTCTTACACGGGAGTTGATCAAATAGCATTAATCCGTTGTGCGCGGTGATGTTCCATTTTCATACGAAGCCTATAGAGCATTGCCCTGAGAATAAAGCATGTCGCTGTAAATCTCAAAGTACCTGGAGAAAGTTGACATTAGTTGTCGTAAGAATGCATTTAGGTCGTGCAAGATGATGGAAAAAAGAATGTCGTTCTTAATGAGACGTCGGCGTCTAATTAATGTCATTTTATGAGATCGTAAATTTGCTACGTTCACACTACAGTAAAATCAATCGTATAAATGTGTTGTATCATGAATTATTGTGATTATGTCAAATTTATCACAAATGATAAATTTATGGCAGATAGCAACAGTATTACCGGAAAAATGTTCTGTTGCTACCGTTTCTTTACAATATTCTACAGTAAATCTTTATGAGAAAATATTCCTCGATATCATCATGCAAGGTCCGAAATAACTAAGTAACACACCTTAAAATGGACCTTTTCCAGACTGGGACAAAAGTCCGGTTTTCTGAGAATTCCGGGTTTCAGAGAACTATTGATTATAGGGGATAAATGGGATTTGAAAAAATCGTCCGAGGGGGTATACTGTACTAGCTAAATTGAGCAAGACAGCACAAATGTCTATTGAAATAGAGTATGACAACACTTGTATGACCAACAAAATGTGAGGGAAATGGGAACTGTTGATGAAATTAGCGGGCGGCAAACACTCGCAACTAACTGTATGTAAATTGGTTTTGTCAACAGTCACTCGACAACGGAATTATTGTTTATATTCTGCGCATATACTCAGTAATATTATATACAGTACAACCCCCTGTAAACCGGACTCTCTGAAAACCGGAATTCTCAGAAAATCGGACTATTTTTCATGTCCCATTTTTTTCTTGGATAATCAATAGCTCTCTAAAAACCGGAATTTTGTCCAATTCCGGAAAGGGTCCGGTATTCAGGGTTTTACTGTACATGACTACAAAGACTGGTGACGTTCCTCTCTCACCTCTGGCTTCATTCTTTTTATGCTTTATTTCAGTTACAGCTATTTGATAGGAATAGAGATGGAAAATTACAACTCAGTGAAATGGCTAAGTAAGTTTTTTTACTCTTTCTACCATCATGAATTCGGAATATAATAACAAATCGTTGGCTTATTTCTACAAATCGTAACTCAATGTTTGGCTTTATTGAGATTTTGGTATCATTTATTTTTTGTCTCGATGAGCTCTTTACAATGATCATACTTACCTGTTTGTAGATCTATCCTAAATAGGGTTAATCCCAATTCCACAAATCTGTAACTCGCTTAAATTTATTGCAGTTCAAAACTTCAAATGCGATGATCTCAAAATGTAGAAATAACCCGATGAAATCTTGATGAAGGAATTTCATCAATCTAGATCCCAGATCAAAGTACAGTCAAACCTGTGTTAGCAACAACCTCAGAATAAAGACCAGTTTGTGAATGAACGCCACTCTTTGAAAACCCGTCATTAATTATATAGAACAAACTGACCACCGAATACATGCCATCTGTCAATAAAGGCCACATTTTGTTTTTCCCAAGGGTGGGCTTTGTTTACAGGTTTGGTTGTATGCATGACTGCTTATCAAAAACTTAGTCTTGAACTTGATACAGTCAAAATGTGAAGGACACTGTTTCGGTAGCTGTAAAAGCAATTAAATAAATGTGTACGTACCATCTGAAAATTTAAACTACACACAGGATTATTAGCCAAATACATTCGCCATGGTCAGTTAAGTGCATAAATTATTCATAAATTCTTGACGTGTAAATTAGTTTTGTAAATATATTTAAACTGTTCTATTTACCACAACCTGTTTATTCATTTCAGATTACTTCCTGTAAAGGAAAACTTTCTCTGTAGACCCATATTTAAGGTAAGTTCAAGAAAATTAAATTCTCTTTGATATTCGAACTATTGTTTAAGTGTTGCATAATGAATAATGGACGCGTGACTTAACTAATTATTATTTACTACAGAATTAACAATAGCGCTTTCTTTTTTCTTCGTGGTTTTACGTCGTACCATCAGCCAGGGTTATTTGGCGACTTTCCCAGCTTCAGTATTTTAGATTGCGTATTCATTTATTGTACAATGTATATACCAGGGACAAAAGGTCGATTTATTGTTGGTAAGTAAACGTTTTATGAAATCGGCTGGAATTTTGGTTTTTCAAATGGGTCAGTTCTCATTTACCTAACTTTATAAATATGAACATGACATGACCAGTTCTCATCTACCTAACTTTATAAATATGAACATGACATGACCAGTTCTCATTTACCTAACTTTATAAATATGAACATGACATGGCCAGTTCTCATTTACCTAACTTTATAAATATGAACATGACATGACCAGTTCTCATTTACCTAACTTTATAAACATGAAATCGGTGAGGTTTGTTTTCAAATGGGTCAGCTCTCATTTACCTAATTCTATAAACATGAAGTCGGTTGGGGTTTGTTTTCAAATGGGCCAGCTCTCATTTACTGAACTTTATAAATATGAACATGACATGGGTTTATTAGTGAACCAGATCTCAATATATATGAAATCGGTTGGGGGTTGTTTTTTTTTCAAATGGACCAGTATTCATTTTTGCCTAACTTTATAACTACGAACATTGCATTGGTTTAATTATTGAGATCATTGTAATATAAGATGGTCGCTTTGAGATAACAAAATTGTACAAACTTTTTACTCTCTATACATTGCATGACGCAACCGTATCGAAATATTGAACGATTTGGGCTTATCTTATATGTTTTGTCAATCAACCTGTGCTCAATGTATCAAAAAGTACATTATAGAATGTTTAACGCTAATTAAATCAAGATTTTAGAATTTTATAGATTAACACATGACAGAACATTACGAAACATATTGTGAAAACATTTTTTAAAAAATATGAGAAAAAAGTGTGTCAGGTGCTTAGAACATGTTATTTTCCCATTGACAAAGGGATGTAGAGTGTTTTTAATACCGCATACACCTATGATCAATGCCTTTGGTCTATTTTTTGTAAGCGCCGGGAAAATGACAGTATTATTGAATAAAGAATTTATTAGCTGTTTACAATGACCGACACTTCCAGTCAATACTGACAATAAACACTTTATAATCAAAAACACTTACTATCATCCACGGGGCTAGTTTTGTTATCATTTCTTCCTAAATCTTATCAGGTTATAGGACAGTAACCATGGTGATGAATTGGGTTTTCTACTTATATTGGTGATTTAATATCATCTTGTACATTTCTCATCATAGCCTTAGTAATCCACCAAAACTGCTTAAACAAGTTCCTCCTTCATTCGAATCGTGTCTATCATTCATATGATGCTTCTGAACGCTTGTTATTACAGTCAAACCTGTGCTTGCGGCCACCTCCGAATAAAGACAACCCTTTAAATAAAGGTCATTCTTTGAAAAAAACTGTCATTGATTATTGTTAATAAACTGGCCTTCGTATAATATCCATCTGTCAATAAAAACCGCATTTTGTCTTTCCCAAGGGTGACCTTTGTTCACAGGTTCGACTGTACGTGTAAACCTTCCTTTTGGGCAATATTTCGATGGTGGTGTTTCATTTCTACGCTGTCTTCTCTGAGAAAATTTATCATAGTGTTTTTAAGAAATTGTGACACATATGCATGCTTGTAAGAAACATTGAATCGTGTATCAGAAGTCTGACATTTTGTAATTACAAAAAGTGAATGAATATTTGGCATTTGTAGATTAAACGACACTAATGTACACGTAAGTCACGGAAAATGATTAAAATGTGTTTCATAGCAACAAAACGCCTAGAATTGTTTGCTCTTATTTATACAGATTTTGTAAATTTATAACCATTTCACTAGATAAAACACAGTGTTCTTGGTAGCTGAGAACTTTTAGCAGAAAATAATGACATTGTCTAAATCCCTGTAGTAAAAATGTCATATTATTTGATTTGTACAAGACATTGAAAGAATTGTCGGTTTTAGTAATATTTTTTTCAATGTTATTCAGTTACGGTGACTATTTCGGTTGTTCGTATCTTTCATCCATAGGCACTCGATTTCTGTGATTTATATACCCGAACAGACCTAATTTATTAGTCTACACTCATCAAACAACGTGAATCTGCCAAGAAAAGATCGTCATTTTCGGGCTTGATAACGTCACTTCCGTCAGTCGAAAAAATGGCGAGTGAATTACCTTTTAGTTTTTCTGATAAGCAGAGTAACGAAATGGCTTTTTTCTTGGCAGATTTGTGTCGTTTGATGAGTTAATATTTAAACAATTAGGTCTGTTCGGGTATATAAATCACGGAATTCGAGTGAATATGCTTTCATCATGTGTATGTGTGTTTGTAGGGCTGTAGTAGGCTGTCATCAGATGATATAGATCGAGTGTTCAACCTCTATGATGTGGTAAGTTTCCGATCTCAGATTTCACAAGTTGAGAAATTTTTGAGTTTGTTTACCCTCGCCTCCGGGTTATATACGGGCGAGCAGAAAGTTGAGATTGTTTTAGATTTATTTTTATTTCAAATTCGTGCTTTGAAGAACCCAAAGATAAAATATGTGCGGAATCGTTGTTAAGATAAAAACATACATGTACATCCAGTTAAATCTTAGACAACAGTCTTGTGTGAGCACAGAATGCCATACTTATGATCAACCGCCTCTATTTTATGTACATCTGATAATATACAGTAAAACCTCACATAGCGACCACCTCAATAATACGACCACCGTATTAAAAGAACCACTCATTTCGAACCGGCGTTCAATAAGTCTTGTATAATGCAACTTGAAAACGAGTTTTTTCTGTAACCTTGAATCTTTTAACCTTGAATAAAGACCAGTTAGACATTTGTTCTCAGATAATTAAAATTGTGTGCTATTAATATTCGAATTGAAATTAGAATAAATAAGCAAACAAACCCAGCTCTCAGTGTATCATAGCATATATTATTTTGTCGAATACAGTGCAACCTCTATAGAGCGACCCTCTCTTAAGCAACAACTTCCCTTCAACAAGAACATGATATTTTTCCACTGACCGATTTAACTATAGAGCGACAACCTCTAACAACAACATAATGTTGCTTCTTCCAAAGGGTTTTGCTTTGGAGAGATTACACTGTATTAGTATTTGTGAAGATTTCTAAGGGATGTCGTCCACTCAAGAACATCTACTTCATTATGATAGATATTATGTTTAGGGAAACATACAAAACACGATGGATAGATTTGTGGACTGATTGAATGGTGTATTGTTTTGTTGACTGATTGATTGATGTCTTGTTTTCAGGATCGTAATGGTTATATAGAGAATGAAGAATTACATGGTTTTCTGAAGGACCTGATGGAACTTGTAGAAGACGTAAGAAATGTATTAGTAACGGATTTACTTTACTTTATCCCTTCCCAAAGTGTACGGGTGTATAACTTAGCTTTGAGACCGGTCTCGAAATCTTGTCTGCTCCTGAATTGTGCAAAGACCTAGCTAAGCATATTTACAATGAAATAGCATTTCGTTCGACACAGAATGATAAGCTGTTTCAGAGTTCTTGCACAGTATCGGCTAAATCGTCGGTTATTTCTACACACCCGTATGTCATTTTTTTCCTTTTTGAGAAAATCGCATTTGAAGTTTTGAATTGCAATAAATCTAAGCGAGTTACAGGTTTGTGGATTTAGAATTAACCCAATTTATGACAGATCTACATACAGGTAAGTAGGATCATTGTAAAGAGCTCATCGAGACGAAAAAAAATGATACCAAAATCTCAATACTCCCAGAAAGGTAGAAATTGTCAGGGCATTTTCTTTTAAAAAAGGGTCTCAAAACTCAGTTATATAACCATAAAGAATAACTAGTAATCCTCAAAACGTCTAAGACGTATTAACCTTACTATCACCGAAATGTCCTAATTGAATTTTACGACGTGCATAATGCCAGTTTGAAGTATTTTGTCACGGAAATGAATATCACACGTGCATTTGCAAGATTTTTAATTTCTAAGAAATGAAAGAAAGCTCATGAAGAAAAGAAAAGAAACAAACATTATTTTGTTTGAGTGTCACTTCGCTAATGGGCTCAGTAAGCAAAGACGAACACCCACAGACGAACATGAAAATTGTAATCCAACAGGGAAATTAATGCAGCCTCGTCTGAAGATTTCAGAGATGATAAGATGTATTAAGAAAACTCTAATGTGTGTTCCGATGACAAATTATTCTTGGAATAGTGTAAAGCCTTAGAGCTAATGTAAAGATTGTTTATCACAAGAGGCGGCTTGTCACCGAGAGCTGTTGTTCAGTATTAGAAAGACGATCGCGGTAATCTTTATCATTACCATTGAGTATTTTAACATTTACAAAAATAAAGACATATTTCTGGAATGTCGAAGCCGTCGACAATAATGTACAGTCCAACCTCTGTTTGCGACCTTCTCTGAATAAAGATGGCGGTTCGTTTATTATTTATTCTCTAACATAGATGGTGCTTCGTTTATTATCTATGCTTTTGCCATTTTTGTGTCAGTTTGGCTCTTGATAAACCATTCATCTAAATATTTTCAGGATTACGACGCAGACGATCTGCTCGATTGTAAGACGATTCTCCTAGAGAAGTGTGACCTGAATCATGATGGTAAAATTAACAAAGAAGAACTCACTATGGTCCTGACGTCATGCAATAAAGTTAGCTCATGTGACGATCCTAAACTCTAAATGATGTGACTATTTTTATATCAAGTTCTCAAATTAACGCTGACGTTGTGGTGGAATTTCGGCAGCCTAAGCCTTGACAAACACGTATCCGACTTGTCCATGTTTTAGTGAAGCCTAATAGCTGTTGAAAAAGCATTATTAGGCCTAAGAAAAGGTTTGTTTCCGGTTACCCGACAGACCCAATATTTTACCTGCCGACTCATAAATTTTGTCGGCGTCCAAATCGTAGTGCTATATTGTATTTTTCACGACTCATTAAGATCACGGGCACATAATCCCATACAGTGTTGCCGATATATGTAAAAAAAATAAAATAAACTGTAAAATAAAATAAATCCTTACCTACCGACCCATATCCTCTGGACATATAATCGGAAACAAACCTTTCTAAGTCTTACTTTCATGTGACCGTTCAGCATTTCTTTTGATCTTTGTCCGATTTAATTGATATAGCGCCAGAAACAAACTTCTTGTTCCACAGTTAAGATTTTTAACATTAACCGTTTAGTTCTGTTCGTTAGAATTAAGAATATTCTGCAGGTTTCAAGTGCGCAGTCAAACCTGTGTTTGCAACCACCTTCGAATAGAGGCCACTCTTTAAAAAACGGTCATGGTTTATTAGTATTTAGAACAAACTTAAATCCAAACAAAGGCCACCTGTCAATAAAGGTCCCATTTTGTCTTTCCCAAGGGTGGCCTTTGTCCGCAGGTTTGACTGTAGTTTTGAACGCATGTATTTTATTTAGTAGATGCGATAGATAAAAAAGGCACATGGTTTCACACGTGTCAGAAGTATTCCAACATGATAATCAGGGGTGTAGAAATGAGCCGGAAGCCGGAAATATCAACTGGCTATTTGAGCATTTTCGCCGGCTGCTTTTCCCACAGGGGGGTGTTGTCCCTTTACCCCTTCTGGGGGAAACCCTCAGAACCCCTTCTGCTTTTAGTACCATACCGGCTACATGAAAACATTTCTACACCCCTGGATAATGATGTACACTACATATCACTGTAAACACGTAGACACAATTCGAACCCAGTAATGGCTTGCGTTTAAATGAGTATGTTGTTGTACAATACAGTAAAACCTCTGAAAACCAGACTCTTTCCGGTTTACTGAGAATTCCGGTTTTCAGAGAACTGTTGATTATCGAAGAAATAAAATGGGACTTGAAAATCGTCCGATTTCCAGAGATCTCCGGTTTTCAGAGAGTCCGGTTTTCAGAGGGTCTGGTTTTCAATGGTGATTTTGTATATCAGAGCTTTTTTGTATAATGATAGTACAGTGTTGTATAGTTGTAAGTACCGGCTTCATATGCAGAAATATTCATATTTTATTAGCTATTGTTCTCGATGAACAGTCTTTTTACGTGTTTAATTTTAGCGGTTCTAGTTAGTTGGCTCACTGAGTTTTTTTCTCATTTGTATTTTTACAATTCATATGTAAAGATACTTTCCGCGGATATGGCTACCTTTTCGGTGATTCGGTACACGTTTTCGCTATTTCGCAGGAATGATGACCTGTGCTTTTTATTTATAATGTTACATGTACTTAACAAGATCACATTGTTGTTGTTTTTTTTGTAAATAAAGTGAAGCACTTATTTTTTTATATTCATAGTTTCAATAAATTTTGTAATACAGTAAACCCCTGAAAACCGGACCCTTTTGGGACTGGGACAAAAGTCAGATTTTCAAAGAATTCCTGTTTTCAGAGAGTCCGGTTTTTAGGGGTTTTATTGTATTTGTATTTGCTAATTTAGAATAGAGCCGTCAAAAATGGTCCTATTATGAATACAGTTGTATGTTTTGTAACTTCGTACATGTTACATATTTTACACATTCGGTATTTAACAGCATTATATGCATTTATGCATTTGCTTAAATACGAAATAGACGGTAGTGTATCATTATATATTATACGAAAGTAGTGTAAATATTTAATGTATTTATGTTTTGTTGTGCTTGACAACAAAACTTAGAACTTGCCGTTTCTATACGCTCTAAGGCGTATTAGCATAGTTTATAATGTTTCTCACTTACCCATGAGAATATTTGCACAAGGAAATCTTTGCACGGTGAAAATCTTAGAATTCCAAGATTGATAGGGTTAAAAGTAGTTGAATGAATTATTAAATAGTAATATCAGTTGGAAGTGTGATTTTATGTACACACATTCCCACAAACTCGCTTAATTTTTCGGCCTTTTAAAAAAAAAAAAATGTAATAACATTTTAAGAGGGGAAAATTGTTATCAAAATTTGAATTTTCAAAAAGTATGTCTTTGGCACTACAAAAACAATTTTAAGGACAAAATGAAAAGCAACAGAAGATCAGGTGTAAATATTTGAAGGCATTTGGTTAACATTCTGCAATCGTTTAGTAAACGTATGTAGGGATAAATAGTAAAATCCCTGAAAACCGGACACTTTCCGGACTGGGATAAAAGTCCGCTTTTCTGAGAATTCCGGATTTCAGAGAACTATAGATTATCGAAGAAATAAACGGGGCTTGAAAAATCGTCCGATTTTAAGAGAATTTCAGTTTTCAGAGAGTCCGGTTTTCAGTGGTAATACTGTATTTAATAAAATTGTTTGATTTTATTTGCATCAATTCAATTTAATCATTTTATATCATTATTTATATTGTTGCTTTTATACCTTTAAATATTGTGGTAGTTTTTTAATTAGACCTTAGACGTAATAGTAACATGATTGGTGTTGTGACGTCATGAACTTTACTTTTGTCGGGAAAACTTTCAAATTCTGACACAATGTTAATACTGCAATTGTAAACTTTATATGGGCAAATTTTTGGAAGCTCGAAATTCAGCATCGAAAGTAAAGCAGTGTGAGGGATTACAACATAGGCCTAATTATTTTTTCTGTAAGAACACCACCCATCTTAAACTTCCTCTGCATTAGCGTAAACCCCTTTACAACAAGCTTGCTTAATGTTTGCAAATCTTTGACGTCATATCTGTAGTTGATGTAAAGATTCGAGTTTTTATTAAATGTGTTGTGGGTTAAAAGATAGATAGATTGGCTATGTATATAAACTAATCGTATGTGAATCAAAATAAACTATTCAAGCATTTTTTTCGTCTTGTTTTTTTCGCCGAAGGTGTTATATGATCGATTTTTGTTAGAATGACACTGTCTACATCGCTATGACGCTGTTGCTGGCATAAAAATATTGGAATGTTTTTGCAGTTATTGTTAACTTTAATACTAATGTGTAAAAATCGAGTGTATAGTAATTTCTCATTTCCGATAAACTTTCTGGTAAAAAAACGTTCACTGCTTATATACAAAAGACGTCTTAATACGCTGAAAATAAAACGGTATAGTCACGGACTACTTTTGTGCAAAAACCTTTCGGACTTGTTTGTGCAAAAACTTTGGAAAACAACGCATCGCATTTTACTTTCGTCGGAAATGGCATATAATCCTGTCTGGTTAACCACAAGCGGGAAACAATACGCGTGACACAGACAGAGCAAAACAAAAACAATGGTAATGTGTAGATTTGAATGCAATACACCATTATAAAAAGGGCTCAAATGAGTATCATTCGACTTTTTATGAATTAGCTAATTACTAATTATGTGAATATGGTCACTCGCGCATGCACAGTTGGTGATGCCAAACCGACGGATATAATACTGTTGTTGGCGTTGTTGCCGTTTAGTGATCACTTTGTTTTCATATACAATATATATTGATGAATCCATCGTCCGTCAAGAATAAAATAAATTCTTCATTTCATTCTTTAAAGTTTTTGTGGATCTATTGTCCTTTATTCAAAAAGTCAAATATTTCTTTATTTTCGGTATACTTAAGTTAAACATGTGGGAAAAATCATAACCTATGTATGGCTCTTGATCGACGTAAAAAAATCACTCGGTTGGTCAATACTTCGAAATCGGGCTCGAAGGACAAGATTTAATTTCGTGACAATTTGAATAAAGATAAGTAACAATGAAGACTGTTTATCATTCACATGTAATACAGACAGCATGTAGAAAAATTGACAACAGTAAATGATTAACCTGTGATAGTAGAAGTATGATCCGAATGATGCAAAACACTGTAATTCAACACAAAAATTATGCATATATAAAAAAAAACGAAAAGAATTCACATTGAAAACGACATAAAATACGAAACAAAAGGGACGACTACTTTCAGCAAAGGTTTGTAGTTAATTTACGCATGTGTTTAGTCACAAAATGAGTCAAACAATCAGCTTCTACCTCATTAAATTAAAGTTTAAGGGGTTGAAATTTGTAGCGATTTCATTCTTCACATACTACTGCAAGGTCGTAAGCCCATTATAGCCCAGATGTATTGTCCAATTTTCTAAAAAGATTTCAGAAAGTTAAACTGCACGTTTTATTTCATTTTTATTACTCAGATATGTATTCTTATACCGCCATTACTATATAAACAATATTAACCAGTCAGAGATTACGTCATATTACTCAGAGATGTATTCTTATACCACCATTACTATATAAACAATATTAACCAATCTGAAATCACTTCACATTATTAAAGCAATGGCGGTAAATAAAAAATTCGGGGAGAAAATAAATCGTTGATTTCGCTTCTCTCACGTAATTACACCCTATCGTAGTAGTCACAATCATCCAATCTTTTAAGTATATGCCCATCCTGAACTGAAGCACGTTTGCAGAAGCAGTTTAAATTGTTGAAAAGCTTATGGCAATGTTCTATTGACCGGAATTCTGGTACATCTGTCTCGCACTTTCGAGAACATTCTTCAAAAGATGACACTTGGAAATATGATATGTCATATCCTAACAGATCTTCTTGTGGGTATCGTACGAAGCATATTCCATTACTGGTGCATGACTCTGCAAACAACACAAAAAATACGCGGTTTTCATGCGTAATACAACAGCTAGAACAGTTATCTAAAAGTCAACTTACTGTTGTCACAACTGATCGAAGATTTAAATAAGCAATAAATTGCTTATTGCGCTGCTGAAGCAAGTTAAAGAAATAGACAAATATGGACATTATCACCAGATAGAATTCAATAATCAACCATCAGTATGTTTTTTGTTATAATCTAAAAGTCTTTGGCTACTCACTTTTTCTGCATTGTGGTTCTGTTCCATTCCATTGACCATCGGTTTGACATACTCTCGTCAGAGCACCTCCAATATGTACAAAGTTCGACTGGCAAGTATATAAAGCCGCGGACCCTTCTACTGTCCCCTCATTTAGCTCAACAACCGCTCCATCTGGTGGCTGTAAGGGGCCACAATCTTGGAACGAAAGAATTGATTATCACACGTAGTTTGTAAAATAAAACATAGTATGTATCGTGTCATACTAGGAAATTAACACGAAAAATATTGACGTGGTCACTTTTTAAGGCTTTACAATGTAGCGTTTATCATTCAATAATGACGTGTCGTCAGTAAATGACAAACATACTTTAATACTTTAATCGAAAACCAATGCATTTTCAGGTAAACTATGGTAATTTGCTCCGACTTAAATTTAAAGAGTATCATAAACCGAACTAATATTCATTGAATAATTGATAACTGCTTCGTTTTAAATTTTCAATCCAGTGAGATATTACTTTCTAGATCAATACGACCACCAATCATCTAGGTATATACACTTTTCAGTTATTGGACAGTTTTCAATATCTACTGTACAAACCAAATACAGTTGATGTTCGTTGAGTTTTTTTTGGGGGGGTGGCACTATTGAAATACTTCGTGTTAACGAAATTTCGACGTAAAAATTTGAAAAGCTGATTTCGTGAGATTTACAAATTCGTGAAAATTGTTGTGTGCAGTGCAGCCTCCCCTCTCGACAATCTCCCTTCAACAACAGCATGTTTTTCTCCACTGTACGATTTGATTATTTATTTAACCTCTCCAGAGCTGCAACCTCTTAACAACAACATATTTTTTCGTCTCCCAAAGGGTGTCGCTTTGGAGAGGTTGCACTGTATTCGTGAGAATAATACAGAGTAACATCTGAAAATCAAACTGGGCTAAAAGTCCGGTTTTCCGAGAATGTTGATTCAAGAAGAGAAAATAGGGGACATGAAAATCATCCGATTTTAAGAGAATTCCGGTTTCCAGGAAGTCCGGGTTTCAGGGGTAATACTGTATTTCTGTGCATGAGATAACCAAACATGGCGGCACTTTTAGGGTCTATACTAATTTATTATAGCTTGCTTGTGAAACAAGCCATTTTGCTTATTTTAATCACGCTCGAGTCCGCTTCCTGGACACTCCAGCAGTACTGCGTCCGGAAAATGGGATTGTGAAGTTCATGAACGATAATGAAAATGTGAATTTGGGTCCGGGTGGGATTCGAACTCATGGCTGTCAGGGGCTGGTGATTACAAGTCAGAGACCATAACCACTGGACCACTAAAGCCCCTCAGACAACACATGTATTCATTTTGGACAAACTCAAATTGATTTTTGCAATGATATACAACCCTATATTGTACTGGAAAATGTTTTACTGTTTCTAAATTATTAAATTTATGTTTCAGTAGCTTAAAGTGTTATATTTCACCATTAACTGAATAAACAGCTGAAGATAAAACGTGTTCATTAAAGATTAAACAAAGTACTTACTGAGTTCTATGAACAGAGGTATTTATTAATCTAACGAACCATCAGCAAACATACACAAATTATTATATTGTAAAAGAGATCGATGATTAAAATTGAAAACACAGGCACAGTAACTCGAAATTTTCTTCTTAGCGAAATTCTTACCGGGATTCAAACTCTGGTTGGTGACATCCGTCGCCGACCGAGTACGATACGAGTTAAACAATTGATTTAAAGGAGCAAACATGTTAATTGGGACTTCGAAAATTTCGACGTAACAAAACTAAAAGGAAAACACGTCTTAACCGACAAAGACGGGATAATCCGGGACCTAGGGAAGACTTCGAGTTAACCGAGTTAGTTCTAACAGGGGTCGACTGTATTAAATATGTAACTTATAATCGACAAGGGGAATATTTTTGCAGTGAAATCATTGTAAATCAAGTACGATCACACGGAAATCTTTCAAAATATAATGAATCTCGATGAGGAAAATTCTTTGTTGATTGTATGAAATACTTCTAAGAGAATTTTTTAGTTTCCATATTTATCATGGTGAATAAATAAATGTTTTTCACACAGTACCTCTAATACATTCAACTACAGGATTCCATTGTCCGTCTTCTTCACAGAACGATTTTTTTACTCCATTTTTGTGCACGTAATTTTGATTACACTTGGTTTTAGTGTAGGTTCGAACATCTCTGCAACTTCCAAGAACGATGCCGTTCATCGGTGTTGGAAAGTTGATACATTCTAAATAGTAGTAGATAGTCGGTAAGTTTGGAAAATTGATACATTCTGAATAGCAGTAGATAGTCGGTAAGTTTGGAAAATTGATACATTCTGAATAGCAGTAGATAGTCGGTAAGTTTGGAAAATTGATACATTCTAAATAGTAGTAGATAGTCGGTAAGTTTGGAAAATTGATACATTCTGAATAGCAGTAGATAGTCGGTAAGTTTGGAAAATTGATACATTCTAAATAGTAGTAGATAGTCGGTAAGTTTGGAAAATTGATACATTCTAAATAGTAGTAGATAGTCGGTAAGTTTGGAAAATTGATACATTCTAAATAGTAGTAGATAGTCGGTAAGTTTGGAAAATTGATACATTCTGAATAGCAGTAGATAGTCGGTAAGTTTGGAAAATTGATACATTCTAAATAGTAGTAGATAGTCGGTAAGTTTGGAAAATTGATACATTCTAAATAGTAGTAGATAGTCGGTAAGTTTGGAAAATTGATACATTCTAAATAGTAGTAGATAGTCGGTAAGTTTGGAAAATTGATACATTCTGAATAGCAGTAGATAGTCGGTAAGTTTGGAAAATTGATACATTCTGAATAGCAGTAGATAGTCGGTAAGTCTGGAAAATTGATACATTCTAAATAGTAGTAGACAGGAGAAAGACCAAGTGTGCATTTTCTTACAATTTGGATAAAAAATATTATTATTAGTTTGTTAGGACCGTAGAGGATGCAACGGCGACTTAACCACCACCACCACCATCATCATCATTATCAACAACAACATCATCATCAACAACAAAAAAACAACATCAACAACAACAACAAAGACAAAAACTTACTCATTACCTTTGACTGTGCATTTCTTTGCGCTGATGTCACATGTTTGTCCAAAGCTGCAGGCCTTGCCGCACGGTGACTTCAATGATAAAAACATAAGGTAAATACATTCGCATTAAACAATTAATTCATTGTACATTTTACTCATTTTCATGGGTCATAGATTATTTTTAATTGAGCTTCAAAATGAAATTTCCCAAACCTGTAGAACGTTGCTTTAATTTTTTAATAGAATAATATCTACAATACTTGTTTTAACATCATATAACGATAATACACGAGGCAGAAATGTAGAACGTTTTTTTAATGTTTTAGTCATTTCTTTCAAGTACGAAGTTTATGATGTTATCTTGTGTGATATACACTGAACCAAAAAAGAAACTTTCACAAAATAGGTCTTAAACGTATAAGGTTAAACACATAATGTAGAAAAATGTGTATAAGTAGTAGTTAACACAGACGTCCTAGTTTGGGAAACCGGTCAGATAATCACGCGATATCCATTTTCACGTGCACGCACGGGATGGACATATCTGGTTTACGTGTTTAAACTTTTTTCAATGCAAATTATTGCACTTGACGACTACAGTCATAAAAATGCCTAAACAACTTTATATCGATACAATTTGGGCAAAATTTCGATGACTCGAATTGCGAAATATTTAGGAGAGAGAGAGCCGTTGGGATGCAGGAGGCATGAACTTCAATGGAAGAGTGACTAATCTTGACACACGTGTACGGCAACGTCAAACCCCCCCTGGTTATGTCAATGAGCTCAGTGAAGCTTTGCTAGAGGAGTGGAATAATATACCCCAGACTCAAATTAATAATCTCATCCACTCAATGCATCGTCGCTGCCAAGCTGTTAGCAATGTTCGCGGTGGGCATACTCGTTACTAAAGCAAAAAAGAAAATTGAATCCACACCTGACTTAAATGCAATTGAAAAATCCAATGAAATTGATAATTTTCAGACTTTAAATGAACTTTGATGAATTGATTTTAAATTATTGTGCAATAACAAATATGAACAAAAACTGTTAATATACACATACATGGAACACAGTCCCATTAAAGTCTCGTGAAAGTTTCTTTTTTGGTTCAGTATATTATTTGTGTGATCACGGAATCGTTGAGTTACTTCGGGTGCAGTAATTATAACATAGCACTTCGCGTGATTATGTGTGCACTTATGGGAGTACAAAATGTGCTTATTTCAAAAACAGTCTTGATACTAAGACTACCTTTCGTATGAGATATTTCCTTAAGTAGATACAACGTATTTCATACATATGAACTGTATGTTGAATGCATGCTGTGGGTCGACATATCTACGAAATAAAATCCAGACGAATAGAAATGCCGATCTATCGGTCAACCGACCTAGAGAGAGGGGAGAAGATACAGATATCCCCTTCCTTTTCGAATAGACCTCCCTGATTCTTTATTGTGCCCGGTGTATAGAACATATACACGCCAACACGCGTTTCCTGAGATTTTCCCAACACCGTATTGGGTTCAGTAGTGGAGTAGGGGACACTGAAAACTCTCAGAGTTATTTTTTTCTTCTAAATCCAATGGAATATTACTATATAACCAACACGACGTAAAAATTTGCTACATCTTTACACTTCGGTCAATTTGCATACCTCGGGGATCAAATTTGACATGTACATTCGAGTATAATTTTGTTGGCAAATATCTGATGCACGTTGTATAACTTTGACTCTTGAGGGTCTATTATCTATTTTTATACTCAACAAACATTTTAGGAGAAAAAAATGTTTGTTTCTGGTTACACGCTCATTAGAAATAGTGTAGGTGGGTTTGGAATTATTTGGGGAGATTTTTTATTATTCTTGAAAGCCGTTGAGATTATTTTTGTGCGGAAAGGTAAAAAAGTGAGGTAGCGGATGTACCTCTCCTCGGGCCTAATAAAAGTCTAGGGTCGGGGGAAAAACGGTAGGTCAGGTAACCAAACAAACTTTTTTACGCCTTATTACAATAAACGATAAAACGATCAGGCAAATACTTTTTATCACTAAATCTACGAATTCACGTCCCAAAGAGACAGATTTATAGTAAAAAAAACCGCAAAAGTTAAGCCAATGAAAATAAAGCGCAACCATAGTATAGACTGTTGGTAATAACAGGTAAACAAAGTAAATTAAACATATTTTAATAACCGTCACACAAAAAAGCCGCGACCGTGGCCCAGTGGTTAGTGCGCTGGACTTGTAACCCGGCAATCCGCTTTCAAATCCAAGTCGCGGCAGATCGTACCCTTCTATGGAAATTTGACAAAAATGTCGATTTTCCTCCATATATGAAGTTGCCGGCTCCTTGTGGAAGGGTAAGTTAGTACTGTTTGAATATAGTCAAGGAAAATTGATTAGTTGAACCGGCTGCCATATGTAACTGAAAAATTGTTGGAAAACGGCGTTAAACCCTGTGAAAAAAAAATTATATTTAATCATTAAGAAAATGATATGTCTTTCGTACTATTAATTTTATCAATACTTAATCATACATTACAATACCTTATGAATGTGAATATCATTTTGCCTAACATGTATACAGCCATTCCCTTTGAAATCAGATTCCGTTTCTGTAAATAACTCGCATAATGCCGTCCCAGTTTGGTAATTCATTGCCTCGCAATAAGACCGGAGCCCGCATTCTGTTACACAACCAGCCAATGTTGCGTGGTGATAAATTTGTATCCTGTGAGTATCAGCCTGACAATGATTGAAGAACTTAACAGTATATGTTATTTCAACATCATGGTTTTTTATTTCGAGTAATCCTTCTACAGTCAGAAAAAAATGAAAAAGGACTGCAAGCAACGTACACATCATAGCTGCTTGTTCGGTTATCTCTCGTCAGTAAGTTCAATATAACGATCGCTTTGTAAGTCCGACAGCATGTTCAAACAGACGTTTTGTACCTCAATACCGCGCGTTCACAAGTGTTTTCCGATTGATAACATATCAGTAAAAGTGTATGCTTAAATTAAATTTTCATTGTCTGCGGATCAATGATTTCCAATGACATCTGCCTACAGCAACAACGTCCCAAAAATTGTCAACTTCATACAACAGCCGTCTTGATGTAACAGTCACCTCTTACAACAACCGCGTTCATATATCAGTCAGTTCCATATAACAGCCATCTCCGTACAACAGTTACGCTCCCATAAACAACCACTTCTCAGCAAAAATCACCTCCCCACAACAGCAACCTCCATACAATAGTCACATCCATTCAAAAGCCACGCCCGTACAACAATCACATCCCCACAAAATTCACCTCCCTTCAAAAAGCGCGCCCATACAACAATGGTCACCTCCCTACAACAACCAGTTTTGTTTTGACCAGCTTCAGCGTAGACGCCTATTCCATACTCTGTATGTGGCGTGTTATTTTTCTGTCAATTTGGATGTAACATTGAACTTTTACAGACTAGGGTAACTTTTATTAGTTATTTGCACGTTATACTGATCACTTAACATAAACACAAACGGAGTGGCATAGTAGGAATGAGAAAAATACTGCTTAGGGATATCAAATTGTAGTGGGCATTCTTTATTTTTGTTGATTTCATTTAAAAGTTGAGCTTGGTGTTAGTCGGACTATTATTCTATTTTTGTTGGTTTCTGGCACGTTTTACATACATTCGTGTTCAGACAGTTTCCTAAGTGTCGAGGTATCCATTAGCGCAGGTTTGACTGTAGTTGCCGTGCAAACTTCAACATTTAACTGTCATAGCTACTATTATTTATACCACTTGTTTAGAAAACCGTGTTATCGCAGGAAATACAAACTTCGAGATTATATATGAAGTCAGGCCATCCTTTAATATTGTTTTGATTGCTGTAACGCGACCCGATATTTTTAGAGGGTCGGTAAGTTGGGTTTTCTTTTTGAAGAGTTATTGGAGCTTCCGAAAATAAATTTTTTTGACCAGGAGGGTCAAAAAAGTTGAGTCATGGCGATTTTTATGGGTCGGTCGCGTTACAGTAAACATAATTTTTTTAGGATGGCCTAATTTCGTACGCAGCACTAAGTGGAAAAGGTAATATCTAAGGCTGAATGTACCAAATGGGAAACATTGGAAAGCCATAAAGCAAACACTATTATAAGTTGTTGTTGAATAATGTATTCGTCGCTAGAATGATAATGAACAGAGCCAAATACTGTATATACTAAGTAATTAGACGTTCAAAATGTACTCTAGGGATTGTTTACCGCGACAAAGAAATCATGCAAGACTCATATTTAATAATTAAGCAAATCGCTACATCTTCAAATGAAATAATCAATTTACAGTCCATGTTTTGGTGCATAAAATTATAATTTTGGTGGATTATTATTCTCTTAATTTTACAATTAGGACAGAATAAAATTATGAGATTTGTTCTTTATTCTAGGTGGCAGCTATTTCATATACATGTACAGCCAAACCAGTCAACAAAGGCCACCCTTTATTCGGAGGTGGCTGCAAACACATGTTGAACTGTACATGCATGATATTTTCATCTCGATTAAGATTAAATAATTCAACCATAAATAAATGTTTCAAGTCTTTCAGAAATAACAGAGATAACAACAACATGATACTAACTACAAGGCCAATGTAAAATCAATACAAAACACATAAAATGGGTTTCCTCGTGTGAAACATATCTATTGCTCACAATATGTCCCAAAAGACATACTTTGTCAAAAAAATGTCATCAGCATATTTTGTATTAGAACTACTTATAAAAAGAACATCTCGTTGTCCAGGGAATAGCTTAATTCGTTATTTATAAATTGCGCTTCTCATATGCACGTAGCTGGGAAATAACCTCCACCTCACGGCTGTTCCGTTCAGTTACGAGTTTGCTGTCAATGTTTGGTATCTGTTTTCGTGTAAACATGCCTCGATAAATGCGTGAATTTGAGTCACATCACATCAACTGTTCATACTTTGCACACGTCATTGTAGTATACAACTAAGTTTACTTCCTTAGGGTGTTCAAAATGTGACAACTTATGCCTTGCATAGATATCTGAGTTTAGAATTTACGCGGTTTATCAACAATAGTTGTTGGCTCGTGGTTTACCTTGCAGTACGAAATATACCTTCACTAATAACTGTAGAGTGAATCTAAACTCATCAAACAACGCAAATCTGTCAAAAAAACTTCTTCATGCTGCTAATGTGCGTAAATAACAACATAAAGGTGGGTCATTCGCCATATTTTCGATTGACGGAAGTGACGACATCCAGCGTGGGTCCCGGCATTCCTTCTGAAATACATGCGGTTTACATGCGCTCTTGCTGTAGCGCGCCAAGTTTAACAGTGAGGTTCCCGAAATGCGCTCGTATTTCAAAAGGAACGCCGGGACCAAAGCTGGATGTCATCACTGGTTTGGCAGATTTGCATTGTTTGATGAGTTTAGATTAAAAAATAACGTCCGTACAGGTATGAAAATCACGGAAACTGAGTGCCTATGGTAGTTGCTACTTTCTGTAGACTGAAATAAAAATCGAGCATAACTAAAATATAAATAGTGATGGTAAACTATTTCTCCATATTTAACGCAGGTCAAAGGATGCCGTATTATATTTGAAGTTGAAACAACAGATAAACTAGATATTAAATCAAAACACACGCTTTAAAACGTGGATCGATATTCAGGCATATTCGTTTGTGAAATTGTCGCTGGGTTTAACGCCGTCTTCAACATTTTTTTCAACAAGTTATATACGACAACCGATTCACCTAACCAGTTTTCCTAGACTGTATACAAACCAGTACTAACCGTTACCCTTCTACAAGGAGCCAGCAGCTTCTCCACATATGGTGGAAAATCGACATTTTTGTCAAAAAATTTCATAGAAGGGTATGACCTGCTGCGACTGGGATTTGAACCCGGAATGAAGGGTTACAAGTCCAGCACTCTAGCCATAGGACCACGAGCGTGGCTTTCAGGCATATTCAGGGAGCAAAGTTTTTCAGTTCACACAAAAAGGTTTCTGTGTCTTACTTTTTTATCAAAAGAACAGCTCTGTGTAAATTACATACAAATCCAATCAAATCCGTCCCTAGAGTGGACTTTAAGTGCCAATCTTCGATAGAATTACATGAAATATTCAAAAGTTGAGAAAGGATTTTGCTGTCAGCCACAGCAAATGTTTACAACGAGACAGTTAAATGAAGCCACACAACATTATGTTATAATACTATGGCGACATAAAATTCGTAAAAATTGGATTATAATGACTTCAGCAAAATCTGGTTCTGCATTCGTCAGAATTCTCAATTGCAATACTTGAAAGTCTCATAAAGATGAAAAAACAGCACATTTTCTGAGTATGCAAAAATATGGACTGGCTGAGTAAGTGGTGGCAGGTCAGATGGTAAACAATTTTGTTTTTCAAAACACCCTGTGTCATTTGGCGACTTTGCAATCTTAGCAGTAGATTTTTTCATTGGGTTTAACGCCATTTTTCAACAAATTTTCAGTTATATACGGCGGCCGATTCACCTAACCAGATTTCCTGGACTGTATTCTAACCAGTACAAACTTACCCTTCCACAAGGAGCCGGCAACTTAACATACGGAGAAAAATCGACATTATTGTCCAATTTTCATAGAAAGGTATGACCTGCCACGACCCGGATTTGAACCTGGATCGCCAGGCTACCAGTCCAACACATTAACCACTGAACCGCGGTCACGTAGCAGCAGAGGGAGACCACAGGCGTACTCCTGCGCAGAACCACCAACCTTCTCTACATGTGAAATCTGTATGGGTACTCATTTGTCAGAGACCATAACAACTCGACCACGGAAGCCTCATAAACAAATTTTGAAGTCTCATTTCAGCACAAATTAGTTAGATAAGCAACGTATAGTTTATACCCCAGCATGGAGCACATAAACACAGATATCCACTCTTAAATGAAATCGTATTTAAGCAAGATATCACTTTTCAATTTATGAGAAAAGGCATAGCAACCTCTGATAAGAAACGTCCTTTGGGAGAAGTAAAATAATGTTTTTGTTGAGAGCTTGTTGCTTTAGAGAAGATACATGTATATTAATAATTAAATCGTACTGTGGGAAAAATCATGCTATTGTTGAAGAGAGGTTGTTGCTCAAGAGGGCTGCTCTGAAGAGGTTGCGCTGTACATGCATATCTTCAAAAGGCTTTAGTGTAAGTTCACACACTGATTTTTCTAATTGTTTTTTATTGTATTTACTAACAGATTCCGCTTGGAGCACCCAGTACTTCACAGGGTCTGTAGACAACTTTATTTTTCACTGGGGTTTAATGTTGCACCAATAGTCAGGGTAAACTGGCAACTTTTCAGCTTTAACGGTTGAGGAAGACCTCAGGCTTGGGTAGAACTATAGATACGTGAAATTTGCCCAGTCTTAATTAGGATTCGAACTCACAGCAGTAAGGGGCTAGTGATTACTACTCAGAAGCCATAACCACTCAACCATGTAGGCTTCCTTTCCTTTATATATCTTTTGTTTCATTACTTACCTGATTTGTGGCAATTGACCTTCAGAACAGTTGATTTCATTAGCCAACCACAAACAACCAATTTTGGTATTTTTCCTCCCATACACCAAAGAAATCACCATGGAAACTATATTCAGTCTCACGTTTAATGCAACTTAAGACCATTTACTGCTGCCATCAAATAGTTATGAAATGGTTCATCAGCAGGCTACATATAATCATCTAGGTAAAGTTTGAGTGCTGTAGTCGGAGTAGTCTGTAGTATTACATAAACCACCAAAGTAAACCAATAAACATGAACATTACAGCCCCCTCTTTGTAAGGGGAGGTAATAACCCACGGTAATGACTTATTTATGAATACATTTGGTATCATACAACCAAGAAAAGACAACAAATGTAAAATGATTTTATTAGATATAAGTTAGATTCTATGAGAATTCTCAGTTACTGTGTAACGTTTCAACGTATTGTGTAGAAAGAAAAATATGTAAAACCAGCATTCAAATCAATACTGTATAGTACAATCATGATTGTGCTATCTATACTGTCTAGAATATAGTATACTGCACAAGTGGTAAGTACAATACCCGACTTTTAAAAAAAAAACAAAAGAAAATATTAGTTCCACACACAAATAATGCTCAATGAACAAATGACAGAAAATCAGGTTCTCATAAATTTTGTTCATGCTTATTGATCATTATATTAAGAATGTACTCCATCAAAATATTTAGTATACACACAAATGCATATTACAGAGTTTCTAGCTGATAATAAATATTATTGGTAATTACAACACATAATTTGAAGTATTTGAATAAAAAAACAGTAACTGTCCCCAGCCACATAATAAAGCATTTAGCACATGAACTTCCCACATTAAAGCATTTTAATACCTATTAAATTATTCAATAGCACTTAAAGTCATAACAATCCTAACATCAAATAAACTTAAGCACAGTTATGGACACATGCTTCAATCTACAGTATACATATACATGCAGTGATCTCCCTTTACAAAAGAGCTGTTCATGTGAAAATACATGTATAATGTTAAATTGAGTCCTTATCGTTAAATTTCATCTTTAAAAGTCATGATGACATAACATACACCTATTTTTGCACCATTTGTAAAGTTAAACTAGAAGATATTTGGAAAACAGTTGATTTTGTTAAG
This sequence comes from Lutraria rhynchaena, assembly GCA_008271625.1. Classification (NCBI taxonomy): domain Eukaryota; kingdom Metazoa; phylum Mollusca; class Bivalvia; order Venerida; family Mactridae; genus Lutraria; species Lutraria rhynchaena. The sequence continues at coordinate 314,681 of VIBL01000340.1, read as the reverse complement.
TAGCCAAAATAAATTATTTTAAATTATTAAAATTAAATAAATTATTCAATAGCACTTAAAGTCATAACAATCCTAACATCAAATAAACTTAAGCACAGTTATGGACACATGCTTCAATCTACAGTATACATATACATGCAGTGATCTCCCTTTACAAAAGAGCTGTTCATGTGAAAATACATGTATAATGTTAAATTGAGTCCTTATCGTTAAATTTCATCTTTAAAAGTCATGATGACATAACATACACCTATTTTTGCACCATTTGTAAAGTTAAACTAGAAGATATTTGGAAAACAGTTGATTTTGTTAAGTAGCCAAAATAAAACCATGACTTAAACTTTGTTTCATATCATAGTAAATGAAACATGTTTTCTATCCATTTGAAATATTTGCTTGAATTTAAAAAAAAAACTTGTATAAAAAGAGATAAACACTTTGGCTATTGATAATGTTTTTGTTTTAATTGAGAGGACATGAATAAAATAAAAATTCACTCCTTCAAACATACCAGGCTCTGACATTATAAAACTTGAGATCAGTCTCAAAGCTCAAATCTCCTATCTTGATTTCTAATGTTTCTACATTAATTATGATCAGACATTAATGATACTATTAATACATGATTCCATCAGCTCAATTGACCTGAATATGTATTTAAACATTATTCAGCTCTATCTGTTTAACCATAATACTTTGAGAATGGAATTGAGATTTGAGCTTGGAGACTGATCAGGAGCTTTATAAACCTCCAGGCCTGGTAGCTTGATCCTGGAAGTTGTTACATAGTGAAAGTTTTCAACAACACAAAGAATAATGTATATATTCACCTAAAGCATAGAATATGCTTAAAATTGACACAGACAACATTCATATTATAATTAAATTCTAATTAAACAGAAGAAAACACTCCCAAGCAGTGACAGTATGATAGTACGACATTAAACTCATAACTAACATACGAAATTATTGGTGGAAGAAAATATCAAATTATCGAATAAGAATGATCATGTAATGAAAATAGCCTCCATAATCTACGATACTACATTATGGTAGAGAAAAGTCGATACACATATATGTATATATAGTAACAGTTGACGCAGTTTTACAGTTCAGTAAGTTGTATTGGGTAAAATCACTTCTCAACTCTTTAGACTGAATACGAGTGTGAGGAATTGTTCGTAAGTAATCGTCACCCAACCGTCTTGATCTGTATCATGCATACGGAATGCACCCGTCAATGTCTGAAAACAGAAATGGAAGCCTATTAAAATGAGTTTCTACCAAATTTTGAGGCAATTTGTTGTACACAGTAATCATGGTTTATTACAAAAGCAGGTCAGGGACTACACTCAGGATTATATGAAATTTTAATCACGGTACAGTCTAGTCTCAGGTGGGAATCAAACTCACCACTGTAAGGGGCAAATGACTACAAGTCAGACTCCAATAACACTTGCGCCAACCAGCTTTGAACAAACCAAATTCACTACTTAATTTACATCAAGCAAGGATTTGTCACAGTGACACAGTCTATAGAATAATACATTTTTGGTACTTCAATTTTAAACACAAGTGCTAAGAAGACTGTGTCTTTGATGCTGATATAAGTTAAAAGAAGATGTTTAATGGTATAATGGTAGTAGATTAAGTAAAATTGTGCAATAACTTTACTTGAATATGTAAAGATCTACAAAAGCAAAATAAAAACAAATGAAAGAACTCAAGCTAAGTATAAATCTAAATTTATAAACAGCTGTTAAACCTAGTGAATGTTAACAAATATAATTATGAGTGCTATTTCTATAAAGTGCAACCTCCCAAGAGCAGTCCACACTTGAGCAACAACCTCCCATCAACAACAGCATGATTTTTCCCATGGTATGATTTAACTATTAATTTAATCTTTCTAGAGCAACAACTTCTCAACAACATATTTTTGCTTCTCCCAAAGTATGTTGCATTGTAGAGGTTGCACTGTACATGCTTGCATGCTTATACTGCATAAAAACATGGTATTAGTGAACATAGTTGTGGGACAAGTCTAGGTGGTCAAAATAGATTTATCTACATTTCGATCTTAGCCAACTTGACATCACTCAATTCTTAGACTATAGTAAAAATTAATCAAACAGGTAAATGGATTTGCAGACTGGCCTTCAAGCAAAGTTTTTAAATTTTGCAGTTTTGAAGGGGTAAATTGTTTCAAAATCAATTTACTCGAATACATAATCGATAAATGTGTATGTATGAACTTTTTGTTAACTGGTGTAATTATTATATTATTATAGCAAAGAAATTGTGTACAGTGCAACCTCTCTAGAATGGCCCTCTTTTGTACAACAACCTCCCTTCAACAACAGCATGATTTTTGCCCATATTATGATTTCACAATTAATTTCACCTTTCTACAGCAACAACTTCTCAACATCAATATAATTTCGCTTCTCCCAAAGGGTGTTGCTTTGGAGTGGTTGCACTGTAACTGGTATCAGTGTCATAAAAAGTGCTGTATGGCTGTTTTAATAAATTACTCCGATAGGCCTCTCAGCAAATTGGCTACACCAGGCTCGTAATCAATACCAAACAAGACTACACAGACAAGATCAAGGATGTTTCATTAAATTAAGGGCAACAGTCAAGATTCAATGCTCTGATTCACTCATAATTATACCTGACAAATCACATTACAAGAACAAACCCTAAGCTGAACAGTTCTAAAATCACACAAAAATGTAGTTCAGGCCTAAAAAAGTTTTTTTTCCAGTAATCTGACCGACCCAATATTTTTCCTACTGACATATAAGTCTTTACAGCGTCCAAATCGTAGCACTACATTGCAATTTTCACAACTCATTAATATTTACCATATATGTCAAAAAAAATAAAATAAAAAAATCCTTACCTATCAACCCATATTTTTTGGGGCATGTAACCAGAAACAAACTTTTTTATAGGCCTTATGGTCGTAATAGTAGACAGAGAACTATTAATTAAGTATGTGTTCTTGGCGAGGAGATTTTCTGGGCGGAAATTTAAATGATCTAGTGATGGAACTATGACAAAACATGATCATGAACGTAAAAAGTCATTATCATAGTATGGTGATTTGGTAAGATACACAATCCATGCTGGCTACATGAGCTAAAACCTACCTGCATTATAACACAGCACTGAATAAAATCATCAAATGCAACATTGCCTTTCCCAGACCGATCCATTTTCTTTACCAAAATGCCATAAAATTTGTCAGACAGGTTGTAACCTGAAATTTTTTAAGCTGAATAAAAATGTCTGAAGACGACATTTACCTGCAATACGACGCTGCACTGAATGAAATCATCAAAAGCAACCTGACCTCTGCCCGATCGATCAAACTACTTAACAAGAATGTCATAAAACCTTTCGGACAGTCTGTACCCTGAAATTTGCAAGCGTACATGCAAGCGGGGTCTTAACACACCATGCATCAATTACCTGCATAATTACACAACATTGTATAAAATCATCAAAGGCCACAATGCCTCTACCTGATCTGTCAAACTTCTTAATCAAAATAAAATAAAATCCATCAGAAAGACGATACCCTGAAACAAATGCATCCAAGAACCACATTTATTGTGAAGTAAAATTCAGTATAAATCTATCTAATTATTAAATCAAACTATAAAAACTGTACAAGACTTACATATACATTGATCTCCAAAAAATCATTTAATACATTTACATACAATTTACTTAAGTCTTGACTGAAATAAACATTTCATATTGCAAAGGTTATAATTCAAAGAATTTCTAGGTCAAAGCAAGGTTAGATTAAACAGGTTTATTTTGTATCAATTGTTACAATTATTACAACTTGAGTGTTGATCACTTACAGTGAGTGCCTTCATAGCTTGTACTATATCATGAAGTCAGTAAATCAGGAGGGGAAATCTGACAAGCGGGTTTCATACTTAAGACAATTAGATTAAGACTTCATTAATTTTTCACTCAACAAATAAGTTGAAATTACATATTCAAAACATACACAAACACTAAACTTATCTAAATCACAGCATACTGCATTCCTTAAATATGACCATCATTATATGTAAATAGTCAATTTTCAAGAAATAACATTATCAAATAAACTTACAAAAAAACATGGTTAAAACTAAAGTATACTTACCAAAGCTAGTCAAAGCAGTTTTCAATTCATTTTTATCAATAGCACCTGAGTTATCTCTGTCGTAACTTCGGAAACAATTCTGCCAATCAGTGACATACTTCCACAACGAGGAAAATTCTTGAAAGTTTATGCTACCAGAATTATCTCTGTCAAACATTCCTAAAACAAATATTCTATACAGTTCATGTACATTATCATTGTCCAATTCACAACACTTCAACAATTATTTAGTTTTAACACTGTGGGTTAATTACCACCATCGCGATTGACTATTTGCCTGAATAGTCGAATTCAAAAGTGTACAGGTAAAAATTACCATTCATTCACTAGTGTTTAGAGTAACTTTTTTGTCTACACATATGATGGAAAATGAGATATACAACATTGTATAATCAACAACTTACCAATCATTAGCCTCACAGTTTCTGGATTAAATGGAGTCCATGTACCTAGGAAATAAAAGTACAACAATTATTTATAAAAAACATTCAAAATTATAATTTTCCATCAGTGTCATATACAATTTCAATAATTAGCATTTAAAGTCAGATTAACATATTTAATACGTGTTTCATGTTTTCAAACTGTTTATCTAGCAGATACATTAAATAAAGTATTCAAATTTGAGAGAAAGCTAATTTCAAGTCAGATCACAACACAGATGAAGGCTATCCTTCAGAAATAAAATGCTACTCATAAAAGCAAACACTGATTCTAACATATTATATCATTAAACAATCTTGTTTTCCATGGATGCCAAAACCAAATTTGAATAGTAATTAAAACAGAAAATAAGAATGTATATTTTTCTTAAACTATTTGTAAATTCCTAACTATCACTGGTGTAATGGTTAACTGGTATGCTCATACATTGTGTTTTACAATACAAAGAATATCATATTATAGTGTGGAATGATTTTTGCAAAACCATGCATCAAAATTTATCCAGCATTATAGATATTTTTGTTCTGTTACAGCCTCATGATTGATATCATTGATATTGCATATAAAAAGACAGTTACCATTGCTAAGAGCTTGTCCTAATTCTGCGGCTGTAATCTGCCCACTCCTATCTTTATCAACCCTACAAAAAATATTTTAATATAAAATAAATTAATTATAACTTCTACATTTGCTGCTGTTAAAGAGAATCCTAAAGGATTTCACAAGGCCTTTTTCCAAAAATTGGGAAGAGGCCTTAGCCTTTCATTTTGGGAAATTCAAGCATGATTTTCAGCCAAATTTGGAAAAAGTAGGCTGACTTTCAGGATACATCGATAAGGAACAACTGAATTGGCACTTCTCCAAATTGGGAAAAGAGGCTTTTTGCAATTGGGAAGTCACCGAATATCGGCCTCTATTATAGTAGGAAAAAAAGGCCCGTAAACTTTCCTTCTAATCATATAATTGGTCATGTGCAGGTTAGCTATAATACAAATGATGATGGTACATAATACCAGGGAATTTACATTACAGCGATATAACTCAGAATAGATTGCAATGACCAGCGCCACTAGTCACTTCAAACAGCAGCCAATGTTACTTACAACAAACATTCCCTTTGAGTTTTATTCACCATTAAGTTGATTAACCCTTTCAGCACTAGACACATATTGTCTACAATGTACACTGTACTGCAGGGGTGTAGTTCTAAATGAGCCGGAAGCCAGAAAAATCAATCGGCTATTTGAGCATTCCCGCCGGCTAGTTTTTCCCCACAGGGGGAGTGCCCCTTTGCCTCCTATTGGGGAAACCATCAGATCCCCCCTTCTACTTTTAGCAGCTTACCAGCTATATGAGAACTTGACTACATTCCTGGTACTGCAGGGTTTCTTTTGGGATGTTTTGACAACTGATATTCGGTTGCATCCCAAATGACAAAAAGTATGTTTTTTTCCCAATTGAAAGGCAAAAATTCCCAATTCAAATGAAAAAAAACTTTTTGCCATTTTAATGATTTTTACAACTTGTTCGGGGTCGAGAGTGGTGAGTGCAAATAATATGAGGAAGACAATCACTGATTACATATTTTCAGAGTAGTACACTACTCTGGCAGAATTTTTATACAGTGTGATTTATTTTGTCCACAATATCAAAAAAATTCCAAATTCTGGAGGTCGGGTCTTGTTCCCAAAATGCTGAGAAAAAAAACCTGTACTGCCAAGGAATTTCTAAGAAATGACAGCTTTAATCAATTTCCCAAGTGGGTATACCCGTCATGTATGCAAATATGTAGAGTTTTATGTAGACACCATGACAGGCATACCCATTTTTATCTTATTTGATACTGAAAGTGAAATGGTTAAGTATTTATTCAACAATAGATATTGACTAGATCTACTCTACATCAACATTGCTCATCTATGAAGTTACAATTGATACACACGCCAAGTCTTTGTTTTCGCTAAGCAGACTCAACCGAATTAAACAGTAAATTGAAATATTTTAATAAATTTCGAAATAATTTATCAAAAAGTTCAAATGCATTTATCTTTATATGCGAACAATAAACAGTGTGGACACTTATTTAAATCAAAAAATAAGTTTTTATCACCTCTGAAAAACACTCCAAAGAAAATTTGGATCATTTTGTCCGGCAGGAGGAGCACCGGGTTGACCATATCCTTGTTGTTGCTGACCGTAGTACGCCATTTTCTATTTAATAATGAAAATAACCGTAACGTTCCGAAAGTGGTCTTACTGCCACAAAGTTTAGAATGGACCTAAAGGACAGTAATTAAAAGAAAGATCTATATATCAATGAGCCTCACTTATATCATAACAGGACAATTTTGGTTATGTCGCATACATCGAAATAAATGCTCTATAACATACCCATTAGATAAATTATCTAGTAATGATTGCACAGTGAAAATGATTTATTCATTAAATGACTTCAAATATCATTATCAATTTATAGACTAGCAATATGCTGTAATAGTACCAATACCTGTCCACACCTGTTATAAAAATATGTTCATCTTGTACATTGTTAAACACATAATAATAGGATTGTCAAATCAAGTAAGCCTGCATTGACGCAATACTTACAAGTAATACAGTTTCATTGCATGTTAATTAAATTACCGGTAATATATATATATATAGTGATTAACAGGTATTTGATAATGTACATTATTTAAACGTTTGATGATCTGGCACTAGGAAAATTGGTTTCCATTCCATCAGATACCTCTTTGGTTCCATCAAGGGTAGGGTCCCTGGTTCCATGATGTAGTGCAATGAGACGACAAGGCCCTGGATCAATACAAAGTTCTCCTTGCACCAACTTAAAAATTAATTAGCATTCATGGGAAATTGGATTACATAAAATTGAATTGACTCTTTCTTCGGTCTACGACCTATAAAATAACCACAATATATAGCCAAAAATATACAAGAATAAACCATTTCATAGATATGAAAAATTAATCAGCAAACAGAAAAAACAGCTTTCCTACGTTAGGCAGCTATAGAGACCCGTACGTGTGTTATTTATTTAGTTCGTGTCTCATTTCTCGCATTCTTAACCATGGACCCAAATCGCTCAGCTATTCTTAGCGCTGTGCATCTTAAAAGACAAAGCAAAGTGTTTTACAGAGGCCTAATTCGTCGGATTTCGGTGCATTTGAAAAAAATAACATACTTTAAATCGGATCAGACAGATACACTTATACATAGGATTTTTCATCGCAAACTAAATGTGAAATCAGTGCCAATGATATACAATTAAGGTAGGTTGCTTGTCGTCGAGGGCTTTAATACGTAATATACCATCTGAATGAAGCTAGTCAACTTGTCCCCAAATTGGTCAATTCGCTCTCAGGGAAAATTTGGTCAACTTGTCCGTGTACGTCATCGAGGGCTGGTAATACAAAATAAACCATCCGAACAATGATTTAGTTCTCTTTGACGGTATGTTTGTGGTAAGTTTACTAGGTGTGTACCTGCTTTTGAATGTTTATTTTTCTAAAAGGTAAAAGATGCAGATCACATGGTGAGTTGATACACATAGAAATTGAACAACTGATATAAGAATAGATACTATATAGGGCCTCCATGGTCGGGTGGCTATACATGGTATCTGACTAGTAATCACCAGCCCTTCACCGTTGTGAGTTCGAATCGCACCTAAGACTAAATTTCTCACGTGAGGAAGCTGTCAAGCCAGCGTACGGAAGGTCGAAGGATCTACCAAGGTGCACGCCCTGCGTCTTCTTCCACTTCAACGTTAAAGATGGAAAGTTGCCAAATAACCCAAACTGTTGGCGCGATCTTAAAAACCTATGAAAAAAGAAACTAATCCATGGCAAAAACAACCGGTTTCAATTAAACCCAGTTTCCGTTAAATTAGCACCGATGCGATCTACATGGTCAAACATGTACTTTGATACATTTTGACCATAATTATTTTCTATTGACAAGCGCTGCTTGAAGCGAAATCATGTTTGACTATTTTATGCCAAAGGTAGAATTTTGTACTTGATTCTCATTACTTGAACATACACCTATGGATCACAATCGCTATTTCAGAAATATCCTCTAAAAAACTGTGAATTGATTATGTAATTATAGCGACGACTAAAGTTGAGAATATTTCCTGAAAGTTCTAAGTAACACAGTCAACTTGTCAATCGAGCAATTAAGTATTGATCAAATGTCATAAAATAGAAACCAGTGCGCGACAGAAAGGCAATAATTGATATTTAATTGCAACACTTTCATCGAAAATTACTTCGAATATAAATAATTCACAGATTTTATCAGTTGATTGGAAAACAACTGTTGAAATGTTCGGATGCAGTCGCGCCTAATGTCACTCGATTAGTAGAATATCTCGGAATATGTGACAAAAATGCGCATCGCGAAAATATGAGAAAAATAGTTATTACAAACAGAGAAATGAGCTTCTCCGAATGTGACAAAGAAAACATTGCAATTCACAAACGTGATGCTTAAGTAAATAAAAAAAATTCTTTAATGTGTGATCAAGTTTGAAATAAATAAACTACGAGACGCGCGTTGATTACCAATTAATGGCAGTGGATATACATTTGTTTTGGACATAATTTATATTTGTTACGTACAAGCATGGATCGACCTTGTGTCTTACGAATGCTCTTCTTGTTTCTGACGACATTTTGGACTGTTTTTGATCAAATATCGCCCGAGATAAGAACAGCTAAGGCGGCGAGACGGACTTATTTCAACAACAAAAATAATACATTTAGGAGTCTGTGGTTGGTGGAAAAGCGCGCTGCTCCATTTTGCGTAATGGAGTGCGCAAATGATATTCAGTGCGCAAGCGCATTGTACAATAAAAATACCCGGATGTGTCAAGGTCATTCGGTGACTTTAGTGGATTCAGATGAAGTATTTGACGAACCAGATACTCTCTATTTCGTACAACCTTTCGGTATATGGCGTCATTTTCTTGTTTTAATTATGTTGTGGCTTATCATGTGACAGTTATAGCCTTTAATTAAGCCTCTCTTTTATTTTACGAGCTTACAATTCTCAGTTGCTGCTACCTTTTCTAAAAATATAATTCATGCGAATCTATGATAGTCGCTTTTGTCATAGTCTGATGTGATGCGCTTTATTAAAATATTAGTTTGTTACGGCCAAATATTTGGGTTCGTAGTGGCACCAATAATCTGCATGTGTAATCGAAATTGGAAGAAGTAACAATAATGCATACAAACAAGTATGTCCTAAAAAGAAAGTAAACAGACTTTTTTGCTTTGATTTTCTACGTTTGACTGCAACGGAATGTTTTGAATTTGCATGTCCGTATTATTCTTGGTGATAAGATCTTTTTTGTAATGTATGTTGTCTGAAAAGCCGAAAGAATTACTGCCTGGTGGATTTACGCGCTGGTATTTTTATATAATAATGTAGACAGACAAGACAGAAACAAAGAACTCAGCTTGTAAATTAAAGTAAAACCCCTGAAAAGCGGACTGTCTGAAAACTGGAAATCTCTGAACACAGAACTGTCTGAAAACCGGACTGCCTGAAAACCGGAATTCACAGAAAATCGGACGTTTAGCCCAGTCCAGATAGGGTCTGGTTTTCAGGGGTTATACTGTAATTTGTTTAAGCTGCAGATAATTAGGAAATGTATTTAATGATTTTAAAACATACAAAACTTAACAATATTTGTGCATTTTTCTGTTTTAGGTGAACATTATATTGGTGATCATTGCTACACAGCGGATGATTGTTGGACGATAAATACTGAATGTAGACTTGGCTTATGCCAATGTATTCCTGGTTACAGTTTCTCACCAAAAACCCAAGAGTGCAAAGGTATGTCGCATATTTGAAATTTACAACACAAAAACCCGTGATGCAGGGAATTTCGATTGCGTTTTAATTGAAGCTTTTTTTCTTCATATTTCATTTTGGTGCTGATGCATATTTAATTGATATTAAATTAAGATATTTATCGCCTACCAGTGAAAATCAATCAAAGCATAAACATTACAAATTGTGCATTGGCAATGGACGCACCACATCGGGATTGACGTCATCACATGCATGCGCACTCATTTGCATGACGTGTGGAAGCCTGGTTTTTGATTTTTTAAGTTTACGCTACCAAAAAAATTGCTTCATTTTGATGTTGTGTTGTCACTGTTTGAGGCAAACTTAGATTGATGCAACCCCTCCTTTTAATGGAACAAAATGGGTGGTACGCAGTATGAAGCAAAGTTATTTGTTGGTACGCGTTAAGCACAATTTATGTTTTCGGTACTCTGGTGAGAAAATAACGTACAGTAGTACTCGTACTCACTTGACAAAATTAATGAATACTCGGGACTGGAATGGATGGGGTTACACATGACCTTGATAACAATATAGCATATAGACACGGACAAGAAGGTTCTTAGGGCAACGAAATATATAACAGTGCTTTAACGAAAGCTACGCTCCTGCGGTACTAATAATTATTATCTTATTCTTACAGTCAATCTCTGACGTTTATATAGGGTTTTAGTTATCATTGAAAAATGACTCCAGGATTGATAAAAATTTAACACTTCATCGATATTTACCGACTTTTTTTTATCGAAATTTGATATTAAAAAAACTGTCGGGGTCGATTTTCAACGTTGAGAAATGACTCGTTGGGGTCATTTTTCAATGGGGTCAAATTTTTATGCTACACCGGGAATCAATATTAAATAACGAAAGGGCATTTTTTTACCTAGAGGGTTAAAAAAAATTAGTTGCTTCGATTTTTATGTGTCGGTCGCGTTACAGCAATTATATTTTTAAGGATGAACCAAACTGCAGAGATTTCATTACCGGCTGTACTCCAATGATTAAATATTCTAGGAATATCTGCATGAGTTTATGCTTTGTTTTATTCATTATGTCTGAGCCTTCTCTTGGAAGTTATCATTTTATTAATTACTTTTTATTCCGTATTAAGCTATTCCTTTGGCAACAATTTGATAAGGACGTTAGTTAAACAGTTGTACGATATATTATAGACTGTGCAATGAATGCAAAAAAAGATGTAATAGTCCATTTTAATTATATTTAACATAGAGAGCTCCCTTTGTATGTATTGATAACACAAAGAGGCTATAATTACAAACCTACTTGTAATTATATTTTATCGATTATATATAATGAATACACCACTAAGTTGCTATGTTATAATGCGTAGACAGTGCACTTCCATGGATTTCTTAGCAAATATGCATATTAGCTGAAATAAAATATAAAACTACGAAATCAATTTACTGTTTGTATAATCAGTTTTGCCATTCTACTATGGTGTAAGAAGAAATTTGCCTAAGTACAAATAAACTGCTGACAAACCTGTAAGCTAACTATGCCCGGAAAATGAGTGCATGTACTGCGCTGACTTCAAATTCTTTTTATGAACGCATGTTCACTTTATACATGTGCCTATAATTACAGTATTACAGTATGTTTTTTTTAGAATATTTTCACATAATTTTGGCGCTACGTTTTTTTTTTTTTATTTTTGACATGATAATCCAGTCGTAAGTATTCCCGTTTTCGCAAATGAGCCTCGTATGCAGGTCGACCATCTGATGATATTATATGTCGTCTACGATCACCCGTCTTTAATCATCCAATCGAACAACGCTAATTAACTAAGATGTTTTATCGCATATTGTAACACTGACGTCGACTTTTCAACGTAAACGTACTATGCTTAAATAAACCATATTGCACGATACTGTTTACCGTTAAGTGAAGTCACCGGGTAAACAAGTAACAACGGTGCCTATTCACTCTATTGCATGTTAATGACGTGTTAGAATGAAAACATATCATGACGCTTTGTGCACTATTGTTTCATACAGCATGATTATTCGTTCAGGCGCATGCAATTAATCACAACAACGCGCCTGAACTCAAAAGTGTGCTATATGAAACAATAATCCTCGCAATGTCATGATCTATTTTCTAAATATAAATTACATGTTTTAAAAACGTCACTAACCTCTGAGAACATGATTTGTTTTCATTCCAGTTTGCGATGTGTACGATGACTACAATTTCATGAAAATTGCTAACCATTACATAAGTAGGTCAAACCTGAATGTGTTCGATCCAGTGTCGTTGGAAGAATGCATACAACTTTGCGTCAACCGCACAGACTACCTGTGTGTTACGTTTGAGTATGGAAGCACGTCACTGAAGTGTTCCCTGCAAAATGTGACCGCGTTAGACCTTCCGCACAAATGGTTCGAGGATGAAGATTTGGCATTCAACATATCGCATTTCCAGAGGGATTGCGCTTGAAAACATTGATGGACCAATCAAATCCATTGTTACATTTATATAAACTAATGTCAATATGTGATACTTAGGATAATTGTCGGTACTATGGTGTCATGTTTCTGATAAGATATTTCAAATTCGATGAATTTTTGTAACTGGATATTTCCAAGTGAGAAAAATCACCGCTGAAAAGTAGTAAGATAGTAATAGTAAGAATATAAGTATACAGATTTCATGGTTGATTGTCTCATTTTCTTGTATATCTGGTATGTACTTTCAGCGTTATCATTCGACAAAATAATATCCATGGATGTTTTTTTTAGAAAATTGTAGCATTTCTGATGAATATCAGCAAGAAAGATCTGATGCCGACGAGGAAATGTCATTGGAGCTGCAGAATTAGTAGGACCCTTAGGTATACAATAGTACGCACTTTGTCTGACTGAACGTCCCGAAACTCACCCAAAACATTGAGACATCTCTTCGTAAAATTCAACAACAAACTACTTGCGAACTCACGCAGCGATTAACGGTATTATACATGTAATTCAGATTGATTCCAGTGTACCTCCGTAATCGAATGGGGTATTCTGGAATAACTCAGGTCGTTGGTTGGATGGTCGGTCGGTCGTTCGCGCGGTCTGTCCCCATTTTGCGGGGGTATTTAAAAAGAAGAACAATACAAAGCAGGAAGTAAGAGATATGTTACAATATTCCGGACCTAATACATAACCATGTCTGTCTTTCACGAAAATCATGCGGATTTTCATGAAAATATTCTGATTATCTGGTGCAGAAATATGCCACTATACAACCTATTCATGAGATGGGTTATCTTCATATTTCAAGGAGAGTTTAAATTGCATTGATAACAATTTATCAATTGTAAGTTTAAATGAATGAAAAACACAACTTTGGTACAGTCAAACCTGCGAACAAATGCCGCTCTTGACAAAGACAAAATGTGGCCTTTATTGACAGGTGGCCTTTATTCGGAAATCAAATGTTCCAAATGATCAGTGACGGTTTTTCAAAGAATGTCCTTTATTAACAAGGTGGACTTTATTTGGATGTGGCCGCAAACAAAGGTTTGACTGAATAATTATTTTATCTGTTATCGTCGATAACAAGGTCTATAACTGTCTTATGTCCACGTCGATTAAGTACTTTCACTCCAATCAAGTCATATTGAAATCAAAAAAAAAATAATAGTACAGTAGGCCTATAACCCCTGAAAACCGGACTCTCTGAAAACAGGAATTCTCTTAAAATTGGACGATTTTTTAAGTCCCATTTTTTTCTTCGATAATCAAATTCTCACAGAAAACGGATTTTTGTCCCAGTCCGGAAAAGGTTTCAGGGATTTTATTGTATATATATTATAATAGAAAAACTAGGCGCACTAACGTGCCAATTGAATTCAGAGAAATTTCTTTCAATAACCTTTTGTAACTTTTCGATTTATTTGATAAAGTTTGCGTTTTGTCAAGTGAAAGTAAACATAGCTTTGTATACCAAAGGTTATAGCTATTGTGCCAGATTGGTAGAACAAAAGCCATTTGATTATTATGTTAAAACTAAAAGTCTCGGATGTAGGGCATTGGGTAATTCAAATAATGAGGCATTTACTGTAACAATAAAATATTGAATCCGACATGCAAAATTTCGTTTTTGCAACGGAACAAAGTCTACAGTGATTTCTAAACAATTTGCTCAATAGTCACTTGAGTTCAAATTACATAGCTTAGCTGTCAAAAACCATAGAAATTTACGTAAAAGACTTCCTCATCACAGAAAATTTCACAGACATACTTCAGTCTACAAACTGTCATACAAGTAAGTCGTTACAGAACATGCAACGATCGTGCATGAAGAATATAGAAGAGGATGGGACATTGGATACAGCTGTTAAAAATTATCCTTTTTACATATTTAATTACTTTCAATGTGTTCGAAATTTCGTCCGAAATCAGAACATCTATTGGAAAGAGGCGGGCGAATTTTAACGGTAGAATTAGTTCATTCAGACTTCTTTGGAGTGTGACAGCGACTCCAGCCTCGTATTGTATATCACAATGCGACAGAGATATAAAATGTGCGAGCGTGTTCTTCAACAAAAATAGCGAGCAATGCCATGGACATTCTATCACTTTCGCCGATGAAACAAATGCATTGTTTGAAAAAGATTCAAGCTACTACGTCATGTCCTTTGGTAAGTTTTTTTTAAAAACTTTGTTCCGAGAATTCATGGGGGGGGCCTTCGTGGTCGAGTGGTTATGGTCCGTGACATTTAATAACTGGCCCCTCATCGCTGTGAATTCGAGTCCCAAACAGGACCAAATTTCACATCTGAGGAAGCTGTCTAGTTGAAGGAAGGTCGGTGGTTTTACCCAGGTGTAAGCCTGGGGTTCGTCGTCCACTGTTAAAGCCGGAAAGTCGCTAAATAACCATGGCTGTGGACGCGACGTTAAATCTAAGTAAGAATTCATGCTCGCGCTTGAGGTAATTTGATTCAATCATATTAGACAAAACCGTGTTATTTCAACTTACTTGACATGGAAAAAAACGAACATTGAAGTAGTTTGGTTGTACGTGTAGTCATTTTCAGGTTGCTAAGTATCATTCACAGACGTGTAATTCTATTTTTTTCTAGATTGTATGTATAAATGGCTAATTTTATTGGGTTTTCTAAATGTATTATTGATCTATCTGCTATCAATTTCAACGTGTATTTCTTACGTACATTATACAATTATAAATCTTTGGATAACTATAACCCTGATTAAGACCCTGAAAGTCGTTACGACGTTTTATACAGGAGTCTAACAAAACATGCACATAATTTTAACGGTACCGTCAATTGAAAAGAAAAATAGGTAGATAAAAATTTTGCTCATTAGAAAACATTTTACTTTGTGTTCAAAATTAACGAAAATTATCACTTGAATTCAACATTTACCTATGACCAATACATTTCATGTGGAATAAAAATTAACATTGATGTTCAATAAGACGAATATTCTTAATTGTATTTCTGTTGGAGTTTTTCTTGTCCCGAGGAGTATAAAATGTCACATTTTCATGTTCCACAGGTGAACATTATATTGGAGATTCATGTATCAGATCTAGCGACTGTTGGCTCCCTAATGCTGAATGTAGACAAGGAACATGCATGTGTGTAGCTGGATACAGTTTCTCCCCATCTACCCACGAATGTACAGGTGAGTGTACGTTTGTTTTTATGTGACATTGTCACTGGGGTTTAACGCCGTTTTTTCAACAATTTTTCAGTTATACATATATACGGCGACCGGTTCATCTAAACAGTCTTTCTCGACTAAATACAAACCAGTTCTAACTTACTTTTCAACAAGGAGTCGGCAACTTCTCCACATATGGAGGAAAATAGGCATTTTTGTTAATTTTTTATAGAAGAATATGACCTGTCGAGACCGGGATTTTAACCCGGATCACCGGGTTACAAGTCCAGTGCACTAATCACTAGACCACGGTCGCGGCTGAGTATAAAGGCATATTCACGTAATACAAGCGATATTCAGTAATACCAAGGAAAGGTAATCCGGTGTCCAAACTAGATTAAACTTTCAAGTAGTCAAAATAAGAATTGTTTTGTTCGATTGCGGGAAAGATTTTTTTTGGTTTTATTGCGTTGAATTATATAGAAAACATGATTAACAGTAGCACGATACGTGTGTGGTAGAATTTATGTCGTGAAAATAAGTTACAATTTTAAGGGTGCCACTTACAAGGTTTTTAGGGTGAGAGTTAGATTTAGACTATTAGAGTTAGTTTTTATCAGTAAATATCCCCAAACTCACCATATGTGTGAAATATACGTGACCGCTTGGATAATCAACTATTTTAAACATTAAAAATGGTAATTATACTCGTGCGATATCACTTTAAGCATTTGTACTGATTGTGCAAAATTTACATTGGACGTAAAACCTAGACAAATGCATTTATCTTGTTTGAGTTTTGTTGTTGTGGTTGATGTTGTTTGCTAAATGTACCTATCCACAATGTTTTGAGTTATACATAGTTCAATTTAGATTCACGGTAAAATAGCGAGAGCTATAAGGGTAGAACAAGTTTGTACATGTATTAAGTACAGTGCAACCTCTCCAAAGCAACATCCTTTGGGAGAAGCTAAATTATGTTGTTGTTGTTGTTGTTGAAAGGTTATTGCTCTGGAGAGGTTGAATTAATGGTTAAATCGTACAGTGGGAAAAATCATGCTGTTGTTGAAGGGAGGTTGTCGCTCTGGAGAGAGGTTGCATTGTAATTATTACATGCATTCGCATGAATAATAATAATATACATTTTCAGTTTGTTCTGTGTATGGACACGAGTTTATGGAAGTTCAAAATCACTGGATATCTGGATACAACATGGAATCACATTATCAGGTTATGCCCGATCAGTGTGCGGAGCTTTGTCGGAGTC
Organism: Lutraria rhynchaena; assembly: GCA_008271625.1. Taxonomy (NCBI): domain Eukaryota; kingdom Metazoa; phylum Mollusca; class Bivalvia; order Venerida; family Mactridae; genus Lutraria; species Lutraria rhynchaena. The sequence continues at coordinate 297,271 of VIBL01000340.1, read as the reverse complement.
GCACTAACTATGTATGTGTCACATATGAAGTCAACATATCGATACCACTGTGTGCCCTACAAGAAATAACGAAACTCCAAGTTCCACTGAGTTCGTGGTCAGTTGACAATAGTGGCAGTAACAGTAATTCTTATTTTCAAAGGGACTGTGCATGATACGAAAATGATTTGTTTTGTTTTTATGTTACATTGTCACCGGGTTTTTAACGCAGTTTTTCAACAATTTTTCAGTTATATACGGCGACCAGTTCAAATAACCAGTTTTCCAGGGCTGTATACTAATAAGTACCGACTTACCCTTCCTCAAGGAGCCGGCAAACTTCACATATGAAGGAAAATTGACGGTTTTGTCAAATTTTCATAGAAGGGTATGGCCTGTCGCGACCTGGATTTGAAGATACAAACATGAACAATAAAACATACTGTTAGTTGACCACAGTGTAACTCTAATGCTTTATACATTGAGTTGAAATAAAAATACGCAAAATGAGATTACATAGGGGGAGACTTTTAAATGTGCGAATCACTGAACAATCGTTACATTCAAACCTGTATTTGCGGCCACCTCCGAGTAAAGACCACCCTGTGAATAAAGGGCATTCTTTGAAAAGCCGTCATTGATTATTTAAAACAAACTGACCTCCGAATAAATGCCATCTGTCAATAAAGTCTACATTTTGTCTTTCCCAAGGGTGGCCTTTGTTCATAGATTTGACTGTATATATATATATAAGTGAATCAACAATAATTTCAACCTCACGAATGAACTATCAAATCAGCTGGCACGAGGATCTTGCACATTAGTACTCTTTGTATCCATAAAGTAAACGGATTTAAATCTAATTAAGGCCTAAAGAAAAGGTTTGTTTCCAGTTACCCGATCGACCCTTTTGTTTTTACGGCATCCAAATCTTAGTGCTATATTGTAATTTTCACAACAGCGTTGCCGATATATGTAAAAAAAAACATATAAGAAAAAATCCCTACTTACTCACCCACATTTTTAGGGGCATGTAACCGGAAACAAACCTTTTTGTTTAGGCCTAAGGGAACAAACATTACGAAGAACACAAATACATTACAACCTCTCCAAAGCAACGCCCTATGGGAGAAACAAAATTTTGGCAACTCGTATTCAAAATGATAAAAAAATAAATCAATCAGGGTTGAGGTAAACGTTCGTTGTATATCAGTGTTTTTTTTCAAATTGTCAGATATGAAGATAATATTAAAAAGTGCACTTAACATACTGTGCCTCAATGTTTTCTATCAGCAGCAGGAACACAGCGAGCATCTGTTATTTCACGATCTCTCTCTTTTGAATAAGCAACCGACATTAAGAGGAAGTAGCAATAAGATAAACACTAAGTATAATTACCAACAGAGCTGTAACTAGGCGTTGATTTCGCAAGACATTTAAACGAAAATGTAGCTATATATAAAAAGAGATTAATTACCAATCAGCATTTCATTGGACGCCGATATACACAATGATGTGCATGTATTGGTCTTTGTGTGTGTTATGTCCTTATAACTTATTTTTTTCTTGAAGCAAAAATAATTTATTTTAAATATAAATATTTTGAATTTCGTTTTGAACTGCGTATCCATATGTTCATAGAAAAAATAGAAAACATACAAATAAATCGATTATATTAAAGTTATAAACTGATGGTACGCCAAAGCCATCACAAGAAACTATGTGTATTGCGGATATCGGGGTTTTAGCAACGTCTTACAAATACGGATTTGACCTGGCTTTAGCACATTCAACAAGCAAGATGGCGGACGAAGAGGATATCAGCGTTAATGGAAAACCGATTTCTTCGCTTCGTGTTGTCGATTTGAAAAAGGAGTGTGACAAACGCGGTCTCTCTAAAAGTGGAAGTAAAAGTCAACTTGTTGAACGTTTGAAAACGGTATGTTTATGTGTAAATTCATCGCAATTACGCTCAAGTTAGTTTTCAATTTGGATGTCCGAGTTACCTCCCTTCTCATGAATCGTTTGCACGCATTTTGGACGTTTTGTTCCTGAAATGACCGTGCACCTATAAGTCAGCATTTAAGATGTCTATAATAATGATGATGAAGTAACTGGCCAGTTCATTTTTACTTGTTTATCTTCTCTGTTGAATTATTGTCAATCAAGTTATTTTGTAATGATTGATGTTCAAATCATTTACCAGACTTGTCCGACTAATTAAGAAAAAGTTCCCTTCCCCTGCTTGTGAAAAAAAGCTCTTATGTTACAGAATACCAGTCAGCTGTTTTAGCAATGGTGATACCAGCCTCTCCAGTATATGTTTGAGAATGATCAACCAAAAATAATTAGATTTATTAATATTACTTGCCATGCAAGTTTCACAGAAATTACAGCTGCTATTAAGTGATTCAATGTAATTGATCCCTGGATTATGCAAAACGAAAAATTCTCTAAATTACCATTTTCTTTGTTAGTAATAGACTTACACATTGGACAGATGATGCCTTTGCCACCATCTATTTTGGCTGGACTTGATTTATTTTTACCTAACATTCCAACATATCAAATTTTGCAAAATTGTGGTATAGATCTTGATTGTTAATGTAAAAATGTTCAATGAAAATTCCTCTTGTATTTTTACTATCATTTCTACATACATTTATATAATGCAAAAATAATCAACCAATAGTATGTAAAGGAAAACATGAATTTTCGTTTTTACAAATCCAGGTCAGCTGCTTATGATGCTGATACTTGAGTTAATCTGTTCAATTTCTCTGTACAACATACATGTACATGAGCTACTTATTTTTCCATTTTAAGTCAGCTTAGAGTTTAACCCACAATAAAGTCATTCTAATTTACTATGAAGCCAAATGTACCAGTCAGTGATTTTTTGTGTGCATTTCTTTTCGAGAATACATGCATTTTCCCCTAAAGTGCTATTTTTCTCTGTATTTTCCTCTTTTTCATGATTTGTTGCACTATATTTTCCCCTTTTAGTGAGGTGAAGGTAGTTTTGAAAATTTAGAAAAAAATTACTGGAAGCAGCTATCAGGCATTCAAAAGAATGAAAGATTGTAGCTTCAAGACTGAGTACAAATCTAGTCTGATGAAATCCTAATAAAGCATTAAACTTTAACTGTGCATGTTACTTGTTTCAAAACACTATTTATCTTCTTTTCAGCAACTTTTACTTGAAAACCTTGGAAAGGATAACCAAGGTATGTTTGTTTCTTTCTCAAATTTATCTGCTTGTGATTGCTCAGTTATTATTACAAATATCTCCAAACGGAAAAATAAATAAATGATTTCTGACAGGGTGTCCAATTCAGAAAGCTTGCTTAGAAATGATACAGTACAACTCCTGAAAACTGTACCCCTTACAGAAAGGGCTGAAAGTCTGGTTTTCTGAAAATTCCAGTTTTCAGAGAATTATTAATTGTAGAAGGGAAATCAATGGGTCTTGAAAAATCATCCAATTTTCAGAGAATTCCAGTTTCACGGAGTCTGGTTTTCGGGGGTTTTACCATAATAATCATGTTTTGACTGTTTCTGTCTTGGCACTAAATTTTTAGTGAGTAAAGAATTATTTTAATGTAAACATTAATGTTATAAGTATATCTTAATATAAAAATTAATGTTAAGATTTATTCAACTAACTTAATTAAGTTACTCGAATAAGGCCCTTCTTCGGTTTCTGAACTATTGGACTGAATGTATACAAAATATCTGTTTTCTTTGTTGTTATTTTGTTTGTATGATAATTGGCATTGGATTTATAATCAAGTGAAAAGAGATAGTGCTCACAGAATCCTTATGTAAGTATCTCCTTTCTTTTTCAGCAGGTTCTGTTGGTCAAGTGGTATGTAGATATATTTTTTTGTATTTTGTTATTAATGTGTATATGTGTTTTTGTGTTCTTGTTACGTGCATTAATTAACGTTTTTAGTGCAGGATTTTCACTACATGTCAAATGTTGAGGGTCAAAAATGACCCTTGGCTGATAATACAGTAGAAATTCGTTATATCGAAGTTCAAAGGACTTCCTAAAATTGTTCAATATAAACGAGCTTCGATATATAAATAATCAGAGATATTCGACAACTCTGTTTACTTTTTAGAGCGACCGTTGATGTTTTAATTATCATTAAATCGTGATACTTCATGTACTGGATAGGAACGAAACACAACATTTATACTTTCTTTGTATTTAAGACATGCAACATTATTGTCCAAAAACACAAATAAATAAAACCTTACACACTTATTCACACAAACTGATTTTAAAATTGCCTGCATAAACACTGATATTTTTACTTAATTGTCATTAATTAAATACAGATTTTGGAGTTAAATACAAAAGTATCTGATCAGGTGAGAAATTAATAGGTGTTTTTTGCAGGTAAAGGTGTGAAAATTTCTTATGTTAATCATAGACTTGATTTGTTCAACATAGATGGTCACTGTATAGTTGAAAATCAATTTTGGGACCGAAAATCTACTTCAATATTGCAATTTTTTGATATGCAGAAAGAAGGATAAAATTCGGGACTTATTAATTACATCAATATTAGCAGGAAGTCGATATAAGCGAGCTCAATAATGAGTTTCTACTGTAATTCAAAGAGTCAACCAGCCTGAAAAAAAAACATCATTTTTTGTTCATAATATTCACTGCAATTTTTTGTATATTTAGTACTCACTTCACTGTGATTTTTGTTGTGATCTCTGTCATTAATATTGTCTACAGTTTATAATCTATATGTATGCAGAGGCATAGAAATGTTTTTATGTTGCCGGTAAGCCACTAAAAGTAGAAGGGGATCTGAGGGTTCCCCCTGTAGGGGGCAAAGTGGCAACTCCCCTGTTGGGAAAAATAGCCAGCGAGAATGCTCAAATGGCTGATTGATTTTTCTGGCTTATGGTTCATTTCTACTCCTGGTATGGTGCATTGAAAGTAATTCTCTATCAAAATTCAATTTAAGAAGTCTTTTAAGTATAGGAATCTCGGTTATGTTTGTGTGTGTTATTACGTCTGCATATTAATCTTTGACTTGATGCCATAGCAGGAACAGTAACCCAAAATTCTCAATCCTCTAAATATTAAGTGCATTTACCTCCCTTTGACAAAAAAATTAGAAATGTGTACAACCAGTAAGTCATAACAAATTGTAATGGATTTTTTTTCTGCTAATATTGAAAAAAAATCTCCCATACAGTCTTTATAAATTGGACTTAAAAACATAAATCAAAGTTATGCACAAATTTTTAATCTCACAATTTTGTTTTTTTTGGACACAATGAATGCAGGTTATTATGAACTAATCCTCTCAGTCTAATGTATATGTATATGCTATATAATAGTCAATAGTACTTCTTATCAGTCAATTCTCTGTCTGCAATAGTATATCGGTCAATTTGTTGTGCATTACCAGAAGTATAGTATATTCTGTTATTATTTCCAATAATCAGAATTTTTCTATTGAAGTGCCAAATTTTCCTTGTTTTATGTGTAATAAATTGATTGTATTTGAAGTGAATGAACTTGACTAGAGTAGGATAATTATAGATTTTTTTTCATGTTCCAGTTACAAGAAGATGAATGTCAGAATGAGTTTATCAAGCAGTATTTGGCTCAGCAGAAACAGCTGATTGAACATCATGCTGAAAGCTCCAGTAAGTAAATTTATAGTGATTTTTTTTGCAAATTTGGGAAAGGGTCTGTGTCCAGTCCAGTTGGGAAATAATGTGTGGTGTGATGCCAAAATTGGGAACTTATAGGTTGTTATTTATGTCTTTATTTTTTGTTGGGAAGGGTCCATGTACTGGAACTAGGCACTAGGAATGGTACATCCACTGTCTCACTTCTTAATTTTTCTGATGAAGAATTATACTGATCTTTTGTCCCCAAATGTCTCCTTCAGAGATAAAGAGAATATTGTCTGTTGTGTATTATTTGTAAAAAAAATGATCATTTAAAATGCCTATTGTGGTATAATGAATACAAGAATCCCTGATAGATAAAGTTAAAAGGTTTCATTTTCAGTGCTATTACATAAAATTCATATAGCGAAATGCCATATTAGTAATGGCTTATTCTCAATAATAATTGATTTATATGCATTATGATATTTCATTATCTGAATACATTCAGGTTTAGGAATAATCTGGTTCCTAGCTGTTTTTATCCAGAATCATACTAGTTCAGGAGTAATCTGGTTCCTGGCTTTGTTTATCTAGACATAGGTTCGAGAATAATCTGGTTCCTGGCTTTGTTTATTTAGACATAGGTTCGAGAATAATCTGGTTCCTGGCTTTGTTTATTTAGACATAGGTTCGAGAATAATCTGGTTCCTGGCTTTGTTTATCTAGACATAGGTTCGAGAATAATCTGGTTCCTGGCTTTGTTTATTTAGACATAGGTTCGAGAATAATCTGGTTCCTGGCTTTGTTTATTTAGACATAGGTTCGAGAATAATCTGGTTCCTGGCTTTGTTTATCTAGACATAGGTTCGAGAATAATCTGGTTCCTGGCTTTGTTTATCTAGACATAGGTTCAAGAATAATCTGGTTCCTGGCTGTCCAATCCCCATTAATTCAGAGTAAATACATAAGAACAAAAGCAAAAAAACCTTATTTCAGAATTTGTCTCTCTTTCTGGTAGTGGTTAGGGAATTAAATCTTACAAATAATACAGACACATATGTTTAGTTTATATCAATGTCTGTATGATGTTTCCATATGATTGAGAAATATCTCCTTTTATAAGGTGTAAGAATTTTGTACAATGTATTGATTTTGTGTTGTATAAGTTTCCGTTTCTCATGCGAGAAATTCTGTTGCCAGGTTTCATTCTAGCACTCCTGTGTCTGTATGTAATCATATCATTTTAGTTGTAAGATGCACATTAGAAAAGGGTGATATTGGAATATTTGTATTGTATGTGATAGTCAATCTTATTTTAATGTTATTAATGTTTTGTTGATGTGCATGTTGTAGGTAGGATCAGTTTGTATTTCTCTTACAAAAAGTATTTTTAATTTTGGAATGATATAGGCATAATAATATTTTATTATAATTACCTAGAAATAAAGTTCAACAAATTTTGTACTGATGTGTGATGATACTTATATATGGTAAAAGTCTGTAGGTGGTTGAATGTATTAGTGCTATGTAGTTGTTGCCTCACAATCATGAAGTAATTTTGATGCCTGTCTGTCTTACTTAGAATGGACAATAATGTTGAATATGTATGGTATGAGTTACATTGCATATGTATGTAATTATATGTCTTGGACATGTATGTTATTATTACATATGTTGAGTATGCATGCATTGCTATATATTGAATACCATAATTATATAAAAATGAATAAGGTCAGAATTATTTAAAAAAAAATGTTGTTTTGTGTGTACTTTAATTTTAAATAGTTAATGAAATAGATTTCAAAGACTGTAGATATAAGATGATTTTCAATAATTGTAAAATTTGTTTTATCATTCTGATAGCACAATTACTGTAAACAAGATGCTAATACTGTTTGTTCTAAGCGAAATCTGTTAATAATCAGATGAAATATTACTTGGTAACAATCTGTAATAAGCAACAAGGAAGTTAATTATTTATCTTTTTTTACCTTTTGTTATCAGGATAAAATGGCTTGATTCCAGTTTGTACCTTTTTCTTAAGTGACAAACTGTTATATTAATGAAAATTTACTCCTGTTTTTTTAAAATATAAGTGATATTTGTATAAATTATGGATGTGAGCACTTAAGATTAAGTAATAAATTAATATGTTAATGTAAATACACTGAGCTTAATGCTTGGATAATTTAAGGACAAAGTTTTATTTTTGCCCTCAAGAGAGTGTGTATCATAAGCATATAAAAGTCAAGTTTATAGTGTATGAAGTACCTTTTAGCATTGCTTCCTTGTTTGTATGTTTAGTGTTTCATGTAATCAAGTGATTCTTGTGTTGAACATTTATTTTTTACAAGCAGTATTATGTGCTGCGGGTTTATATAACATTTCAAATAGATGCAAATAGTTCAATTTTTTCAGAGCATTTCTAAGTAATGTAAAGTATAATTTATTATTATACTTTATATGTTCTGTTTTGACTTGCAAAAAAAATGGATTAAAAGATCTGAATTTATTTAAAATATATATTTAACCAGTTACTTCTATTATGAATGTAAGTATATTATTTTTATCTCTTCATAGTCATATCAATTATTGACTTTTTTGTATTTTGAACTTAAAATTTAAAATCTTACTTATTCTTTTACAGTGAACAGTTCAAGCCAGGAAAGTGATGTGGATGAGTCACCGAGGAAACGGCAACCAGTTGAACAGTCTCCTCCTATGAAATCACCACCTGTTGAAATATCACCAGAAAAACCTGTGTTCATATCAGAGAAATCACACGTTATCAAGCAAACAATTGAAGAAAAGAAAGCTGAAGAAAAGAAAGTTGATGCTACGAATGGTGCTGCTGTAACTGATTTACCAAAACCAGACCCAAGACCTGAATCTCCAACAATGGGTCGAAGTCGAAGAAGAACATCAAGTGGGAAAAGGTATTATTCATAAGGAAATAATGTGTTAAGAAGTCCTCTAATTTTATTACCATAATAACACTTAAGGTGCCAAATACCCATTTTATGTTTGAATCTACCGTAGTGCTTAAAAATTAGCAAAAAATTAATAATAGGAGTTCTTGAAATTTAGGTGTATATTTTAATGTATATTTATTAATACCTTAAAATATATATATATATACCCTGTTAATAAAGGCCATTCTTTTAAACACCACCACTGATTATTTAGTGCAAATTGACCTACTGATAAAGGTCATCTGTCAATAAAGGCCACATTTTGTCCTTTCCAAGGGTGGCCTTTGTTCGCAGGTTTGACTGTATTTCAGAGAAAAGTGTCTTAAGTATTCTCTATGGTTTCAGTCAAAGTGAAGCAACTGAAGCTAAACCAGTAGAGAGAAGAAGTCGCCGATCTAGAGGTTCTAGCTCTGTTGGAGATGAGCCAGAAAAGATGGTTGTTGATTCAGAGGTAGAAGAAAAGAAAGAGATTGCTGAACCTGTAACAGTTCCTGATGACAAAGAAGCGGAACCTGCAACAGTTCCTGAAGTCAAAGAAGCCGAACCTGCTTCGGTTCCTGAGGTCGAAGAACCTGAACCTGTTACTATTCCTGAGGTCAAAGAATCTAAACCAAATAAAGTTGAACTCCAAGAAAAAGAGCCAGAAAAAGCAGAGCCTGAGAAGCCTGCTAAAAAAGTGGATGTCCCAGTTGAGCCTCCTGCTCAAAAACCAGCTGACAAGGAAACAGCTAAAGGTATATTTTGTGCTGTAAAGATTTAAGTAATCAGTATTCCATCAAACGAGAGAATGTACTTGAATTTTATGTATCATGTTCTTCTTTTTTTACTAAATATCACATGACATCTAATTCGAGTAATGTTTTAAATACTTCATTTTCAGGAGGAACTCCTGATCCAGTTCCGGAAATGAGACCTAAGTCAAAGTCAAGGTTTGTTTAACTTTTTGTCTGTTTGTTTGTCATTTATTGACAATATAAATGCAATGCAATTTCATTTTCATATAAAATTGTTATTTTATCTTTTCATGTTATCTCTGCCATTTCCATAATTGAAAAACTCTACATTGTTTACAGAATATTATACAAAATGCTGATATAAAAATATAATAGACTACCATTCAGTAATTTGAAATAATGCATGTCAATTTATCAAATGTTTGCTACTGCTTGTTGAACTATTGTGTCACAATTTTGTTTTTGATATAGATCACCCGTGAGATCCATGTCCCCAGCAAGTGGTAAACCTGATCAGGTGAAGAGAAGTCCTAGAAGACGTAGAGATTCATCTTCATCATCATCATCGTCATCATCTTCTTCATCATCATCAAGCTCAAGTAGATCACGAAGTCCTAAGAGTAGAAGGTAAACATTTTATTTGTTTTACAGTGGAGGTTTCAGATTTTTTTTCATTGACAGACGTAAGGTTGTTGAGCTAATTCACTGTAATCAGTTTGTTTTATGTCACCTGTAATTAAGTTGGCATTTAACTTAAATTATTTAAGCATTATTTCTAATGACATCATTTATCAAATGCTTGTACTCATGGTGCCACTTCGACTCATCCAGTCAAAACATAGACATTAAGTATGACATAGTTCCGTATTTTTCACCAGCTATAAATCTTTGAAACTATGTCAATAAGTATTTCTGTGTCATATTTTCAATTATTGATCCACTTATATTACAGAAAGCAAAGGTCAAGGTCATCATCAAGCTCTAGTTCCAGCTCTAGAAGTAGGTCAAGGACACCAGAAAAGGTCAAACCATCTGCAGCTGCTCTGAGGTTAGACATTTTTTTTGGTTCAGAAATTGTACCAATCCAATTAATGAAAAAAGCTGCTAAAAGGCATGTTGATTATATTTTAATGATAACTATTTGTTATTTTACTGATTTATCTCGTCAATGATTACATACAAACTTACTTATTTGTACATCTTTAATTCTTTTTTTTCTTATTTACTATTTATTTATTATTTGGCATAAACATACATTTGTTGTTGCCAATCCATGTTGTTGCATGGTATAGCACCTTAACATTCAAAGGAGAAAAGCATGAAAATACAATATAAATATACTAATTACTCGTTTTTATAGGAAAAAAGTGAAGCAACAAGAGAGGTCAAGCTCCAGCTCTAGAAGTCGATCAAGATCGCCATCTCCTAAACGTGTGAAGAAGCAATCACCTGTGGTGTAAGTATAATAACTATCAATCTAATGATCACCCATCATAAAATGATACAAAATGGATTTGGACATCTTTTATCATGTCCAAAGATTGGACATCTTTAGACATGATAACATCTTTTTTATTGGGGAGTCAATTTGAGGCAAAATTTTCATTATGCAAATAAATATTACTTATGTAAGTGTTTTTAAAAATGAACTTCCAATCAATTTTTTCTGATTGCATGTTCAATAGGTTTTGTTTTTATTCTACAGACCTAAACCCGAAGAAGAAAAAGTCGCAGTGGAACCCAAAAAGACAGAAGAAACGAGGAATGTAGTGGAGCCCAAAGAAGTGGAAGAATCCAAGAAGGATGTGGTTGATGTTATGCGGAAATCTGAATCTAGGTCAAGGTCACCAAGTCCAATGGAGACTGACGACAAACCTGAAAAGGTTGTAGAAAATGTTAAAACTCCTGAAACTACAAACAGGTATGATTACATTGTTTGAACTATTTTTTAAAGCACAAACCCAAATTATAAGGGGGTTATTGAATGTAAACAATTTACCACTGGCCCAAATGCACAGTTATGAGGTTAACTAGCCCAAATAGAAATTTACCAGCCCCAGGCTTTGGCTCGTGGGTTAGTTTGAAGTGATTATATTTTGATTTTGTTAAGGTTGTTTTACATATATTGCTTCATTCCAGTCATTAAGAAGTGAATGATTTTCAATATTTTGATTATGTACAATTTTAGATCTTTGAAGTTAGGAACTTGACAATTCTACTGAATTTGATTCTGTGAATCAGAGATTGACTGATTTTAAAAGTATAAGATGATTCATTTGCTTGCAGTTATTTATGACTGGGTTTTCTGAATTCAAAATTTTTATTTCTGTCCTTTAGTTAAAGTCAATATTGAGTTATATTTATAATCTTTCAGCCTTATCTGAAAAGTATGTTTTTATGATCATAAAAATTCCCCTTCAATTTTATTTTTTTTGAAGACATTTTGGTAAATAAGATCATTATATTGACCTATAGAATAGCTCAATCATCAAGGTTATAATCTATTGGTTATGAAATAATTGTAAGACATGTATGCCTTGCTTTCTCCTAAAGACACATTTTTTCTGCTTTCTAAGGGCCCCCTCCACCTTTCTCAGAAGGTGCAAAAAACTATGTCTTGGTTTTCATTATATCTCTGAAGGCTTGATAATTGACTAATCACGACCCCACATGCTGCATTGCATTCATTTTTATGGTCTATTGTTATTCAATGCAATGGTAAATTTTTTATAGGACAATGGAGACTACTGTCACACCGAGTGAAGATCCCATGAAGGAGGTATGTTTTATTTTCTGACATATATTTTATATTTATGATTGTAAAGAGAAGGAGATATATTAGATTATAAGATAGTGTTGAATTTAAAATTTATTTTCTTGTCTCAAATTTTTAGTAAATTTAATTTTGTGCACTTCTTGACTTTATGAGATCTGTGTCTTGATGTGGTTAAGTTTATGTGTTGGGATAAGAATAATTACTGATCATTTATAAATAATAGAATGTTAAAATTAATGAAAATTGTGAACATTTCTGGCATAATCTGTCAGTTTTGTTTTGTTCTTCAAGATAATCATAAAAATGGACTTGCAAGTTTAAGGTCTTGAACTAAAATTGTTGAAAAGTTATTTATTCTTCTCTCCAACATTGTAAAATCTTGTGTATTGAAACTGATTTATAGTAATTCTTATCAAAAAGGGTTTAACAAAAAGGTCATCAAGTTTTCTCCATCTTTTTCAACTTTGATAGTGGGGGATTTAAAAATATTGTATTTACTATTTAATCATATTTTTTTTAAATTCCTTCGTTCTTCAGTATTTGTAATTTTATAAAACAGTTTCATCTGCAGTAATCTTTCTCTCTCTGAAATCTGTGATTCATTCAATTTTTCTATAGCGTTAAAGTATTTTCTGAACAATTCTGCTTAAATTTATAAAATATAATGAAAAAAAAATGAATTCATTCAAATCTCCTTCTCCATGTCACAATTGTTTGTAATTATGCTGTAGCTAATATGGCGTTTGGCCCAAGGTTGATACAACGAGCGTCCACTGAAAACCAAGTAGTTACCCTAAAAATCCAGTGCCATCCTATGACCTGTATCAGAGAAAATTCCCCAATGAACCCGACAGACCAGAGTTACAGATGAAGATCATATGTTGGGAAGTGAAATTGAACAGTATATTGATTGATAGTGATTACTACATTTATGTAGTTGATCACTGATGTCATTGTCAATGGACTAATAAGTTGTTAATGTGTGTCAGGAATCTTCGGATTATGAAATTTATGACAGCGTTTCACGACAAAAGTTTGGAGACAGCAAAATAAACTTGCTTGTGTTTGGTGTACACATTCAAATAATGGATACTCACCAAAACAAATTCATTAAGAGTTGATCTTCATGAAGATTTGTGAAACATCAGAGTGTATACTGTTTGGACTATGTTTGTACCTGTCTTCTAAGAACTGTTAAAGGCTTTATTCAAATAGGATGACTAACTGACAACAGCTGTCTGTAAATGATGAAATTTCACAGTGCGCAAAAAATTCAACGAAGAAATGTGATGAACTTCAAAAAATCAGTTCAGAATAAGTTTATTGAGACAATTACTTAACACTACTTTTTGATGAAAATGGACTTTAGTCTTTTTCAAGATAGTTGTGTGATGTGTTAGGGAGCCAAACGTATGTGGTCTATACGCATACACATACACGTTCGTGAATTCTACATTGTGACTTACATATTTGAAAATATGTGCTCATGTGGTTGGAAAAAATGCTCATAAAAACTATACATGGATCACTTCTGACTTTAATCATTTGTGAAAACAAGAGCACAAAAAGAAACGTCTCATTCAAATTGCCATTTATGTCATAGAATTGAATTATGGATACTCCTGTAGGATTGGGAATGGGTTCATTGGGACGATATTGCACTGGTTCCAAGTCTTATGTCCAGTTTTATACCCCCTCTTCTGGGAACCAGACGGCTCGACATTGATGGCAAATGGTTGCACTGGTATAGGACGATAAATTATACACATTTATATCTTGTTAATTACAGTTTCTTTTTGCAGTGTGCCAAGAGTGACCATTGGTGTTCGAGAAATTAAATTCTAGATTTTTTTTTATTTTTTGCCTTAAATTATAAAACTTCACTATCAGTTTATTTTAATGAGTTTGTTTTTGTATTTCCAAGCAATTTGGGATCAAAAATTAAATATTGTAAAGAATGTTTGCTAAATTGACTTTATATTGCCATCACAGAAGAGTTATTGGACTTGAGTATTAATTGCCCCTACTTCTATATGTGTATGTTCCTTACCTATAACAAATACCTTAGGTGAGTGGATTTGTCATAATTCTGTATTTTAGAATAAAAAAGATACAGCCAAGGAAAATGAACAGTCAGATGTTAAAATTGGGAAAAAGATCTCACTGAACAGTAAGTACCTGGTACATACAGGAATTCACTGTGTGATGCCAAAATTTGGGCATTTTTAGGTTGGAAATTGGGAACAATGTCTTTTTTTACAATTGGGAAAGGTCCGTTTTCCAGACACAAACAAAGATGGAAAAAAAATTGTAGAATAATTGCTTTATATGACACATTAACATTGCTTCATACATTGATACGTCAATCTGTACCAAAATTGATTTTTCCAATAGCTTTCTCATCTCAGTATGATTTGTAGTGTTCTTTGTCTGGTTTGTCAGCTGTTGGCTTATTGTGTAAAAACATGTGGTTTTATACCATTCAGTTATGACCTGGAAATCACTGTGTTACAGTCACTGTGTTATAGCAGTAAAGCCATTGAGAGTAGACACCTTGTGTAGCTGAGAATTGATGGGAAGATATATCCAAAAACTAGCACAGCCACACACACGCACACACACACACTTATCATTGTCCAGTTATGTATGTTTCGTATTTGTTATTGATTACCATTACAGGGAAAGTTATTGAAGAAGCTGGTAAGACAGAAGATTTGGCTGAAGCAGAGAAGACGGAAGGATCTGAGAAGAAAACGGAGGAGAAGCCAGCGAAGAAACGTAAATGGGGATCTCGTTCAACATCTACAACACAAAAAGCTAAGAAGCCTTCAAGTATGCCGATCTCTACTGAGAGTCTTAAGGTATTTATAACTGTTAATTTTTTTGTATCAAAGACAGATTGTAACCTAAAATAAAAGTACTTGTACATGTTAAACCCTTGTGCTATCTAATCAAGGACCCTCCAAAAGTATATAAAAAATTTTCATTTGTATCTGCTGAAAACATAATATTGCTGGAGCATGTTTTAAGGCTGTAATTTGTTCAGTAGCAATGTTGTTGATTTTAAAGCAGTGCTTTGTATCAGTCAAGTTGAGAGAGTCTTGTTTAAAAAAATGTAAATACAGTCAAATCTGTGAACAAAAAACACCCTTGGGAAAGACAAAATGTGGTCTTTATTGACAGGTGGTCTTTATTTGGAGGTCAGTTTGTTCTAAATAATCAGTGAAGGTTTTTTAAAGTAGGACCTTTATTCACAGGGAGGTCTCTTTTCAGAGGTGGCTGCAAAAACACAGGCTTGACTTTATTAATTGATTGTTTGTAGGGTCTAATGCCAGATATCAAGCCTTCATTGAAGCTTGCTCCAGAACCTGTACTGGAAGATGAGATGGATTATGAAGATGATACCACGACAACTGAGCAAACAGTAACTGAACAAGAAGATACAAGATCTGTAAAGATACAGAGAACTGTCACTCAAGTATGGTCATGATCACTTTGGTTTTAAAAGTTCAGTTTTACTGTTGTACTAAATTCTGAAAATGGCCCAGTGGTTAGTGCACTGGACTTGTAACCCGGTGATCCAGGTTCAAATCTGGTCACAGCAGGTCATACCCTTCTATGAAAATTTGACAAAAATGTTGATTCTCTTCCATATGTGGAGAAGTTGCCAGCTCCTTGTGGAAGGGTAAGTTAGTACTAGTTAGAACACAGTCCAGGAATAGCGGTTTGGTGAACCGGCCGCCATATATAACTAAAAAATTGTTGACAAACGGCATTAAACTTAATGAAAAAAAACCTTCAAAACTTTTCTGGCTCAAATTTTTGGTGGTTAGACAATATGATTGTCCAATTGTTTCTTTTCATAACTCAGTAGATCAGTATTGCTTTCACTTACAGAACTTTTCACTTCTTGAATGAACTGTTGTCCTGTTTGAACCATGAACAACTTGATACATTAATGATAAGACCCATAAAACCCAAATGCTACTTTAGAAAGCTATTTGTCTCAAGTATGATGTTTTAATGAGGAAATCAGACATCAATTATACATGAAGGTTAATCCTAAAAAAGCATTAAAAATTAATTTTTGTTGGTATTAAGGATGTGAAAAAAGAGCAGCCTGAATCTGGGGAAGTGGAATCTGATGAGGGTGATGATAAAGAAGAGGATGAGATGAGAGAAGAATCCGGTTCTGATGGTGAAGGTGCTGATGATGACAAAGGTGAAGATAAGAGAGAAATCAAGGAGGTTACTGATGTTAAAAAGGAAGAACCTATCAGTGCTGATGGTAATGAAGATATGAAAGAAGAGCCAGTTGTGAAACAAGCAAAAACTGTTACTGTTACAACAAAAGCTAAGAAGGAAAAGAGGGATAGGAATAGTGAGTTTAACAAATTATTTGCTTCTTGGAACTTAGCAGAGGTATTTTTTTGTGCCATTCTAATAAAGGAATGAGGGTGGCTCTGAACATCCACTTATGTGGTCATAGGTATTGCATCATTAAATTCTTATATAATCTTATACTTTATAGAACCTTATTAAAACTGCTCTGTAATTGTTGATACAGGTGATGTTAGGTTTATGGTGTCTGTATTTAAATATTGACTTAACACCATGAAAGGTAAATATATGTATTAGATTAATTATTTGAGTAACAGTATATTGTAGCATTATTTCAGTTATTAACATTTTGTGATTACAGAAGAGATAAAATTGATTCGTCGTCTTGACTCCGGTGGTTCAATAAGGGTGAAGCCAGATGAACCTGAGAAAGCTCAGCGGTCTCCCTCCCCAGCACGAAACCCAGTCAGTAAAATTATACACATACGTAATCTTGTACGACCATTCACTGTCAATCAGCTGAAAGAATTACTGAAAAGAACTGGTACATTTAGTGAAGAAACCTTCTGGATTGACAAAATCAAATCACATTGTTTCGCTGTGGTAAGTGCTGAAAATCTAATACAGTGCAACCTTTCCAAAACAACACCCTTTAGCAGAAGAAATGTATATCGTTGTTTAGAGGTAGTAGCTCTAGAGAGGTTAAATTAATAGTTTTATCATACAGTGGGAAAAAATCATGCTGTTGTTGAAGGGAGGTTGTTACTCAAGAGAGGGCCACTCTGTAGAGGTTGTATTGTATCAGTAATATTATCTGTGTATTCTATTCTCCAAGCTATGATGTATTAGGAGGTGGGTGATTTTTCTTCCTTTCGTTTCACTTAATCCGTACTCTGTATCTTTTAAACAAGTGTAATTAGATGCAGTCTAGAACTGCTCAAAAATGTTTTTTGTCTGGACGGGTTAGGTAGTTTTTTTTCTAGTGTTTTTGCTTAAACTACTTGTTAAATTCATTCTTTTTGAACTCCATTTTTTGATATTTTGTCCAGCTGTTTGCAGTCCATCTTTTCACTCAAGTCGCATTGCTTTTGAAGATATCAACACGACTCGTTGAATACTTGATGATCATAACAAGGCACAGTTGCAAGACAAGGGGCATTATTCTGAAAGCTATATTTTTGAAGTTACATTTTTTTAGTCATTTCCCTTGATAGATGAGCATTGGCACCACATGTGGTACTCTTGTTTTATTGAAGTGATAAATCAATGTGTCAAATTGATGACTATTTCAGTATGAGACAGAAGATGAAGCTGTAGAGACCAGAAAAGCTTTACACAACACAAAATGGCCGCTGTCTAATCCCAAAACATTGATTGTAGACTTTGGATCAGAAGAACAGGTTTGTTTTTTAGTATTCCATTTTAGCTGCTACCATTCTTGTTGTTGTTACTTTGGAATATTTAAACAGATTTTCCAAAGGAAAAATCCTGGTTATCAAATTGGTGAATGTTGGTGGACAGACAGGCAGGCATCCACAAATTCTTTTGTGCTCAACTCCTACATTTCGCAAGGGATTTTAATGAAACTGTTACATAATTAACATCACCATGTACACTAGCACATATTGTCGGGGTTTTGTGATTCAATCATTTTTTGCAAATTATGACCCTTTATTCATTTTGTGCACATGTAATATTCTGTGTGCAACTTCTCATGAAAACCTGGTTTTGTGACAGTTCCTGTAACCTTGTTAATGATGGGTACTATGACTTTCATTGTTGTTAGTTAAAATTTGAATATTTTCCTGTACATAATGCATTTTTCTATTCGCCTGCTTAAGAATATCATTTGTATCGTTTTGTGCGTATAGGGTTTTGCTCATCTTGTCAAAAAGTGCTCAAAAGTACTGAAAAAGTGTTTGTTTATAACTGTAATATTCTGACAAAGATAATTAAAGTCTATATACTTATTGGACTATTACATAATGAGTTGTTGATCATTTTTAATATTTTACTGGAAAGATTAGTACATGAAAGCGGTGTTAATGGGAATTTCAATTGTTTCTCTATAAAAAAATCTTTCAGATGGATTACTACAGAGGTGATGAAAAACCAATACCACCACCAGATAAGAAGGAGAAAATGGCTGCTAAGGAACTGAAACAGAAGGAAACCAGTGAGAAACAGAAAATGCTTCAGGAAGAGAGAGAAAAAGAACTAGAGCGTAGAAGGAAAGAAAGAGAAAAGAGAATGAAAGAAAGACAGGAAAAAGAGAGTCCTGATAAATCTAAGCTTGTCAGAGAATGGGACAAAGATAAGAAAACAAGAGAAGATTGGGACCGAACATTGCAGAAATCAAGATCAAGGTCACCTAGAGAAAGACGATCTCGTAGATCTAGGTCAAGGTCACAATCAAAGGAGAGAAGGGGGAATAGGAGTGGTGACAGAACAGACAGAAAGGACAAGAAGAAAGGTATGTTAGGTATAACTTTCAGATTGCTTTATTTCCTAGGTTTTATTGCACGATGAATAATTTGTGACTTGCAGTCAAATATAATCAGATGTTCTGTGTTGCTATTCTTGATTTAGAAAAGGCAGTTTTGTTCAACATTTCATTAAGTCTTTGATTAATCATACAATCCTATTGAATTATAATTAAGCTTCAGATGCGAAAAGTGTTTAAATATAGCTTCCTCTCTGTATAATAAAAATTGTTACTATATGTATGTTGAAGAACTCGCAATCTTGTCCAGTGTTCTCATTAGGAATTTGTTTAATAGGCTTAAACAGAAAAGTAACAGGTTTCTAGGGGAGGTTTAATTATAATAAATGATCTGGTGGCTTAGGAATGATTGAAAATCGATGCCAAAAAATTTTGCCTATTTTAACAGGCCCATTAGTCATTCAAATCGACCTTTTGGGTCTGGGACTGTTTCCTACTGTGAACAAACTGATGAGTTAATGTTTCCTTCAGTACTTGCTTGTTGAATTCAACATTGAGTTGTCTTGCAAGAACGTTGCATTTATTTTATTGATGTTTCAACTTACAGTTGAGAAGAAGGAGGATGAACCACCAGCCAAGTTGTTGGATGATTTATTTAGGAAAACAAAAACTACCCCCTGTATATACTGGTTACCCCTTACAGAAGCCCAGGTTTGTTATTGAAATGACTAATTATCATATATATCTTACTGTTACAGCTATAAAACTATCTTAAACTTCACTGATTTAGCTATAAACTCTAGTAATTATACTCAATTTGGTACAATTAGCATTAATAAAAATTGTCAAGATATTATTTCAGAACACAGTATGGCTTTTTGCTTCTGATTGGAATTTTCTCATGACTGTATAATTATATCAGACTTAACAGTAATTTGAATTACTTGACCTTAACAATCATCTTTATTATGATATTTTACATTCTTTATTCACATTAAAGAGGTGATTTTTGTAATACTAAATTATTGTAAAAGTGATATTATTTTGGAAATACAGTAAAACCTCGTTATCTTGAGGAGACATTAGAACAGACTAAATACTCGAGATAAACGTGGTGCTCGTAATAACAAGGTATTTGTTTGTTAGTTGAAAATTATATACAACTATGAGCAAAAATTGACTGGACTTTAAAAACTCCTCGAGATAATTTGGGAGCTTGTGATGTAGATGCTTGAATAACGAAGTTTTACTGTATAATATTAAATTATTGTAAAAGTGATACTATATTGGAAATTTTGGTTTACCTTCTGTTTTTCAGATTGCGGAGCGTGAGAAGTCTGGTGTTACGAAAACTGCGCTGCGACAGAAACAGGAAGGGGATAGAGTGAGTCCAATGAGAGACATACCTGAAGCATCAGGGTATGGTGGTAGAAACAGACCTCTCGGCGCTCCGCCTCAACGGAGAAAACTTTCTCAGGTGTGTATATGTTTATTAAGTACCGGTTCATTGTGATGATCACATAATAACTCTATACATATGCCATTGAACCTTTTTGCATTTTAGTAACAGGATAAAAACAATGTTAATACATCATCATTAAAAAGGACAATTTTTCTAAGAGTTGGGTATTTTTCATTTAAATCAAACCACAGGAAATTGTGAAAAAAAAACTTACTTTCATATGCATTAAAACTCTGATAATGAGACCACCACAAGGACCAAAAAATCGGTCGTAATAATGAGGTGGTCTCATTATCAGAGTTTTATTTATGTATCAAGTTGAATTATAGGGGAGTTATTAAAGGCTGGTCCAAAAATAATGAGGTGGTTGCTGTGTGAGGTTTTACTGTAGTGTCTCATTGAAATAGCCATAACATCTTTTGATTATGCGACAAATAATAAATAAAATGTAGCTTCTTTGAAAACATTATAAAAATATGATGTACTACTGAATATTGTAGTCTAACAGTACAGTCAAACCTGTGAACAAAGGCCACCATTGGGAAAGACAAAATGTGGCCTTAATTGACAGGTGGTGTTTATTTGGATGTCAGTTTGTTCAAAATAATCAATTCTCTGTAGCATCATTGGCAGTTGTTAAATTATTGTTGTATTTCTCTTTCAATCTTACAGGAAGCAATGCCAGATAGATCCAGAGGTCGAAGGACACCTCCAGACCGTCGTCGAAGAATCAGTAGTCCAGATATGAGAAATCGTGGAGGAAAGAGACGATAAAATATTTGTTTAAACATAAAAATTTATAATGCAGCTAAGAAACAATGATCAGAGACTTCTACATATATTATATATAACAACAATAATTATGTATGACTAGACCTTGTTGTCTTTTTATCTGTTTTAATGCACTGTACCAAATTGATAACTGCTTCAGTGATCTGTTTGTGGGTCAAATAATTGAAGGGTCGAAGTGTGATGTAGATTTTGGAAAACGTAGTTTTACTTTTTTTTATATTTTAGTTCAAAAGCCTGAATTAGAGTTTTACATTTCGTCTGTGTTAGGTTCTGTTTAAGTGAGGACAAAATGAGTGTTATACTCAGATAAAACATTATTTCATTGTTTTTTTGTACTACGTTCATACATTCTAGAACTCAACCTTATGGATTTTTCCCAGGCATTTTAGATAATCAGCTATGTTTGGTGAACTCTGCTATATGCCGTACTTCATCTTGCAATTGGCTCTTAAGAGTGAATGTTAGACCAATTTTTTTTAATTGAGCACGTTATCCTAATGCATTTTATGGAATTTAATATACGGACAAATTTGTTTATTAGGTGCAATGTTGCATTCTTGTGTGTGTACAACTCCCTTTTTGATTCATAATGCAGATGTAATCATTTTTTATATTACTTGATTAACTAACTTCATGTTGTTTTAGGTGATAGCTGTCCCTTTTTACAATGGGTATCAATAACCTATTCTTGGTGAAAAATTTCCTGAAGTCAGCAGTGGCAGTAATTGGGTGTCATTTCATAGACATATCTCTGGTTTATGACGATGATTATTCATCTTCATGTAGTTGTTCTTTTTTCAAGCTGTTTGCCTGGTTTATATAACACTGATATCATCTTTACACTTACAAACTGCTAGCTTAACTATGTACAGTAAAACCCCTGAAAACTGGACCTTTCCGGACTGGATTAAAAGTCCAGTTTTCTGAGAATTCTGGTTTTCAGAAAACTATTGATTATCGAAGAAAAAAATGGGACTTGAAAAATTGTTCGATTTCAATGAATTCTGATTTTCAGAGAGTCTGGTTTTAGGGGTTATACTGCTTATGTTATGACACCCTGTTTGTAACTTAGTGCACTGGGTTGATGAAATGATTTAATTGAAATGTTGATGAATTACTGTATAAAAGTCTTCAGGGTATCAACATGTGGATGTAAAAATTATGTAGTGATGTCTGTGTTCAAATGGATTTTATTGTTTACTCATTCATTATACTTAAAAGTTCATTTTCAGATCCTCAGCGTGTAAATATGTACTGTAAAATGTCTCATTTTTTTCTCATTCTTTCTTCTGCTTTTAACAGTCATACACACTTTGTCCCATTAAAGCTCATGTTTTACTCGAAGTCATGCCTTCATTTCTTAGCTGGCCTTTATATCATTAACCTTCTGTGTTGTGATTATTATTTCATTTTATATTGTATTCATGATCAGAGATTGCGTTGTATATGATGAAGAAAATTGTATACTACAATAACTCTGCATACCTTTTATTTTCTCCTATAAATTAATGCTTCTTTACTTTTTTCTGCAATCATTTTATTGCTATAGAATAATGTAAAAAAACTTAACCTTTCATGAAAATCAATACAATTTAATGTTACATGAATTAATTGTTTTGAAAAAGATAACATTAAGGTTTAAATCAAATAGAACAAAAAGTAATGCTCATTAATTGCAGAACTGTTCATTTTTTCATATTTTTTCTTTACTGACTTAATGAAAATGCTAGTGGTCATGATCAGTGTGTTGTTTTTATACTATGTGTGTTGCATTGGAATATTTTCCCTCAGCATCATTGTTCTGATAAATATAAATCTGTGAGTCATTGGCCTGGAAGATATTGCTGTAAATATGCATTTCTGTTGTTCAAAAAGTTTATGATGTAACTTCTATCATTTGTATTGTCTCATTCGCATTTGAAAGTCATTACATATTTATGATTTCTGTAAGTTGACTGTGAAAGGGACTTAATTTATACTTCTATTAAAATTTACAGTGACTTTGGTACATGTCAGATCATTTGCAAGGCATTATTTTTGTGGCCTAGTCAATGGTTTATTTTATAATTTTGTCAACTACTTTATTACTTATTATTGTGATTATTGTTTTATTACACCCAATTTCTAGAAATGTTGTGTCAAGAAATGATTAATGGCACATGTAGAAGATTTTGAGTATATTCTACTTTTTACCTGATCATGAATTAAAGTATGCACTAAGGGAACCATTGATATGGCTTGACTGCATTTTCTGATGCTTGCATAAAAAGGAATCAAGTATGAGTCAGTCTGCATGTTTTGTATTGAGTACTTTGAATAAGTTTGCATTACTATCACTTTCACATAACTCAGTTTCAGTACAACTTGGTATACATTTATTTATATTTTGTGTATAGTTATACTGTGTCAAAAGTCAAACATCTTTAGGTACAAATAAACTCATTTGATTGATAAATATTGACTTTCTTTTCTTTTTCTATCTTTTGCTTACTTCAGTGTGTTTATTATCTACCATTTTATCATATTAAGCTTTAATAATGACTAACAAAAAACTAAAAAAGCTACAATCACATTCACTTCCAATAGAAACAGCTTTCTAGCTTCAATGGCCTTTATTCACAGGGTGTCTTTATTTGGAGGTGGCTGCAGCACAGGTTAGACTGTACCTCTGATAAATAAGCTTGAGCAACCCGTATACTTTTCTATGACCTTAGATTAGAGGAGACTGTTGATTTTTCTACATGACACAATAAAACAAAATGCTTTGGTAAAACAGTGTCTCTATACTGCATTAATATAGAGTCCCTGGGGAAAATGAACTCAATGTTCACACTTTCACATGGCCAATAAACAAATTAAGAGTACTAAAAAGTTGGGGAGGATTACCAAGGCTGTGAACTCCTACCTGGATTTTGGTAAGGCTCAAAATATGTTTTGTATCTTAATTAAATGATAATTAACTATGTTACACAACGATATGTCATGAATTTGCAGAACAGATAATTTTAATGTCATGTAGAGTCTTAAAATTTACTAACAATGCAAGAAACACAGTTAAATATAGTCTACATGACCTAAGTTATGAAGACAATTATAGATTTGACATAATTTCCTCACTGTGCTGAACAATTAAGTGAAACAAACCAAATGCTGGTTGGAAGATTCATCATCCTTTCTCTTTGGCATCTGTTAAATACATTTATTACGTGACAGAATGCAAGAAAATTACTGTGGATAAAATTTAACAAGAATAATTACCTCCGCACCGTTTTTTGACATCACTTCTAGGTAATTCATCAAAGGTAAACATTCTTTTACTTAAAGGTCTGGTGATCTATTGAATATGCATTAAATAACGATTATGTACATTTAATTTTGCAATTTCTTCAATATTGTCATTCAGGCATCGATTAGTCTATCACATGAGTTTTCTTAGAAAATAAATATAATTCGGATAAGCGTATATTTCGGATAGTTGGTAAAAGAGCCTGTCAATTACGAACTTTAGTCTAAATAGCTTTAAGATTATGCATACAAAACACTTTTGGTATTGTCCTCTTGTAACAAAATTTAACGAATGTGCACTTATGAATTATGTACAACTTTTCTCTAAATTTGACGAACGGATTTTAGCTGGCCTAAGTCAGATGTTTTGGTGTGATCACTTGCTGTTTATTAATATTCCATGTATGCTTGCTGTGACATAGTAAAACATGTAGTTATATATAACATTTTAGTAATGACTGCTTGCCTTGCTGTATGATTAGCATTTCTTACCTTGGTCCTGTGTCATGTTCAGAGGTAATTAAACAGCCACGCCCTTTTCTCATGTACCATGGAGCTTATGATAAATTTATAAATGATTGATTCTGAACAAAGTTTATTGTAACAAAGTGATTTGACTTTTTTGTGAGTGATTTGCCTTTTTTTAATTAGTCAATCAGTTTCTGGAACAGTAATTGTATTGGCACAAAGCTATCACAAATTGTACAAAAGTTTTGTCATGCTGAAGTAGACAATTAATTAGAAAGTTTAAAGGCTATAATAATAAGATACCCCTGGGATTATCCCTAGGAAAAATATTTTTAAATAGGCTTTCATTTCAAACTGTACACACACACATATATATATATATCCTAGCTTCAGATTATCTCATACTAAAATTTACATGTAATCATAATTCTCTATTTTATTATATTATTTTATTATTAAACTATGGTACAAAATTAGCTGCAAGCATCTTTATACATGAAAGCTGAATTACTCTCTTCATAGAAATGAATTTTTTTACCATATAATTATCATTCATAGTCTTGGTGCTAGTATATTGCAGGAATGGTGTATAATGCTATATTAAGACCTAAATGTATACATTATACACCATCCCTTCAATGGTACTATTCGCATGAACTGTTGTCTGTGTTGTTGTTTGTACATTAAATTTCCTGGGTGCACTGTTGACTTCAAAAAAGGTATGCACGCATGTTTAATGATTGTGTAGAATCGGGTATGTTGAAGATACCCTTTTTCACTGTTAGTTGATCTAAAAATGTACTGGTGTACCGGGTATTTGTTACATTCCACATGTTTTACTTTTTATGCTGTCATTTGCTTTACTTGCTCTCATGCTGTCTGTGTATACAATAATCTGCCACCTGTTTTACCAGATATCATTAAAAAATTGTTCACAACATTAAATGTTTTCACATTTTTGTTAGTCTGATCATGTAGGCATATAAAAACGTATTTATATGGACCAGTTTATTGAGGATCATTGGTGATGCAACCATTCAAGGGGCTTGATTCCAGAATTAAAGGCTTCAGACTCTAAAATCTGTCATTTTGTTGTAATTATTATAAAATGTGAAGTCAAACTGTACCAAAGATTTATGTTATATTGAGAAATATCAATAGCATTAGTAACAGTACAGGTTAGTGACCCGTCCTTTCTCTACCATGCGTATATAAAGACAAAATTTGGTCATGCACCCATGAGTCACAGCATCTTGCATTGTTGAAACCATAGGAACGAACCCTTAACAAAGTGTTTGTGTTTTTATTGAAATCTCTTCTAAATGCTTTTTTTCACTTGTATTAAACATGGGTAATGATGAAGACAGCGATTTTTTTGCAATTTTGGGAAAACTGGGAAAAATGCACTGTGTTATGCCAAAATTGAGAATTTTTAGGCTGGGCATTGGAAAAAATGTCTTTATTTTTGATTGGGAAGGGTCCATTTACCAGACTCAAGCAAAGAAAGAAAAAAATTGCTGGGAGACTCTTGAAAAATTAAAACAAACTTGTATATAATCAAAATTGTTTTACTATGATTATCTATGGACAATAAGGCACATCCCATCTTTATGCATATAATGCATAATTGTGTACAATATAAGTACACTTGTATCCAAGGCAATATACGAAACAATACAAAATAATACCTTGCTATTGTATAAATTGTACAAAATCTACAAAGGAATATGAAAAAGGTAAACTTAAGTGGTAAACACCAATATGTAAAATATACTTGCAATTTAATTGGATGAAATTGTTTTATACCACATAATGAGTATAAAAGACACTGTTAGCATTTAATGAGGCAAGCAGTGTCCTGCTTATTTAATATATTTACAGGGGTGTAGAAATGTTTTCATGTAGCCGGTAAGCTATTAAAAGTAGAAAAGGGTTCTGATGGTCCCCCCAGTAGGAGGCAAAGGGGCAATGCCCCCTATGGGGAAAAAGTAGTTGGCAAGAATGCTCGAATAGCCAATTGATTTTTCTGGCTTCTGGCTTATTTCTACACGCCTGCAATATACTTATTACAATTCAAATGTTACATTTTTAAACGGTAACTTATTGATTTGTAAGTTATAAGAAAATTCACTGTAAGTTTGAATATTCAGGTGAAGCAATTTGAATGCTGGCAAATTGATCTGATTGCAAATGGTCATTGTTCTAGTAATGGGGTGGTCTTAATATTGAGGTGGTTGCAGTGTGAGGTTTTACTGAATACTTGATCTTCCTCCGCTTTAGGGAGATCTTTGGAGTTAAAACATTTGGATCTCAAGATGGATAATCTCAAAGATAGCTTTATACTTTGTAAATGATAATATTCATAAATCGTAATTGATTTAAATACTGTGAATTGTTATTAAAATGTATCTGTTCTTATTGTACAACAGATCTAATCCTTTCATTTTCATTCAGAATTGTACTTAATGAAATTATGTCTAAATGATAATTTTATTATACAGCAGATTCAAACTTGTACCCAGCATTCAGGCTGTACTGACTGGAATGCCTTGAACCATGTCGGGAGCCATAGCCATATCCAGATTGTGATAAACTCTCTTGAGAACCTTTTCTAGTCATTGATTGAGTTCCATCAGAAATAGCATCAGGATCTGGATTCATAGAATGAAAAAAGTTACGCACTACAAAACTTTTGTCTGATTCATTTAATGATCCAGTTTCAGGATCTTTATTACGTCTTTCTTTCTTTTCTTCATAATAGCCTCCCTTTATTTTCTTTTCTTTAGTTTTCTTTTCATTAGCTTTCTTTTCCTTTGCTCTCCTTTCCTTAGCTTTTTTTTCTTTTGCCTTTTGTTTTTCTCGCCACTTCTTATCATCTTGTTGATCATCTGGATCGTAACATGGCAAAGCCTGCCCTCGTTTTCTTTTCCGATAAACGCAGTAACTTATCGCTACAATTATTATCACTAATGCTAAAATCGCTCCTGCTGCAATGCCAGCTATGATGTTCACAGAAAGTGGTGAACTTGAACTTCCAATGTTCTCACAGTTTTCAAAATCATTGTCACTCAGTGCTGAAATATCTCTATTCATAAGATTCCCTGGTGTGGCACATTTTGGTTTCGGACAGTTTGTGCTGAATCCTGGCATACTGTAGGGTCCGCAGTATAGCTTACCAGATGAGTAAGGAACCTTGAGCCAGTTTTGAAATGGTTTAATCAGACAGTCACAGTGCCATGGATTGTTACTTAAACCAATTGTTTGAATAAAGTTTGATCTATCTAGAAATGATTGAGAGATATATTTTAGCTGATTATTAGACAGATCAATCTCTCTTAACACGAAGATTTGTTGGAATTGGTCATCTCCAAGAGATTGTAAGGCACAGTTTGATATGTTCAGCATTTGCATTTTTGTCATTCCACGGAATATTTTTGATGGTAATGATGTAAGCTGCCTGTTATACTGCAATTTAAGACTATATAGTTCAGTTGAAACTGGCTGGAATATATACTCTGGTAAAGTGTGCAACCTATTTGACGATAAATCTAGGTTACGGACACGTAGGTACATAAATGCACCTTGTGGTACATTTGCTATTAAATTATTCGATAAATCCAGTACATCCAAATCCATTTCAGCAAACTGGGATTCTGCTAATGATGTTATTTTGTTTCCTTGAAGGGTTAAATTCCTCAGATTTTTCATTTGCTTATAGTTCATCGCAGGAGGTAATACCTGAATTTCATTGTTAGAAAGATCTAGAGTGTCTATTGTGCTTACTGATGGGAAGAAATCACTTTCGAATGTTCTGATTCTGCAACCACTGGCAAGAAATTTTCGTAAATTGCGTAATCCCAAGAATGACGGTCCTCGGAGATTGTTTATGTTTTTATTTCCAGCAATGTTGAGTGTGCGTAGATTTGACTGGTCAGAGAACAGTTGACTTGGTATATCAGCTAGTTGATTATTACTTAAATCTATTGTCTGAAGATTGGTCAGATCGTTAAATGCTCCCTTTTGAATTGTTGAAATTTGATTATTATGTAGAATAAGTGTGCGCAAGGTGGTTATAACTCGAAAAGCATCAATT
Source organism: Lutraria rhynchaena (assembly GCA_008271625.1). Taxonomy (NCBI): domain Eukaryota; kingdom Metazoa; phylum Mollusca; class Bivalvia; order Venerida; family Mactridae; genus Lutraria; species Lutraria rhynchaena. The sequence goes on along the minus strand of VIBL01000340.1, from coordinate 268,274 downwards.
TGTATTTCTTGCAATTGTCCATTTGTGATTTTCAATTCATTTAATTGCGTTGTTTGGAGTTGCTCAAAGTCTGTGCTTTTGATGCTATAAAAAAGCCCTCCCCTAATCTCTAACATCGAAGTTCCTCGGGGGATTTCTTTGCTGACTGTGTGCAATGAAGTGGCTGGAACACTGTTACACGTTGACGTATATCCCCTACAATCACAGTAAGATGGACATCCAGTGACAAGCCTCGAAACCAGTGTAACCATAACAACAGGGAGAAGCAACTTCATGATCATTTTTTTTACCAAGTTCACGACAATCTGAAGTTGGAAGTAAAAGAAAAAGTTCAGCAAAATTTATTCATGAAACATGTACAAGCATGTAAAACTAACAGTATGATATTATTTTGTTGGCGCTTCAAACATTGATACTGATTGTAAGACGGAATATCAAAACATACATTTTTCAGTCAACTTAAAAAGCATTTCTGATCAGTTACATTGGTTGAAATGCAAGAAACTTTAATGAGCAAGTTGGGTGACTCACTCAAAGTGTTAAAGAGACATGCGTGTTCATAGATCCTGGTACCTTGTCTTTTCAACAATATTTATATTTATAAGCAATCTAAGTTTCATTCCTATTTTCAACAGTATTTCAGTTATATACTGTATTCCTGTACCACTTTTTGGATGCATTTGTCAGATAGTTAACCTAACCAGTGTTCTTGGTACCAGTACTTGATTTAGTACCAGTACCAACCTGGTTCCCCACAAGTAACTGCCAACTTCTCCACTTTAATCACCACCCAAATAAGTGGTAAAGGACATTGAGGACATTGAAATTAAGGTTTCATTAATACAGTCAAAGCCTTCAGGGTTTTCTCAAATTGAAACTGTGATAATAAGCAGTTCTGCATTTAAATGTGGTTATCTGACAACTTAATGGAACATTAAAAGTTTGTGGTTTCAAGTTAATTTTAGTTTATCTCATTACATGTTAAACATTCTCCTATGATATAATATGTACCTAATTGCAAGATTGTTCATTACCAGAGTGCGTTAATTTTTATAATGAGAAACTGAAACAATTGCTTTTGAAAGGCTGAAAGTTTATGATTTTATTTTCTTGGTCTGAACAGTAATGTCTTGTTGCTTTTTTAGTTTGAATATGGACTGCAGCCTTCTGAAATTTAGTATCGTATTGTTTGACTATGTTCTTACTCATCAAATCAGAAAGTTGTTAGTTGCGTGTCATATGAGCCCAAGATTTAGTACTGATTTGTAACCCAGAAGCTCTCACTATTGTTGATGTCCTGTTGTATAGTTCATTATATCTAGGTCTGCTGCTTTTTTCAGCAGTATCCATTTCAAACAACTATTTTTTTGAGGAAATATAACCTTATACCATAGTAATGATTGTAGGAGTATGGGCCATGCTGCTGGGTTAACTCTTTGTTTGTTGTTATGTGACATTCTCACAGGGGTTTAACACCAGTTTTCAACAATTTTTCAGTTGTGTACAATGACTGGTTCACCTAACCAGTTTTCCTGGACTATATACTAACCAGTACTAACTTACCATTCTACAAGGAGCCAGGAACTTCTCCACATGTAGGCGAAAATCAACATTCTTATCAAATTTTCATAGAAGGGTATGACCTGCTGTAACTGTGATTCAAACCTGGATCTCTGGGTTACAAGTCCAGCGCACTGACCACTGGACCTCGGTCACGGCCGAGCTTAACTCTTTAGCGATATGGTTAAGTGTCCTCTGAAAACTATTTTTTTCTTTGGAATTAATCATCTAAAATCTTGTGTTAAATACTCTGGTAAATGTAGAATAGTTTAGACATAACTTTGTGCTTTGTTCTGTCGTGATTATAAGCCTTTAATGATTCCCAGTTTGGTGCTTCACAACTCAAATTAATTCTCCTATCAAAGGGACCTGATATCTGTACCCGAAAGTCGTAAAAAAGGGGCTGGGTAAAAAAGTAAAACACGAAAATCATGTTTATGTGTTAATTAGTGTACCAATTAGTATGTACTCAGAAATTAACTCTTATCGTACTCAAATGGTTGTAATATGTCAACTGTACACTCCCTCAGGGCATGTATAATTTAGTCCAAAACCATATAAATAGGTACAAATGTATTTTACGTTATCTAACAGGCTTGTCATGTCAAAAATAGTTAGGACATATAGTTTGAATAAACAAATTCATATATTTATAAAATGTGCTTCACCTGTCCTATTTTATTTTTACATACCTGTGTATTATTTTGGTAAAATATTTCACATTACATTGTAAACATCCAGCTTTATCTATATGTAACTCTCATGTATATACTAAGTGTGCATAAACTGAGTTTATTTCACAAAACGAGCAGCCATTTTTTAGTTACTTTAATCGTTGTTAATCCATGTTGGGTGAAAATCTAACACATCCGTTTTTTTCGTCCTTGATGTTGAGAGAATATGCACTTCTGAATGGTAAACAAATTGTTAAATAAATTCTGACACACTCCTCAAATATCCAATACTGTAAACAGGATTTTACCCACCACCTACAGTGGACATGGTCATTTGTTACACAGGTATAGTCAGGTAATAGTCATCTGTGTCTAAAAATAGATCAAATCACCTGGACCATTCCATTTAAATAGGGGTGTCAGGTATCAGGTAACTTCAATCGGTGAGGCTCTGTCATTGAAAAATGACCCACAAAATATAATCTTCTATTCAAAAGTACCTACTTAAATGTCATAAATTCGTTTAAGTCTATAGAAATAGTAGGAAGTTGTAAAAAATGTGTTTAAATAAACATGTTTTGACCTGATTTGAAATATTCATATTTGAATTAATTCAGAATTTTATTGTTTAAATCAATAAATGAGCTAACTAAGAGTCATGATGCTGCTCGATAATTGTCATTGGCTTACTCATAGCAGCTGCTGATTGGAGGATATTGATTTTAATATTAACGAGGTGAAAAAATGCCTTTGTTTCAACTTTTTTTGCATCTGTTCATCAGAGCCATAAATGTGCAGAACGAAAATGCAATCAGTTTTGGTATTTTGCATAATCGTGATTATGAATTGGATTCATGACAATTAAGACAAACCTACAGCAACATGTGGTGTCTGAAAATCAACCATGTTTTCGGATTTTTGTAAAAATTTTCATGGTGCAAAAATTTTCTACAAAGCCAAAGTCCTTCTGGCTGAAAATAATGGGAAAATGTATTTCTTGAATGACTAGTTGGCTTGGTCTGTTACATTTTTCACAGAAATTTTCTGGCCCCAAAATATGCTCTCAACTAACCCACTATAGCCGAATTTTGACCGAGACCTAGTCTTAATCCATAGTAAATATAGTTCCCTTCTTCAGGTCAATTAACAATCCTTTTCTTCAACAGAAACTGGAATTTCTACCATTCAGCTCATAAACATCATGGTGGTAGTTTGATAAATAACCTGAGACAATATTCTTTTAATGTCAATTATCTAAATGAACTAATTATAGGATTTTCATATCACCTGTTTGCCTATTATACTTAATTCATTCTTAAAAAAAATTATTGGTTTACGGTTATGTGACTGAACCATTCAACAATGCACTTACCAAAATTTTTTGGTGATTTTGTTGAAAAAAAAATTTGTTCTTCGTTCCAGCTTATTTTCATTATAAGCATACAGTGTTAACTACAAAAATGTTTAACTACTTATCCACTACATAAGTGGATAATTTCGATCATGTAACTGCAAACTAACATTTTTTTACGTAAGGCCTTACTATGACAATTTTATTGAACCTACTCTTGTCACGCCTCAAACTGTTACTTTAATAATTTATGGTGTTTATGAATACAATAAGTGTTGGAATGTTACGAGGATAATTTCCGTGTAAGTAAAATCGTAAATACACTAGTATACCCCACAGGTATCTGGTTTAGATTTTACAACTTTTTTCATTGTTTGTGCTTGTATTCATGAATAGAAATTCGAGACTTTCGTATGATTTATAAACATATGAAATGTTGATGTGGGTCATTGCATTATGCATATGTATGTGTGTATCAAGTTCTTCATAAAACAATAAATAACGCAATATAGGCAAAACTAGCAATCTGCATTGTGAAGTATTTAATTTTTTCTGGGGTTTAATGTCACACCAACAGCCAGGATCATTTGGTGACTTATTCTGCCTTAATGACTGAGGATGTTCCCATGCATTTACCTAGGACCTTCTGGCAGCTTCCTCAAATTTGTCAGATCCAGGATTGGATTCGAACTCACAGTGGTGAGGGGCTAGTGATTACTAGTCGAAGATCATAACCACTCGACCACATTTTTAGTTACATTGTGGAAAAAGGTCGAAAAATATGTCGGATGTTATACAATGTATTTATGGTTTAAAGAAGAGTAATACAAAACAGGTTCAAGTTGCTGAGTTTGCATTTTTGCATTACTGCATTTAAATGATTGTTTTAGTCATTGAGAATGGAACAAATTGTTTATATTGTTGTGTAACGTCCTTTATATTGTGTTGCAACGTTCTTTTTGTAGCTATCTAATATTTGATGTGTAATGAATGTTGGTGGTTGTATCATGTTCATGTAGGATCAGTTTATTCATCTCCGCTGTGTCAAATTGCCAAGTTATCTCAGTTTAGCTGACAGATATTATTGATCAAAATCCTGGTAAAGATTATATTTCATGTTTCATTTTCAATACAGTTAAACGTGTGGAAACTGTTAAGCGACCTTGAAGTAATATCCTGCTGGTAACTTTTAAGATAAATGATTCCTGTAATGATATATATGTATTAATGTTTTGCAAAAGTGTTTATTTGAAAGATCTGGGTACACGTTATTTGCAAAACTAAATTTACTACACAGAGGACTTGAAACATACATTCATTGTAGCTCTATACTTTTTCTAAGCCTGAATACAAAGTATATTAATGTATTAACATAAGCGAATGTATAATTACATTTTCTTATTCCAGAATTCAACTTAAGCTTTTGATTTCTGGATGTTTGAAATTGTAAAAAGATATTTTACAATATACCCAGTGTGATTATGTTTTTAATTTTTAAAACTACCTGTGGCTTTCTGAAGGGTAAAATATAGCGCTATAAATCAGAAAAAGGGAAAATATGAAAAACTATCATTTATTTATATAGAACTTACATGGGAAAATATAACTTTTTTAGGCTTGGGGAAACAGCCGATATTCAGCTGTAAAATGTGTGAAAAAAGTCCACTGATACCTGATGTGAAAAATGACTAAGGATGTATGGTCTACTTTGCATACTATTTTTGTATGGTGTGTTATCCTCAGCTTATGTAAAAATATTTAGTTATCCTGAATAAATTTTTATAAATTAGTCAAGCTAGTGACTGTGAACTTGGGTGTACCTTGTAACTGAAATTCATATATGTACATGTATTACATGGCTGAATGATGCTATTTGGTATTAAAGCCCAATAAATGTGTATTGGTTTATACATGTGTGTGTATATATATGGTATATACAATACAATCTTAGGCCATAGGACACATCATAGTGTATAGTTTTATATTACATGCATCTCTGATTCACAATATGTCAAAAACTCCCACACAGGCTTATATTTCTATACAATATACACGTATGTAAGATTATGGTCAGTTAAAATAACAGGTATTTATGTATCTGTACTTTCTGTTTGTTATTTGCTGGCTAAACTGTTGAAGGATTTATCAAATTTGTTTGGATAAATTGGCCATTTTTAGTCGTACAGTTATTAATGGTATTTGAAAAATTTGGTTTTATGTACAGATTTGCTATACCATTATCAGCCTAAATTTTGGACGTTTAAATTGACAGGTGCCTTATTTAATTGTAGTGTAGACATTTTGTGCGATCATTGCTAACTTATGTTGACAGGCATTCATTGTTGTCGGTAAATATACTATATTAAATTTAAGTTCAGTTGCAAAATTGTGTTTTTTCGCTAGTTAGTATATTTGTTATTTAAACGTTAAACACATACTGAAACATTACTGATATATTCTGTTTGTGTTATTTGCATATGTGTGTATATTGGAATTTATAGGTATGCTGCTGAAAACTTAATGTATAAGATATTGATTACAAAATATCTATGTGCCTTGAAAATAATACTTAATGAATGCAAATTATTGTGTCTTCATTATTTCTTTTATGGTATATCATTATACGCATAGTATGGTTGTATTTTCTTTTTTTAAAAAACTTTCTTTGGAGATGATTTTATGTATTTTTGTAGTAATATTTTTGTAGTAATATTTGTGTAGCTCAGCTAAATTAATGTTAAATATAATGATATACATTAACTCATAGCTCGTGTAACTAACAGTAGGTGTGTTGAATGTTACTTTTGATGTCTATAATTTCAGTAAATAGCTCATTCAGCCGGGCAGTTGCTTCCATAAGGGGCTAACACATTGATGGGATGCTGTATAATGGTATAGTAAGGCCTCAAATAGACTAAAAAGATGTTTATCATGTGTATCAGTATACACATTTTAGGCCTTAATACACCATTATACACCTTCCCTTCAATGTGCTAGTCCCCTATGGTAGCTACTTTCATCAAATGTGAGGTTTTTACTATTTATAATCTTACAAATGATTTTACTTCTGTTATGTCTGGTTTTACAACATTTACTTTTTAGTGAGAAGAGAAATATAATATGGTGTGCTTAGAGTGATTATTTCTAGAGGTCAAGGTCACATCTTCAAAGGTCAATTTCATGAGGTCAATGCAAAATCCTAAAGACACTGTATTTTATTAAGTCATGGTTACATGTTCAGTTCACTATTTCTTAAGGTCAAGGTCTATGTTTAGGACAGTCCACTCTAGGGGTTTTATGACTTATTGTAGTGCCATATCTTACTTTCTGTTCCATGAGTTGTGAAAATTAATAATGTTTCTGTTTATTTCAGCATTTCTCCATATGTAATTAAGGACTGAGGAGGTTGAGTTTGATCTATCAACTTTACGGTGAAGGCCAAGGTCATTTGAAGCTGTGACGGTTGGCCATTACTATCCTTTTTAAGAATGGAGGAGGTGCCAGAAGGTCTGACAAGAGGTGGAGCTTCAGGAGGCGGGGCTAAGAAAACATTGGAGTTTGAACCTCTGGTTGTGTTAGAATTTGCTGTAAACACCAAACAAGAAGCCATAGAATGGATGATATCAAAACTGCAGGCTCCAAGTGATAAGAATGGTGCCAACCTTTGTGTTACTGCGATGGTCATGCAACATAATCAGGTATGATTTATTAAGATTATTATCAAAATATTAAGTATTATACTCAGTGATTTGTCATCACTTTGTAAGCAAGGAACCAAGATTTAGGTACCATTCGGTATGCAGTTTAAAAGTACTGTGCACTGATATCTTCTTTATTTTCCTACTGTTGCAGTTACAATATCTTAAACGTATTGATGCTTATTAATGTGTTATTAATTTGAATATCCCTCATACAGTATGGAATTAGATATCAATGCATGACTTTAACTGCATATCGGAAATATATATATTTCTCTCTTTTTATTGATAGATAATTTTGTATTGCTTTCAGAGCACTGGCTGCCATTATTATTATACTGCCATTATTAACTATGATTTTTTTCATTGATTATTTTGCATCAAATTTCTGCATTCGAGGAGCACCTTTATCTATGCAAGTAGTCTGATGCACAGCTTGGATATACTATCAGGCATATTGGGGTTCGTCTGAATTGCTAATTATTGCAGGGGACTTGCTTACAAAGCTTAAAAATGGTATGCCATTAGGATCTGACCCCTTGTTTTCCAGAAAGTTTTATTTTAGTGTATTTCTGAGAACATAAAAATCTACATATTTTCATAGTATAACAGGTGGTAAGATGCCATAATTGAGTTTTAACTTAGGATGAAAATATTAACTTGATTTTTGTGAGTCAAACTTTGTAAAATGAAGATTTTAACACATTTATACCTGTGTCCTACTCTTCTTCTCTTGGCATAAAAAGCCCAAGTTTCTGAGAAAGGTTTATATAATACTTATTTCCTGTGATCACAAACTCCAATGTGGACCAGTGGTTAGTGCACCGGACTTGTAACCCGGAGATCTTGATACAAATCCTGGTCACAGCAGGTCATACACTTCTATGAAAATTTGACAAAAATGTCAATTTTCCTCCATATGTGGAGAAGTTGCCAGCTCCTTGTGGAAGGGTAAGTTAGTACTGGTTTGTGTACAGTCCAGGAAAAATGGTTTGGTGAACTGGTTGCTGTATATAACTGAAAAATTGTTGAAAATGGCATTAAACCTTAGTGACAATAAGTCACAAAAAAACAAAAACAAAGATTTGTTGCAGAATAATGTGTGAATGTATTATACTTGACATCCAGCTACTTAGTTGAATTGATAATCACCATATACATTGAAATATTTTGCTAGGACTATCATCCTGTTATTTTATCATCCTGTTGTTTTTATACTTTTATATACTGTATTACTGTATTATTATGTATATAATTTCACAGGGAGACTCAGTAAGTACATTGCATGTAGCAGCTTTGTACAATATTATACACATGTACTGTGTATGTAGTTATAAAAAACTAACTGTGATCACTTTTTACCGAATACCTGAGCTGGGCACTGAGGTGTATAATAGTGGTCAGTCAATGTCCGACATACATGATTACCCCTGTACTTGCAAGAAAATACGCATTTTCTTGAATGGTGTAGAATTTTTGGTTTACTTGTATTTTCATTATACATTTACTTAATGTTTAGAAAGACAATATTTTCCCGGAGCTCAATTTGGTTGAGCCAGTTTGTTTTAAGTGTAACATGTATATTGTATTTCCAGGTTAATTTTTGTTAATTCAATTGCTCTGTCATTTATTGGGGGAATTTTTAAAGTATTTGGCACAAACATCAAACATGTTTGTTGTGCACGAGTCCTTTGTCCATTGCTTAAAGGTCAAGGTCACATTAAGGATTCCAGTGTTGAAATGGGTCACAAACTTCTTGACCTGACCATTAACACAAAAAGGGCTTCATCACCTCATGACTCAGTGCTCTTTTTATCAACAGAATATGCTTTATATCAGCCAAATGTTTTTTTTCTGATTCATAGTACAAAGTTGCTTCCCTTTGGGTAGGGTCATGTTATCAAGGTCACCTAGGTGAGCGATAATGACCATTATGTGGTTCTCTTGTATCATTTTGTTATTCCAACAAATTTTTGTTTAAGCTGCTGAATTTTTATTGTTATGGTATCCTGTGTACTCCTAGTTCTAATAATACATATTTATAAAATGTTATTTGGTATATACAAGTACACTAAAACCTCAATAATGAGACCACCTTTGGTACCTGAAAAATCGGTTGAAATAATAAGGTGGTCTCATTATCGAGTTGAATTATGTGGGAGTTATTGAAAGCTGGTTAGAAAATAAGTGGTCATTATAACAAGATTGTTGTAATATTGAGGTTTTACTGTTCATAACTTAACCTAGATGTTCATCAGTCATGTTTTAAGTGAATATTGTTTAATGCTTAACCATAAATGCAATTAAAGGGCCAATACTTAGGGAGCAGATACACCGTTTTACTTCTATCTTTAAATGGCTTTGCTAACGAATGAATTAGTATATGTTCAGCAGGCCTGAATACCGGTACTTTAATAGTGTTCGTTGTTTGTTGCACCAGGTAAAAAAGCATGGACCTATTTTGCCCTTGGTAAATCCTGATTCTGCACATGGAATGAATGTCTATATAGATGTAATTGGATCACATTTATTTAGCTGTTAATACTTAAGATTGCATGTATCAATCTTAGTAAAGACTCGGCAGCAGTTGGTTATATTTATATTTAGTTAAATATTTATTTGCTTGATTTTATGTATGCTGCATGTTTTTTTTGCACAATACAAACTTGTGCCATATATTTTATGTTTTTTTTATTGACTGCAAGTTTTGGTTGATATCATTTTTCAGGGAACACAATTTATTATGTATAGTTTTTATTACAGTTATATTCATGCATTAAAAATCCATATCGCAAGCATGTTTGTGTAAAGTAGAATTTTTTAGACTGATAAGATAATTATCGTTATATCTATAGGATACCAATTGATATTACAATACAATAATTTTTGAAATAACAAGAATGTAAGATTTTTTATTCATTTGTAATGGTAAGCAGAAAATAAAGTTCCCGATGGGGGCTCAAACCCACGACCTTCTGCTTGCAAGTCAGCTGCTCTACCAACTGAGCTAATCGGGCTGACGTTCATACAAACTACTATGAACACATATATTATATATACAGCATTGTTACACTTGTTTTTTTATTTCAATGTGCGCTAAGAATGCATTTAAGCACCTTTATTTGTGTATTTATGTGCAACAGCCCTCAGACTGAGCAGGAATAACCCTTTGACTAGTCGCCTTAGACATTGATATATAGAATAAGGATATATGCACTGCTGACATAGTTATAGTTAGTTTAAAGGTCATTAATGCTTTCCATCCATAGATGGGAATATTTGTGAAAGGGGCTTATGAAGAATTTTCATTGACTTTGTTATGTCTAACAATTAAATGGAAATATTCATGAAATGTTCATGAAAAGTGCTTATGAAGAATTTCTATCAACTTTATTATGTACTTTAACAATTAAATGGAAGTACATGTATTCTTGAAAGGGGCTTGTGAAGAATTTTTATTGACTTTGTTATGCATAACTTTTAGAGGACCGTCACTTTCACAGAGCTTTGCATAATTTGTGTTCTGGGTTTTGTAATCATTTTATGGTGCACTTATTTATGGCTGCTGTATGGTATATTATAGTATGACATGTAAAGGATGGGTACATTAACGACAGGGTTATGTGACCAGTGCAGACATATTCCAAAGTGTTAACCACTGCCCTGTGGGATCTGTACTGTTGCAGTACTGCCTGTGTAGTGGCTCCTGATCTGAAATAACTAGCCCAAATCTTTCAATTTTTCGAGTTTAGGTCCAGTTTCTGACCAGTTTCTGAATGCCACTTTTCATTGGTTGGTTTTAAATTTTTACAACCAATCAGATTCTTAGATTGAAGACTGGGTGATTAATCACCTAGACCCATTTTTTTAAGATCTCAAAACATAATTTTTTTGTTAGAAAGTGTTTAAATAGACAGTATTTAGGTATTGACATTGTAGTATATGAAGAATGAGTGTACATGAAGAATAACTGCCGTTTATAGACCATTATAACCAGTGGTGTCATTTAATACATGTATTAATACAATTAATATGAGTCTGGTCTGTAGCTGTAAACCTGGGCTTGAATACAAGATTCAAAACATGGAGGTCTGTTTTTTAAACCTCAGCTTCCTTTGACCATTTGGAAAAACTGCTTTCTCTGTTTTCTTTCAAAATTGACCAATGGGAAGACTGCTTTCAAACTTGTGTTTTATAACTTCAGACCCATGGTGTAGGATGATATATCATAAGTTTCTGACATATACACCCCTTGTTGTTGGTGAGGTACCTCTTTTGCTTCACAAGTTTGGTAATACAGTAAAACCTCCATAATTAGACCAACTTCAGGACCCAAAAAATCAATCAATCAATCAGTCATTGCCAAGTTGAATTTTTGGGAACTTATTGAAAACTGGTCCCAAAGTAAGTGGTCTTTATTACAAGGTGGTTGTAAAAATGAGGTGGTCACTGTTTGAGGTTTTACTGTATTCAAAATGGTGATCAGTATACAAGAATACTATTACATTTGATCGAGTTCTATGCGTGCATTGTTACATTTTTGTTTCATACCATGTGATATAGAGTTCCCTCCCTTGAACATCATTTTGTGGAGAAAAATCAGATTGGTTATTGTGGAGAGGGAGCATACAACATATGTTTTTATACATACCTCAACTAAATCCATTGAAACTTTTTACACATTTTTTTTAATATTTAAGAAAATTTCATATAACATTCCAGCTCAGTTTAAGCTGGAAATGGACCAGTATTTTGTTTTGACAATAATCAAATTTGATCAAGTGACCTCCTTTGAGCAAAAGCCGCCATTAGACTGGGTCGCTGTTTTGCACACTTTTTTTATATAATAGACCAATTAAACCTCTTAATTAAGACCAACAATGCTTACCATGATTTTTTCAGCAATTTTGGGAAAGTGTCCAGTTCCAGTCCAATTTGGAAAAATTGTGTGGTGTGATGCCATTATTGTGAATTTTTAGGTTGGGTATTGAAAAAAATATCTTTATTTTCGATTGGGAAGGGTCTGTTTACTGGACCCAGACAAAGAACAGAAAAAATCGCTGGCTGAACAGCCATATATTCGACATCTCTATAGCGGCCTTTGTTTGCAAATGTAATTTTTCTGAATTTATTAGAATATTTATGTTTGATGTATAAATGTGTTATCAGGAGACAGTGCTGTTTATTGGAGGTAGTACAGATAGATTGTTGTTAGGTGCAGAAATGATGGATCTAATGAAGATATACAAAGATGGTAACCATAGGGAATTCACAGTGAATGATTTGGTAAACTTCAGAGGTGGTGGTAAGTCCATGTCATACTTATTCTTAGTGTGCAACCAGTCTGGAATTTCAGCTTCTGATTAAATGATTCTATAAATTGTTTTATACTGGCTGATTCATAGACTGGCTCCAAACTCATACTGCTAACAACATCCCCATAGTCTGATTCACAAATTAAATAGAGAAGCTGATAGTTGAATGGAAAACATTAAAAAAATTGGTTGTTATAGGTAACCCTGGGCACCAGATTTGTTGAAACAGATGCCATCCATAGTGGAAATACCACAGATATAAGGCATTGAACCATATACATATGAATTTGTATCGTGAAAATTGTCCTCTAATAAATTTTTTTCATTGGGGTTTAATGTCACACCTACTGCCAGAGTTATTTGGTGATTTTCCAGCGGTAACAGTGGAAGAAGACCCCATGCATACACCTGGGTAGAACCATTGACCTTTTGTAGACTTGCTGAGCAGCATCCTCGCTTGTGAAATTTGGACAAGAATGGGATTCCATTTGGCTATTGAGGCTCCTAAATGATTTTACCTGTGTAAATGCTTCATATATGGTGATGACTCACAGCTTGTAATGAATTACTCAGTACATGTACTATAGACTGAGAAGATACTTTAACCTATTCATTAAAACCTGTTGTTTATTTTGCAGATAATGCTGACAGTTTCTTGACAATGGCAGAGAAACAGAAGATTATATTTCGTGAGTTAGAGAACATTCGAGCCACTGATAATGACGAGAATGTACCTGGGTATGAATTTATCAAGCTGTACACTGGACGCACCATTGGTAAGAACAGTGTTAAACAGATCACAAGTGTTATTTCACAGGTACTTGACACAAAACCAGATTTTAGCTCCATAGGCTACTAATACCTAATAACCCTTGTATAAGTAGTATGTGGTGCTAAAATTTGGTTTTGTGTCAAGTACCTGTGTATTATACTGTGATTACAGGGGCAGGTACAGGATGTTTGTTTATGGGAGGACATAAAGTCTAGATATTTATGTAGAATATGGAGACAATGAGCGTATAACTAACCTTTTTTTTTACTTTTGCTTGCCAGACTTACACGCACCACCTCCGCCTAAGTCTATTTAAAGATAAGCTCTTGTTGTAATAAGGGGGTCTTAATTTTTAAGTGGTCTTTTGATTGGGTCGATGGTTATAAATTAAGCTTAATGTCCATACTAAAATTTTAAGAATATGATTTCATTGTAAGAAAAGAATTAGTTGGAAGTTTTCATTGTTTTAATAACCCTAAATGCTCTTGTGTTCCTTGTGAATAGTTGCTCTCCTTGTGACGTGAAAAAATGTCTTGTTGCAAAGCTATTGCTCGGTCTGTGTACTTCTTATTTTGAGGAATTATTATTTCAGTGAAGAAAATGTTGAGTCAAGATTTGATCAAGAATCTGTTCCCATTACATGATGGCGAATTCTTGAAGAAAATGGGAGTAGAATGGTATAAGAAACCTTTTGCTCAACAACCTATAGGTAAGATGGTCGTTTTTACCTGATTGTTTTGTTACAATGGTCTTCAACTATGTTCTTTCTAAATTTCAAAATGTTATTTTGTGTTTAGTAAACCTAAATTTGTACTGTAATTACTCATGTATGAATCTGATAAAAGTTATACAACATTTCAGACAATTCAAAGAACAATTGATAAAAGAAGCCATAAAGCTGTAGTGACCTTTGACCTCTCATCTAGTGGTCTTGGAATATTTAAAGATTTTATGTTATAATTCATTTCAGATAAGATACAGCATTATTTTGGTGAAAAGATTGCCCTGTATTTTGCCTTTCTGGGGTTTTATACCCTAGCTCTTATTCCCCCTGCAGTGATTGGACTCTTGTACTGGTTGACCTCTTGGCAAAACCTGTATAGGGAAGCCATCTTTGCTGTGTTCAATCTTGTCTGGGCGACCATATTTCTAGAAGCATGGAAACGTTACTGTGCTGAGTTAGCTTTTAAATGGGGCTGCATGGACTTCGTGTCATCCAGATTTGAAGAGCCGAGAGCCAACTATCATGGTAGAATGGGAAAAAATCCTGTGACTGGAAAACCGGAACCAGTCTTTCCAAAATCTCAAAGAATTCTGAGGTTTTATGGTGTGACAGTTCCCGTTTTATGTCTCTGCCTCACTGCTGCCTTCTATGCCATGTTGGGATACTTCTGGTTCCAGGCTATTGTTGATAAATGGTACTTAGAAGATAAAGGCTGGTTAAATCTTCTCAACACATTCATGCCAACTGTGGTGTATGCTATTGTTATTGCTATACTGAATGCTATATACAGAAAAATTGCTACAATTCTTAATGAATTTGGTAAGTATTTAGCTAAACATTTGATGATACAAATTCAATTTAAGCTTCTAGGTTTAGACCTGATTCTTGAAATGTTTTTGAGATTTTTTATACTTTTTTGTGGTTTCTGAATAAAAAATTGTCAAAAGAAAAGAAACAGACAAAATTATGCAAAGTTAACATCTTCCACTTTTGTTTTTTTTCTTCTTTTTTTCGTTTTGTTTCATTGGAGTTTAATGTTGCATCAACAACCAGGGTCATTTGACGACTCCCCAGCTTTAACAGTGGGGCAAGACCCCAGGCTTACACCTAGGTAGAACCAAATGTGAAATTTGTCTGTTCCCAGGTGGGATTCGAACTCAGTGGTGAGGGGCTAGTGATGGCAAGTCAGAAGCCATAAACACTTGACCTAGTTTACCCATTCCGAATTTTGTTTTGACTTCAGTTGGTGCTTTGTACTGTCATGCGTACAATCAGACATGACCTTAATGGACATTGTTAATTATAAATAAATGTGTGCCTATTTACATGCTTGTATGTTTATTTCAGAAAACCATAGATTACAGACATCATATGATAACCATATGATAATGAAATTGATTTTGGTGAGTGTTTCTCATATGAATGTGTCTCATATCAAAGTTAATTAAAGATATTACTATTTATATACATGTACATAAAACATGGTCATCAAGAGATATTTATAGCATTTGGTGTGATGATTACATTTCTAGTAGGACTTTTGAGTTGATATATAGTTTGACTGACTTATTTCTATATTGGTTTGTTATTTCTTGTTTATTTCTCTATTTCAGTTTGAATTCATCAACTGTTTCATCTCACTGTTTTATGTAGCATTCTACCTCCAGGATATGAAACTGCTGAAAAGTGTAAGTAATTGTAAAATATATACTGAAAGTGTAAAATATATACTAGAACAAATCTTTGTTGTATTATGATAATAGTTGAACCTTTTTTTTGGTGTCTGATTGAGAAACAAATTAATTTAATGATAAATTTCCTTTTTACATTGAGAAAATTTTCATTCAAACTTTGTTGATATTAAATTTTACAACCACCATTGTATCACTATTTTTATGGTGACAGTGCAAAGCCTTCTCCAATATGCTTTATTTCACCCCAATTTTTGGTGTCATACAGTAAAATGTCACCTTACAAATTATGGACACCCCAGTACTAGGGACAGTTTTTGAAAGAACAAATACATTCTTCAACTGACAAGTGAGTTCCACTATTAAGGACACCCTGCTATTAAAGACTTTTCACCAGGACCACAATAATGGAGGAGTTTAACTGTATCACCCATGAGATTGATCCTATGGTTTTTCAGACGATTTCTATGAAGTTTTCTTGCTATGGTTGCCTAGCTACATCACTGTTTACGGCTATTTTAATGGTGATTTTGCTTGAGAGGAAATCGGCCCAGTGATTGTTTACAGTTGACCGCTGCACATAGGCAGCTTTTAGCTCAGGTTTGACTGTATCTATTTGCAGTATTATTGTTTCTTTATTGTTTTCATTTCAGCACCTTGCAGCCTTGCTCATTACAACACAAATTGTTGGACAGATACAGGAGTCTATTATTCCTTTCTTGTTACACAGTCGCCGTGCTAAGAAACTTGATAAAGCTATGAAGAAGTTTGATGAACTGCAAAAGGTGGAGTTTCACAATGGAGAAGTTGGAGAAGATATGCAGAAAGAGTCCAGTGTTGAAAGTACAATGGATGTATATGAGGTTGGTGTTACCATGCAGACATGATACAGTGCAACCTCTCCAAAGCAACACCCTTTGGGAAAAGCAAAATTATGTTGTTGATGTTGAGAGGTTGTTGCTCTAGAGAGGTTAAATTAATAGTTTGATCGCACAGTGGGAAAAATGCTGTTGTTAAATGGAGGTTGCTGCTCAAGAGAGGGCTACTCTGGAGAGGTTGCACTGTATATGTTTAGAAGCATGAATAATTGCACCATTGAATTTGATACTAAATCAGTGTAAATGACCCAAATGTTACATTAATGTTGAGCATTTGTGGGTTTCTTATACGGCTATATGTGTATATTTTTAATTTTTGTATGATTTTGAATTTCTTCTAATATGTCTTATGACTTGCTAGATAATATTCTGTGAGTGTTATCTAGCAACCACAGACATACAGCTGAGTATAAACATTTTAAACATTTAACTATTATCAGTTTCAATGAATAGACCAAAAATACACAAGTATATTCAAGTATTGGTGGTGGTTTTGTTTTGTTATACTGGTTAGTATCACAGTTCTACCTTCATATTTTTTTTATACAGAGTTTATCTTTTGTGCGTTTTGGTTTGCTACAGAACTTGTCGGACTAATATCCCATAATACTTGACAGGGAATTTTAATCTTTACTAAGATGCACTGTTCAAATATTTGGTTTTATGCTCTATTTCAGGGAACATTGAACAGCTATTGGAAATGTTTCTTTAATCTTTACTAAGATGCGCTGTTCAAACCTTCTATTTCAGGGTACATTGAACGACTATTTGGAAATGTTTCTACAGTTTGGTTACGTGTTCCTCTTCTCATCTGTGTTCCCGCTGGCTGCTGTGTGGGCATTGCTGAACAACATAACTGAGATTAGGTCTGATGCATTCAAGATGTGCAGGGTATTTCAACGACCGTTCGCTGAGTCGGCATCAAATATTGGTGCCTGGCAGGTATACTTTAAACTTGTTACATTACACAAATTGACATTGTTTATTTTTGTGGTTATGTGGTACAATGTCCCTGCAGTACCACTTTGTGTGTTTTTAGGTTTTTAGCTCTGAAGTGACAATATGTCGTCTTTATCCACTGTGTCTCTCTAAATATTGTGCCTATGCCAATGATGTACTCTTGTAGTTAATTTTATTATTTGATATTACAGGCAGCATTTGAAGTAATCAGTGTAATGGCAGTGATGACAAACTGTGCATTGATTGGTATGAACCCAGAGATACAGAAACTTTTACCTTCTGATATTACGCCTGTTAATGTTGTCCTCATCTTTGTCATAGTTGAGGTAAGATATATCCTGTATCCTAAAAGATGTGTACCATATGCCCTACCACTAGAGTCTTCAGTTTTATTTGGGACCCTAGGGAATCATATTTGTAGAAGGGTCTTCCCTACTTTTCTCCCTAGTCTAAACAAAACTTATCTATTTTATAACTTGTTGAAAAATGATATTCAAATAGAGTTTAAATTATAACTACAGTCAAACCTGTGTTTGTGGCCACCTCTGAATAAAGGCCACCCTGTGAATAAAGTCCATTCTTTGAAAAACTGTCTTTGATTACTTAGAGCAAACTGACCTCCGAATAAAGGCCATCTATCAATTAAGACCACATTTTGTCTTTCCCAAGGGTGGCGTTTGTTCACAGGTTTGACTGTATATGATAATTTTTTTAAGATGGTCTATGTAATATTTATATTAGTTGTGGTATTTACCATGCTGTATAATTCCTTATTTCAGCATATTCTGCTAGCTGTGAAGATTGCTATTGCTTACTTTATTCCTGATGTGCCTAAGTGGGTTGATGTTGAATTGGCTAGAATTGCATACCAGTCTAAGCTTGCTCTTCAAAAGGAGGTAAACTATTCTCTTCCCTGTATTAGCTCTTCAAGTGGAAATAACATTTGGTCTATTGTAGACTTTAGATTGTGTGTTAGAATATGTTCAGATAATTTGTTTTGTTTTAGAATAGATGGTTTTTGGTCTGACTTTGCAGTAATGGAAAGGGCTTGTGTTTTAATTTGAAAACGTAATGTATTCTTTGATGGAGAATAGAACTGCTTGTAGAATCTTCTTTTGATTGAAACATGAAGTATTATATTACTACATGCAGGAATAATATTTTAATTTATTTAAATTTCTTACCTGTGAATGATCTTCCTTAACAGACTATTATGAGTTTATTAATTCAATTTATTCAGTACTAACCAAAATGTACTTAATAGAAATGTTGCATTTATAGATGGTTAATTTTTTTAAGTAATGAAATTGTAATTTCACTCATGTTATCAGTGTAATTCATTTTGTTAAATATCTTCTGTCATGAGTGTTTTGGGGGAAGCTATGATTTATGTACTGCACTGGAAGATAGTCTTTTTGAGGAGTAGGATTTTACTCTACACTGTTAAGCAAATATTGTCACCATAAACTAATAGATATTTTTAATTGTGTGATTTTAATCATAGCATCAGACTCTACATACATGTATATGGATCATGAATTTATCCTTCGTTATTCCTACGAGTGTATTAATATCTTTGCTTTTAATTGATATGAATATGTATGAAGCCTTGACTTTGATCCACCTTCCAAACACACACATTGACTGTATTGATAACATTTATCCTTAAATGATACAGTTGTATGTGAATACATGAAGTCTATGGAGCTAATGTTTTATGAAAAGACAATAAGATTTAATTTTTATTTAATAAGATTTAAGCTGTTTAACATAGATAATGAAAAGTGGAAACCTGAGAATGCCAGCACATTGTGTTCATAAGCTAAAAGACTCATCAATAGTAATAGAATAAACATTACATTCATTACCGGCAATATCAGATTTACATGTATGTTTCAATATTAGTACACCAATTGAATCTTAATTTACGCTAATTAAAATCTGAGATTTGCTCATTTTTAGTTTAAGTCTGAAAGAAAAGATGGGAACACATGTACATTGTATTTATTTATCTTTATTTTTGATTATTTACTGTCTTTGACTCTTAGTTGTTACATTTAATTCAGACTGTTTTTGGCTTATCTGTTTTGAAGAAGTCGAGCTGTTATGATTGCTGCAGTGTTGTCATTGTCATGCAAAACTTTTAATGCAGCCAATTACTCAAACACATTAAAGATATCAACACCACATTTGGAATTCTTGATTATCACAGTTACAAGACTAGGGGCAGTATTCTGAAAGCTATATTTTTGGAGTTATGCCCCTTTTTTGCCTAGAATTTTGGTCAAAATTGCTCATTAGATAGAATAATTTAAAATAGATGAGCGTTGGCACCCCTCTATGGAGCTCTTGCTATATATTTACAACTTTGTCATTCTTCTTCAATTAATGTTTGACTGAATCAATTACTTCTCCTCAAACCAGTGTTTTTCCACCATTGTTCACCCTATAACTATTTAATGTTACATTCGCTTCCATTTCCAATCAGTTTCTGTTATCCATTTTGAGATATGATTTGTTTTTTTCTCTCCCGACCTTTTCAGCGCAATAACCATTTATGATGTTGTAAGTAAACTTAGCTACATATCCTATTTACTTACTGTATGCTACTTTAAGCTCTGTTAATATCTTGATGTGTTTCCCTTATTTGTTGTTTGATTGTTTTGATATTGAACCCAAATTTTGTTAGAAATAGTGCACAGTGTTTTGTTTCAACCTTTGTTGTATTGTGGGCACACATCATGAGTAAAGTGATGCTGCAGTGAAATATCTTGTAGATGCTGTTGGCATGTGACGTATCGTTTTACTTATTTATCAAACTTGTTTACTACAAAGTCTTAACTGTTTGTCAATGCGTGTCTCATTCAGCATCAGTGAGATCCCATGGACAATTTTACCCTCATTCTATACTAAGATGAGGCCCACTTATTTAATTGCCTATACATATGGTCTATGACTTGTAATCACTAACCCCTCACCACTGTGAGTTTGAATCCCTCCCAGAACCAAATTTCACATGTGAGAAAGGTGTTCAGCTAGCATAAGGAAGCGCGATGGTTCATTTCAAGTGTAAGGTTTAACAAAAGGTGGAAGGTTGCCAAATTACCGTGTCTGTTAGTGCAGCATGAAACTCCTGAATAAAGAAATGCCTATATTTTCATTGTTAGCAGGTTGTGGTCATATAGACCTCTGTAAAATTGCATTTATTGAATGCAGACCCCAGTCAGCACCACAAATCAAGCATTGAATATAGACACCAATCATTATCACCAATCAAGAAAGAGTTAGTTCCCTTGTCAATTATCCACAAGATCTGTATTCTGTGAATATAGTTTCTATCTCAACTTTTCAATCTAACCTTTTTCTCCTGTACAACACTTGCCGATATTAAATATGTTGAAATACTATTATAAACCTGGTATAAGGTCTGTACAGGCTATATTTGCATGTATTGGTGGTTGACAGGCTAAGGTGTAGTACTAGTTATACTCAAATATATTTGAATTAAATTATGAAAACATTATTTTGTGCAATTCAAGTACAATCAAACCTGTGTTTGTGGCCACCTCTGAATAAAGACCACCTTGTGAATGAAGGCCATTCTTTGAAAAACCATCATTGATTATTTAGAACAAACTGACCTCCAAATAAGGGCCGCTTGTCAAAGGTCACATTTTGTCTTTCCCAAAGGTGGCCTTTGTTCATGGGTTTGACTGTACATGTAAAATCATATGAATTTATATTTGATTCACTTGTGTTTTTAAAACTTTACTGCATTTAGCTTCTGATCTTAAACATTCATCTCAGATACTGTTTGATAATTGACTGTTTTACCTTTGTTAATAGTTTATCTGTCCATTAAACATTCTGTGTTGTATGGTTGCTAGTAAATAATGATGTTTTAATGTTGAGCTGACAGGGCATTGTTTAATGTAGTTTATACTAATTTATTTTAGCTCGATTGTGAAACAAACAATTTTGTTTATATTAATCACGCTCAAGTCCGCTTCCTGGACACTACTCCAGTACTGTGTCCGAAAAAATGGGATTGTGAAGTTCATGAACGAAACCCATTGAAACCAGGATTCGAACTCAGATCAGAGGTCGGATGATCTACCTCTAGACCACGAAGCCTCCCGTTGTAAATGTGTGCATGTTTTTTATTGCTACTGTCTTGTTTGTTACTATGTATTCTAAGGCTGCTTTATGGGCAAAACCTATTTTTAAATTGGAATATTTTGGCATATATTCAAGTATACATAATATACATTTCATTTGGTTATTGGGTCTTGGCTTTAGAGCTTAATGTTTGTTTCTCTATATCATTGCTCAGTAGAGTTTCATTTATTTTGGGTAGCACTTAATCATTGGCAATGGTCTATGTTTGCATAGGTAGCCTTATCATATAAACATTGTACTAGATAATTGATAGTCGTAATTATATCACACTGAATTTTATGTAACGAAGTACACAGCTTGATAGAATGTGCATTTTTCTTCTATTCATGAATTCATGGATTGGATATCTTTTTTTGTGACATCTTTTTTTCTATGGTTATGTAATGCTTTGGATTTAGTTTGCCTAACATCATAATTATTCAAATGTTGAGCTTTGAAAATGCCAATGTTTGTATGTTCGATGTCTTAATTAGTTTATTTTTTTCATATCTGTTTGACTGTGTTGTGTTCGTTTAGTACAAGATGTTTAAATCATTTAAAGCTAATTGTATGTGTCAGTTGCTAAATCTTGTTACAATGTTTAACTTATCTCCCACCTCATACACCTCAACTTTTATTGTAAGTGTTCATATTATCATCATTTTGTTGAATACTTCTTGAATATACTCCTTTAATAATTTAAATCCATTCATATGAAATGTACTCTTAATTTTGCTTGGGTAACTGTAGCCATCAATCATAATCAGCTGTATTGATCTATGATGTATAATACTATGGAAGATTTCAATAATTTTACAGAAGTGCAGAGTCAACAAATTATCCTTGTTTTGCCACATAATCAAATTTATCAATATCAAATTACTTATCAATTTTGGAGTCAAATTTAAAAAAAAAACATTGAATAATGAACCTTGACTTCTGTGTTGATCCAGTTGGAAAATATGTCCAAATAAAGACAAGTTGTGATATTTATTATCTCCCTTTTGTATATTTTATCTCCCTTTTTATAAATTGTCTCCCTTTAGTTTACTGATTTTCCTGTACATGTTACATGGTTTTGCATGGCATGACCTCTTAAAACCAAAATTATGTTACATGTTATTTATTAAGGTTTCATGATTTAAAAGTTTGTATTAATAAAATCATATGCTTTTTATTGCAGCAACTTGAAAGAGCAGCAAGGAAGGAAAGAGTGACTAGCATCTAGATTAGACCCAAACAGCATGTACAGAACTGGAATGACTTTTAGACTAATGGAGTATTCTTAACTCTACAAGGATTTATCCATTTCTTGGGGTTGTTTATTTTTTTATCATTTTTTACAGTTATGGTTGTTTTTTTCCTTTGTTTATTTTGTTATTGTATTTAGAAAATCGTGGTCTATGACTTGTATATTTATATGTATACTAAGTCCATTTAGAACACCCTGGTTTAAAAATGAAATAAACCTGATTCAGCTATATGGTTTGCTGACAATATAATTATTATATGGTTGCTAGTTAACTGGTGACATACCTTTATTTACAAACTATACCATTGTGTGTTTTCTACTCCTCTGAAAATAGACTGTAGCCATATAAAGTGGAACAAATACTGTTAAAAGTCAATCTTAATATCAAATCTTTAACATTTTTCATGCTGAATTTTACTGATAAAAAATTAGTCTAAATTTATCATGAATCTTAGTAAAAGTGGTTATAATTGCTTTTGGCTATAAACTACCCTAGAATTTCAAATTAGATTCAATTTTTTATCAGAAACTCACTGGCAACTGTTACAAAATGTAGGGAGTACCATCACCCCTAGACATTAACAGCTAACAAGAAAAATTAAGTTATCCTGAAGTGACTGTGTTGGTGATTTAGTTCAAATTTTTCTGTGTTGAAAAACTAGAATGATATTAAGATATATCTAGCATGAAATTTGCCAATCCTGCCAGCCTTGGATGAGTATTGTATATTAATTAGGTTGGTGTTTAGTCTTGTATGCATTTAGCAAACATGTATGCATTTAGCAAAATCAATTAGAAATATTTTGCAATTTTATTTAGTTGTTATTATACTTGAATGTCAGTATGATTATATCACATACCAAGCCTTGTTTTATATTACGGTACTTGAACTTCCCCTGGATGATGCCACTGCCAATGTCTGTGTAAGCTTCATTTTCTTCATACGTCATGAGTGGTTACTAATGCAACAATTATAAAAATCACCTGAAAAGTTTACGTTATGGAACATATCATTTCTTTTATTCATGTTACCCTTAAAAAATGACTTGGTACTACATTGTATTCAGAAATAATTGATTTTATAGTTTTTGTTATTATCTTGTTTTTGCATTTGTCCTTGTGCAATATAAAGCATTGTTAAATCATTTAAGTTAATGGATTTCTCTCTTTTCTTTGGTGTATACTGAAAATGTGTCTGTCCTAATACATGTACTTGTATTTGAACATAGATAGTGAATCACTAATAAAATTTAAGTGGTTTGGTAAAATTCTATATCAGCTTGTATCAGAGCAAGCTAAGATACTGCTTATATACAATTAATTTAGTGCATTTTCAACATTGTTTTGTGTTATATACAGTCAAACCTGTGAACAAAGGCCGTCCTTGGGAAAGACAAAATGTGGCCCTTATTGACAGATGGCCTTTATTTGGAGGTCTGTTTGTTCTAAATAATCAGTGATGGTTTTTCAAAGAATGGCCTTTATTCTCAGGGTTGTCTTTATTTGGAGATGGCCCCAAACACAGGTTTGATTGTAGTTTCTGTTCTAATTTAATGAATGCCTTTCTTTGTTAATTCATTATCATATCAAGTTATACCTATTTGTATACATTTGTAAAATCATTTCACTGTGATTCTAACCTTGTGTTGTTGCAAGTATATTTTTTTTTATCTTCCATTTTTTATTGAAATTTCTTTAGTATTTACATTAGGTTGTGTTGATGATTGTTCATTTGGTTATTTTTTATTTCGTAGTGTTGTTCTTTGTTTACATATCTTTTAAGGCTGTAGATTAATTATTTCATTAATATATTTTGTTAGAGATGTTTGAAATATGTGTTCTTTGTATGAAACTTACATTAACATTTACGGTTTAGAATTTCTTAGTGGATTAACTTTACATAACTTAACAAAAACTCTATTTACATAGGCATTATTGTCTGTATGACTTATTTTATTTATGGTACTTTATTAATAAAAATCATTCACATGCTGAGGTGATCGTGAAAAGGACCATGAACACCTATATACACATAATCATCATCATCATCATCATCATCATCATGGTGTTTGCTATTTTTAGCACTTATTAGTTCTGAAGTATTCACTATAAGTTTCCAGAATCATTTACATGCTTTTGCTCTATTTGTATAAAACGTTTTATAGAATACTGTAAGAATGCTCACCAATTGATTATCAGACGGAGTCTAAAAATGTATGATTCAAGACACATGTCTGTTGATTAAGAATGACCTTTATTGTATTTCATTATCTTTCTGTAAATGATATATATATATGCATACATAATTCTTGTATACCAAAAGTTCAAAGTTAATGTTTTTATTATTCTCATATTTACTCTTTATTGTTACTCATTCTTTTTTTATTAGGAATTATAATTATATACTTGTAAAATCATGTAGTCTTATATAGTGAACTTATTGTATTGATACTATTGTATCGGTTTGACAGTTATTTCCAAATAAAATCTCTTAAATTGAACTGTTCTGTTGCCATATTGCGCCTACATATTCTTACAATACATAGTCCTCCCAAGAAAGGTTCAGATTATTACATGGGTGAAAGTTGAAAATTTTCAAAGAACAAATATCTTAACCACGTTGCCACAGATACCATATAAACCAGTTGGGTCCTGACCTGGAAAAAATCGGAGGTTCCGGAAAATTCCAGAGAAACCATGTTATTATGAACAGCGTTCATTCATTACTTGATCATCATTTCCGCTGTAAGTGGGTAAAAAAGGTTTGTTTTTATAAAAGAATGAATTCATTCATATTCATGGCAGATGGTTCTCCTCACCAGCATAAATCTGTTCACCATAGATGTACATTTTAGGCATTTTCTGCATTACAGCTATTGACAGTCTTATAATACAATTTGATAACTTCTACTGACATATTTGTGGTCACATCATCAACTGCCGTTACGAAATGACGTAACTTTAATTTCTGTACTTCATATCAGACAAAACTTCCATACATCCTCTTTCAAATTGTGCTTAATCACATACATCACTAAAAACTGTAATAGATAGCACATATAAAACTGCATCCTATATTTTGGGACACCCTGTATGTTGTATATTAAGATGCAAAATCCCAGTCATTCCTACCTTCTCTCATGTAATTATCATATCAATAAATATGAAAAAACATGAACAAGTACGCAGCATGACCAGTATATAAAACTTGGAGAAAAAATCATCTTGAAATGCACAAAATTCTAATACATTTTAAAGAGCACAACTGCATTGTTAATGATCATTCTTCAGTGGCATCTGAAATTATGTGACAAACCAGTTTGTTTTCTGCAGTATAATATTATTAAAATCAGCTAATTGTTTACAAGTACGAAGTTGAATTTCACACTTCAATATAATAATATACATTTTAACAATAAATAAAAAAGGCTATAATTGTAATAGGCATACAGATGCAGAATGCATTTATACAAATGGTATAACTTTGAAATAAGTTAATTATGACTGTTCAATCTCAACTTCAGTCTGAACAGAGTCCACCTCATGAAAGCTAACCTCTCCAGTATCAGAGGGGGCAATACAAACAGTATGTGTCTCAAATTGTTGTCCAACACCATCATGAAGTAGAGTTTGGTACACAACATTGCTTCCTATATCAGACATTTCATAATTTATATTTGTACCTTCATCATTAGCAATTACTAATTGTCCACTTTGCAAAGCACTCTCGAGATCAAAATGTTCCGAAGACATCACACCCGGAATAGTCCCTTCATTGATGATCAAACTGACCTCGTGTGAGACCTCCAGGCTGTTAGCATCTTTACCATCACTATGAAGCTCAGACTCACTTGTGGCTTCCATATCCCAGTTATACGAGTGAAAACCAGATTTTGTCTTATGGGTAATATTGTGAACAATTTTCTCATGTCGTTGAAGATGATGTTTCTGTTTAAATACATAGCCACACATTTGACATTCAAATTTTCTCTTTGAAGTGTGTGACCTAATATGAGCATTGCACATGACTTCTGTTAGGAACCGCCAAGAGCATCCTGGGTGTGTGCAAGCGAATGGCCTCGATAGGTCGTGAACTTTTTTATGCTTTGTTAATGTAGATTTATCTTTGTATGCAAGGCCACATATGTCACATAGATGGCTGTTGGTACTGTGTATCTGTCTATGTTTGTGTATTGCAATATTTACTGTTGATTCAAAATCACACTGATTACACTTGTAGGCCTCCCTTTTCTGATGCGTCTTCAAATGCCGCTCAAAGGAGACTTTAGTTTTGAGAAGTTTAGAGCAGATGGAACACATAAATTCATTTCCTTTTTCGTGCACGCGTCTATGGAAACGAAGATTACGCAGCCTATGAAACACTTTGCCGCACTCCTCGCATGCAAATTCACCAGGCAGGTCCTGAGTTTCAACACCTCGCACTCTTTTACCAGGCTTCTTCACCATTTCAAGTTTGATGTAGTCAGTCATTTTCATTACTGTTGCTTCCTCGCTATCAAGCACAGCAGGAAATTTTAATGCTTCTCCAGAATCAAGAATGTCCATATGGAACTGGCGCATATGACGACAAATATCACTTCTCCATTTCATTATCTCTTTACAAAAGATGCACTGAAACAAGTCCCGACCAGAACATCTTGCTGGTGTAGATCCAGTTTGTGAGGTGATTTTCAAAAAATAGAAATCAGACATGTACAGTTCCTGAGGAATTTTTCCAGAGACTGGAGTTAACTTTCCTCTCCTTTTCACAGTTCGTAAACTGTTGGTTTTTTCAATGGTTTCAGAATTACTGCTGACAAATATTCCATTTTCTTCTATAGAGTCACTGTTTGTATTATCTACATCACAATGTCCTAAACTTACAGGAGCATTAGATAAAGAATCTCTGACAAAAGCTGTAGCACTTCCTAGATTTGTTTGACCTATAAAATTGTTATCTGATTCTGAAGGACTCACAAGTTTCTTGAGAACAATATGTTGATTCTGTTCACTTTTAGTAATATAATCCATTGATGTTGCATTAGTATTTAAAGCATTAGCATTAAATTCAACATTTGTGTCTTCGTTTGTTTGCTCTTCACACCATGGCAATTTATGAGCTGTGATGATGGCATCAGCATCAACACCCTGGTTGTTACTCTGTGTGTTCTTAATAATTTTATCACATGCAGCAGCACCCTCAATGGCATTATGTTTTTCTAGAATTTTATTTCCAGAATAAATCCTTGTTTGCACAATACCAGATCCTGACAGTCCTATACAATTTTTGCTTGTTGAAGAAGTTAACATTCCCGCTTCATTACTCTGCTGTTTATGATCCCTGCAATATTGTTGAATGTTCTGAAGTTTTGTTTGATTAATACTTTCTATGATAATATTTGAAGTGTTTTCCTGCATATTTCCAACATGTCTTACAATCAGCAGTTCACTCTTAGGCAAAGCATCAAATTTAGTCACTTCTACATTATTTAAAACAGTTTCAGTCCCATTAACTACATTTGGAACCTCTCTCACACAAGGTTGAGAAATCTTTGTAGTGAGCTTCTTGTTCTTCAGTTTTGTACTAATACAGACACGGTCATTTAATTTATGGGTTAGGTTAATCTGATGTTTACGTCGGTAGTGGTCTAGTAGAGGACCCTGTCTGGAAAATGCTAGCTGACATATTTCACATCCAAGTCCTGATCCTCTGTCCACATCTGAAATGAAATATATGCATAAAAATAGATTACCATGTTAATAGCTAATTTTGCTCCTGAAGTTTCTCATATCTAGTGTATTTATAAAATAAAAGCAACACATTAATACTCCAGTAACTATACACCAGTTGTAATGTCTGTTAACCAATCATGCATTTGTAGATATAGTCAAAATACTATGCTTGCAAGTCATATACCAGGGCAAGGAGTTGGCAACATACAACAAACAATAAACCAGGTAGCAGTGTGTTCTCATGTTGTCTTTAAATATAATGTACCCATGAATATATACATTACACCATTGTACATTATATGATAAATATGCATGTCCAAACAATGAGATTTATTTTATCATATCATAATGCATAGCAAAAAGAAATTCAGATATACATTTTTTATGACTGTTCCCTCCTAAGAAGTTACAATCAAGTCTTGATTACACACATTGAATTCTTAGTGTTCATTATTAGGGTAGGGGTGCAAAAAGCCGGAAAAATCAACCAGGTATTTGAGCAATTTTATCGACTACTTTTTCCCCCACAGGGGGCATTGCCCCTTTGCCGCCTATTGGGTGAACACTCAGAACCCTCTTGTATTTTAGTAGCTTACAGGCTACATGATAACTTTTCTACATTCCTGATTGGGGTCTATAAATATAGCATAAGAAACTTATCTGATACAACGAAGATAGGACGTACGTATAATCTTGTGCTTTAAAAACTCAAACACAGAGCTGAAAGCTTCTTCACACAATCCACAAACATGTTTGTCTCCAGTTTCTAAAATTAAATAAAAAGCAATGATCAACTGCTCATGACAAACAATTCAATGATATATAGATAATGACATGCTTATTATGTAGCAGAGTTTTTTTCCTTCTTTGTTTGGATCCAGTAAACGGACCCATACAAATAAAAAATAAAGACATTTTACCCGATTCCCAACCTAAAAATTCCCAATTTTGGCATCAAACCATGCATTTTTTCCAAATTGGACCAGACCCAGACCTTTTTCCAAACATGCAAAGAAAAAATCACTGTGAAGTAATAACTCTCCTATACTCCAGGAAATAATATCATGAGAAGATTGACTGAAGAATATTTTAAATAAACCATACCAAGTTCTGAACAACAAATAACAATGTGTACCTCCATCAAGTGAACAATCATGTTCCTTTGTCACCATTGTGTCATCACAGAAAAAATTTCCACCTTGTTTGAAGAAATCTGAAAGTAAAGTACAAAAATATGATATGCACTTTCTCACTCATCATCAATACTATAGGTATTTTCACCTATTTGATATCATTACAGACAGAAAAAGTACAGAGCTATATTTCTCAACACCTTGCTCAGTGCCAAGCTACATCATGGGTATTTGGGAATGCAGAAAAATTTAGAGTACACAATTATGTCAAATTTTAAGTAATTTAGGAAACAAATTACACATGCCCCAAAATTACTTAAAATTCAACAATTTCACTTCAAACTTTCCGTACATATCTCAAATTCAACACAATTACATTAAGAATATTGATTGAATTCATAAAGCAAACACCATTAATTTAAAGATGTCAGTCATTTCCGGTAGAAATTAGATTCTGGCATTCCAAAATACCACTGTTTCCGATGCGAGGCTCGAACCTGCGACTTTCTGCTTGCAAGTCAGTTGCTCTACCAACTGAGCTAATCAGACTGACGGGCATACAAACTACACTAAGCACACATATTATATACAACACTCTTACACCGCAGTATCGTCAGTAATTAGTTCTTCCTGCTGGGTCTGATACCCTCGTTGGTACCAAAACAGCCATATTGGAATGTCATGCTAACCAAGATAGCAAATGGAGCACATCACTGTTTATTAAACTTATTTATGTATGGTGGTTAATTGCTAAAAGTGCCACAGCTTCCTCTTTTTGACCAGACAAAGTTAACACTGGCAATGCAGTTCAGTGATCTTTCGAAGAGGAATCTTGAAAAGTTTGTAATGTACATTCATAAGAATCATATAAATAACACTGGAACAATACAAGTACCCTAAACATACTATTCAAGACTCATATATCAATTAGTCGCGCGTAAAGGTGAAATAACAAGTAAACAAATTTACTTCATCCCAAACTAGATGAAATATGAAACAAATGGCTAAATATGACGTAAGGGGAGTAACTCTGCAAAGCAGGTATTAAAACCAATTCCTCCCGATTTTTTTACGCTGTACGACATGCCTCTAGACGACAATACGTGTCTGAGTACCATCACGACATAACACTGTATTTTAATCAAGTAAAGTGTAAAAATGAACTTGATTTTAAGTTATCGCAAAGTGTCTATACATGTACATTAAGTCATAACAGGGACTCTATAATTTTGCCGCAATGTTCAAATGTGGCCTGCTTCGGATGCAGGGAAATATGAAATGTGGTATTATATGGCAAAGGGTCAATCCTCTAGGTATTTATTTAACACAGGTGATGGGTCATGTCAGATCCGTTGGCTTCACAAAGTGAATGTAACAGACCAGTAATGGTAACACTGTGATAATTTCTATTTAACCCTCTCGCTGTCATGAGGACGTATATACCCATCTGCACCAGTTTTGGTATATTTCTCTACAGAACAGGTATACCCATTTTAGTTTACACGCACCTGCCGGGGAATGCTCCAAGAAACCAAGGCAACTGACCAAGAACAATGAACACCATAAGGACCTCCCAGGATGGTCACACCAATGCACCCCAGTTTCGGCATATATGTCAACAGGATGGGTATATCTGTCCTGGAAAACCCCGCCCTGCACCACTAGTCTCCACCAATCCTCCAGAAAAATCCCTGGCAAATGTGTGTAAATCATGCAAAGGGGTTGAAAACACCCAACTCTTACACATAATTACCTTAATTGAAAAAAAAAATGTCACAGAATCTATCAGTTGAACAGGGTGGTATTTACCAGGTTAGGTCACAGGTCAGTTACTACTGCCTATGATAGTGACCCAATGCGAGGTAAGTAAAGCTAACTATTTAAAGCCATTAGAAGAGGTTTATGGCATTGGTGGTACTTATTCTGCCTTATTTAAGGGCAGATTTAGGTTTGATACTCATGAAAGATGGTGGTGTTTGGAAATATATGCAAAGGAATTTGTGTTACGTAGCAAAACTCAGCCTGACAACATATCAGTTAATCAAATTGCTGCACCTCAATGATGATGCTAGTTCTGTCCCTTTTCAATGAATGAAGCCCTTCTGTGAACATTTATAATCACTTACATATAATGGCAAGTAGTCCCTTAGGGTCTTCTAATCGGCTTGCTGTTTCATGTATGCATATCACTGCTTCTTTACAGGCATGTACCCATGTTAAATTGAAGTGGATTCAAGAAAATGATATGTTCTGTAGTAGCTAGTTTAACCCCATCTCAGTCAAGAATTTGATTGATTTTAATTTCTTTTTAAAGCCATTTTACCATTCCCTGTATGATTTATACCACATATTATTATTATCTATTTTGGAAAAATGATGCAGACTCAACTGCGTACATGTGTATACGTAGGTATGCACCTGCTCTCAGCCTCTTCTCAAACTGCAACTTTGACTTGAGAACATACAATTCAAGCAGGATTATCTGTTAGGCATGCTGTTGTTTACTGCTAAGAAAAGGATTCCTAGAAAAAAAACACACACAAAAAATCCTGCCTTCACCTAAGTAGTACCCTAACCAGACCCAACACTTTGAAATGAAATCATGAGGCATCAAATTCAGTACCAATATCGACAAAAACAATGGAGTTTATCAGAGTTCATGACATATTGCATTGTTTTGTTATTCCATTCTATTTTTTCCAACTCTTGAAAATCAGTAAATCTTGCACAAATAGAAACAAATTCAATATTTAACATTTGATTACATGAGCCAAGGTTTGTCAAATAAATTAGTGACCATACAGATATTTGATATCATTCGTCCATTTACAATTTCATACTATTTTTTGCTTGAAAAATTGCTGAAAAAACAGTGATCAGATTGCACTGAATGACTACATTTTTGTATACAGTCAAACCTGTGAACAAAGGCCACTCTTAGGAAAGACAAAATATGGCCTTTATTGACAGATGGCCTTAAATTGGAGGTCAGTTTGTTCTAAATAATCAGTGACGGTTTTTCAATGAATGGTCTTTATTCAAAGGGTGTCTTTATTCGGAGGTGGCTGCAAACATTGGTTAGACTGTTATTTTTGTTCAATTGGAGTAGTCACAGACTCTTATGGCTGTCAGTTCAAACAACACTGTGACCTCAGACTTCAGCAAAACATAATACATCTAGCAAATGAATTTATTGAATAACATTCAAATTTAATGGTAACAAAGCAAACATTCCAATAGATCTTTTATTTAATTTTCAACTTTTTAACAAAACACTAATGACAAAATAACCAAATATACATTTGTACTTGTAAACATATCCATGAGGGAGAAATATGATTATTGAAGAGTATTTCGCAATAACAAACCAATACTGATGGATTATATTGAATTTCATACATCATCACCTTTGAACTAAAATCTTGATTCCATTTTATAATGATTTAACATCATGATTCAGTGGCATATCCAGTAAAAGTATATAAAATATATCCAGTCCCAACAATTTTCTATTTTTTTACCAAACCACATGATTTTCCGACGAGCCAAGAGATTTATTCAGCAAACTTGGATATCATTTATATGTCTATTCACTTTATAACATTACAAGCATAGAACACAGTAAAAGAATAGAATTGAAACACTATGAGGCTAATTCCTTGCAGGCATCCTCGATTAGTCGATATTTGTAAGAAAAGCTAAGTTTTGCAGTTCTTTTCGGAATAACCTTCTGTCCCTCTAGTACAACCATAGCTCGTTCAGGTCCAAACATTCCTTTCATATAAAAGCCTGGCACAAAACCAAACGCAAATCTGTTCAGAGAATGAGCAAATGTTTTAGTAAAAATTTCATTGTTTATGAGCTGTGGAGACACACCATTTAACACTCCTGACACATGTTTAGATTGTATTGAATACGCAATTAATCGAGCCATATCTTCAACATGTATCCATGGAAGCCACTGTTGCCCAGACCCTATTTTCTGACCTCCAAACAGTTTTACCAAAGGTTTTAATGTCTTTATCATTCCACCATCTTTACCTAAAATCACTCCTAAAAAATATAGATTCATAATTATTGATGGGCTTAATCAAACTAAAGTCATCAGAGAATATGAAGATAGATCTTTATTCAACAGCGTTAAAGATATGCAACTTTTTCACAGCACTAGTGATAAACCAATTAATCAGTGGATGACATTACATTTGAATTCTAGATAAAAAATACACTGAAACAAAACTTAAGTCTAAGAAAACAGTCAATTACTATAAACATGCAGAGACTAAATTAAGTTTTAACGAACACATTATCATTTAAAATCATAAATCGCAAATCAACTTGACCATTTCAAGCAACTTGCATCAGTAAAATTAATTCAAACACTAAAATGTCACCTTGTTTATGAACTCAGTGTATAAAATATTCCAAACACCAGGAGTCAAATACATTGTTGAGAAACATTGAAAATTTAAATTAATCAGTATTTCTCAATACATTGCACATACCAGATCTTATTATCACGTGTCTGGTGTGTACTTTCTCCGGGAGTATTCCAGCTTTTTCCCATGCTTTCGCCAGCTGTCCAAGCCAGTCATCACCCCCGTTACTTGTCTCATCATAACATGCAGTCATGCTTGGAGGATAATAGCCTATAAGATACAAACAAAAGCAGTAAAATATGGTACCACATGAGCACCATCTACCAGACCTTTTTTACACCATTTTTGGGTCCAGTATTCAGCCCCATTCCCCAAGTAAAAAAGTATACATTTTCCCCAATGAAAGAGAAAAAAATTTAAAAAATAAAAAATATTCTATCACCATACATGTAAAACTATTTTTTTCCATGGAACTCATCAAGTAAAATGTTGCGCAATTAAGTGCTCAGGTAAATAAAGAATGGTTCAGACATAATTTTGTGTTCAGTTCTGAATGAAAGTCTTGATTAATTTCCCAACTTAGTGCTTCATGATGCAAATTTCCCCTATCAAAAGGACCTGATCCCTGTTGCCCAAAACCATAAAAAAGGGCTGTCTACTTTTATGCTTGCATTTAATAAACCCATCAAAAGAATTAAACCTCAGAATAAGGCTAACTATGCTTACAGGCAAATATTTCTACTCTCAAAGTCATTCAGGAATTCACAGGTTTAATAGTACTGTAAAGCCCAATATATCCGAATTGGCAAGGTCATAAATTGGTGGAAACACTATCAAGCAGTCAAGATAAAATGCCTGCATTACAATTGGCAGGGTCATAAATTGGTGATACCACATTAGGCCGCCGAAATACATCCTCATTAGTACCGAAAAATAACTTGAATCTACAGCAGACTGAACAAAGGTTGATCATTCATGTATTTTACGAACTGCCTTAACAAGGCCATGATTGTCATGCATTAATATTTCCGAAGATTTCTGATCAATATATTTGTTCACAATAAATACATGTTACTATAATACTATGACTAATTACTATTGAACTTTCATCACGGTATAGGTGTCTGCTAAAATACATGTTATAGGTACTTCGCACATTATTTTAATTGTCATTATTTGCCATCAACAGCGATATGTAACTTGTTAGTTTGTAATAAGTTGTCTACCTTTTAAAAATAATAGGCGGTAAATAACAACTGTAGTGTTTTAAAATGGCAGAGTTTGGAATTGGCACAATTGACCATAACCGCCAATGTAGCCAAAATTAAACCCCTGCCAATAATACCTGCTATACTGTATTTTTGCCTGGATTTCAGGTAAATAAGTTAAAATACAACACCGCACATAAAATTCCGCATAAACTGACACAACAGTTATTCACAAGATACAGTAAAACCCCTGAAAACTGGACACCCTGAAAACCAGAATTTTCTGAAAATCAGACGATTTTTCAAGTCCCACTTTTTTCTCTTCTACAATCAATAGTTCTCTGAAAATCTGAATTCTCAGAAAACCAGACTTTTGGATCAGTCCGAAAAGGGTTCGGTTTACAGAGGTTGTACTTATATCCAGGCTTTAGTTACAGTTTACAGGGGTTGTACTGTATATCCAGGCTTTAGTAACAGTTTACAGGGGTTGTACTGTATATCCAGGCTTTAGTAACAGTTTACAGGGGTTGAACTGTATATCCAGGCTTTAGTAACAGTTTACAGGGGTTGTACTGTATATCCAGGCTTTAGTAACAGTTTACAGGGGTTGAACTGTATATCCAGGCTTTAGTAACAGTTTACAGGGGTTGTACTGTATATCCAGGCTTTAGTAACAGTTTACAGGGGTTGTACTGTATATCCAGGCTTTAGTAACAGTTTACAGGGGTTGTACTGTATATCCAGGCTTTAGTAACAGAGTTTCACACGCCAGGATAAGTAGACTTACAATAAGACTGACCAGGTTCTTTCAATGTCATATAACTGACTAAAAAATAGTTTTACGAAATGTGGATCTATATCAAAAGTTCCTCCGTACCTACACCAGACATACAAACAAATACATCAGGATAGTTCTCAGCCTCCGTGATAGCTTTAGCCAACAACTTTGTTGTATCAATACGACTATGCCAGATTTCGTTCACATATTTTTTGTCAGAAAATCTGTAATAAACAAAAAAAGGACAACATCTCACAACATATAATAATGGTTTCAAGTATACTTACAGCATCCATATTGGCATAACATTTTCATTCAACACATTTACTTACATTTCATATTGCATTACATATTGACTTTTAAAACTAAATCCAGACATTTAGTTGCTTCACTACAAACATGAATTTCAGAACTCACTCAACATATATTTCATATTCTGCATCAACATACATTCAAACATTTATATAGGATAAATAAGTGTCCCATCTATCATAAATCATGAAACAGTATTGTCTATTAAATTATAAGCCACTTTACCATAATGGAAGTTTCTTTGAATGCAGACAACTGAACGAAAAGAAAGGAACAGGCATGGATAAAGTTCACAAGTCAGTTCCGAATATTAAACCAACAAAATATACAAAACAACAGAATTTACCGCTTTGCTGGATTTAGAATATTCTCTCCTGCAAGATTGACAACAGCTGTACAACCATCTGGAATTCCATTCTTCTTAATATCTGTCTATTAACAATAAAGTACAGTACATTTACCATGGTATACATGTTCACTGCTGTAAGTAAGTATCACAAAAGTGCTTCAACTAAGCAGTGATCGGAAAGAAATTTTCTTAATGGGACAATGGCCCTTTTGGATGCAAAATCAGAGTGACATCTTGAAAACCGATGTGACATTTTCAAGTGGCGATAACTGAGTTGTAATTAAAACAGTTTTCATTACTATTTATAAGTGTCTATCTGCTAGGCACTTGTTGTATGAAAAAAAAGCTAGCATAAAGCATCAGATGACACAGTGCACCTATCATTAGGTTTTTTTGCTTTTGCAAAAAAGGAAGAATTGCATTTAGTGTCAGATGACGCAGAGCAGCAGTATTTACATCGTACTCACTTCATTTTGTACATGAAAGGATCGAAAAAATGCAAATGTGCCATGGGTGCATCAGTTGCCAAAGATAATGTGATATTTCAAATTTTAATGTGACTATGGCGCATGGCGTATGCCTTTCCCAATCACTGACTAGGCATTTAAATATGAACATTTTTTTAACATGAAAGTAAAAATACTAAAATAAGTATAGATATATTTTAATGAGTTTAAACTTTTTCCCCTTACTACATTTATATGCTTTGAGAGAAAATGTGACAATACATAAAAAATTGCTTAAGTTAAACAGTAGCAGTAAATTATACATCAATATTTCAGTTATATACAGTGGCGGTACACCTAACCAGTTTTCCTGAACTGTATACTGACCAGTACTAACCTACCCATCCACAAGGAGCCAGCAACTTCTCCACATATTGAGGAAAATCATCATTTTTGCCAAATTTTCATAGAAGGGTATGACCTGCTGTAACCAGGATTTGAACATGTATCCCCACATTACAAGTTTAGTACACTAACCACTGGACAATGTTTGTGGTCCCATATATATTATATTAAAGAAAACAAATGTTACAGCACAAACTGCCAAGACAAAATAATTAGATGAAAACATACCCAAGTTAACTGATCCTTCCCAGTTTGCCTAGAAACAACTGTAACTTTACAGCCCTGATCCTTCAGCAATTTGCTCAAATGACGTCCAACAAAGCCACGCCCACCACCTACAATTGAAATGTAAAATTAAACAACGTCAATTTTCACAATGCAAGTCCCAGCTATTCCTAAATGATATATAAAGCCAAAGATCACTCATAATCATTTTGTCTATAGGGTCTTGCTGTACTAAATGTAAAAGCTTATATTGCCTGATGTTGTAGGAGTAACTTTATCT
The DNA here is from genome assembly GCA_008271625.1 of Lutraria rhynchaena. Taxonomy (NCBI): domain Eukaryota; kingdom Metazoa; phylum Mollusca; class Bivalvia; order Venerida; family Mactridae; genus Lutraria; species Lutraria rhynchaena. Next base: position 229,993 of record VIBL01000340.1, on the reverse strand, counting down.
GAACAAAGAATATGTTCAGTAAACAATTTTTGCAGGGGCCTAAAGGAGTAAAGCGATCTATGTTATGAAGTGTAGATTCAAAAAGGTAATGACAATGACTTAACAGATTGATAGTCTCATTCATACAGCATAACAGACAACCATATTTGCATTTTTTTTCATTTAATAGTTGACCTCTAAATCTAATTAATATGAAGAGAGACACTTTAGTCAGTAAAAAAGCAATTCGAACTCTTTCTGACAGTGATATCCTTATCTCCATCATAAACTGTAAACCTTTCCACATAATATAGATTCTTACTGTCAGCATGGTTTAATTTGACCAGTTTATATCACTTAAAAGGGGCAATATCACTCTGATATATAATTATCAACACTTGGTCACACTATCAAAGTCAGTAAATTATCAGTGTTAAGTGACAGCAACCTTAGTCCAACTAATTAGACTGTTTGTGATGGGGAAACATTTTTTTATTTGACCCCGACCCTCACAGTCTGAGATGATGGCCCTTCTGAATTCATTTATGAAATCGGCTAACCAGAAAGCCAAATAAGTAAGGCTACAGCAACTTAACACCAATACATGCAAATTTATACAGTCTGATAAAAAAATGAAGATGGAAATACTTTAAAATCTGCTTCTGCTTTGCAACAACTCTATGGATTAGTTGAAAATTCACTTGTCAAGGACTTAGAACAAGCATGTTATTGAGATGATCATCCACGACATGTGAAGGTGAAGGGCATTTGGTTTTATATCAATACTCATACTTCATTTTCAAATTCGTCACAGTCCCTTGTAGAGTTGGAAAAAAGAATTAGAATCCACGAATATGTATTGTTAAACACAATCGATATTGGCGCAGCACTGTCAATTGATTCATCACTCAAATAAGTACCAGAGAACTTCTAGTTCTACTTCTAGGTTACCACCAATCATTTAAAAATATATATAGCATTAAATTTTCTGGGGATAATAATTCAATAAATAACAGACATTCAAAATAGTACAGAGCACTAAACAAACGAATAGAAAAAAAAGTAGCAAAGTGGATTTTACCAATTAATACATTCGACATGATTGTAGTCAGCCTGCGTCTAACACAAATCTATCCGAAAGACGTTATCCGAACCCTCTCTAGTTGGATGCGCATTACGTAAGCGTTCGATTTTTGTCAAAATTGTATTATAATCGAATAAATATATTCAAATGGAAGCATGACGTAACGCGACAAAATAATTATATAATAAGACATAATGGCCTTTCATTTAAGTTTCTAATCATGGTACTCAAGAAAAAAATAAGTTAAAGAATCAAAAATATAAATCTAGAAGCGGCTCAAAGTAAAAACATGTTCTGTAATATACCATTTGAATTTTATAGAAGGCTACCTTCATCTTTTCGAATTTTTGTAGTGTAAAATAGTTCATGCCAAGTTAACGAAAAAAAATGTTCATCAAAAAAATGATTTTGATTGTTTATTTAGGGTGAAGTGATTAGGACTTCTAGAATCCTCGGGGAACCCGAACTGGCCAAATATATACGTATAGGCACGTACTAAACTACTGTACGAATTTACTGACCAAAGAGGAAAACCACTGACGATATACGCAAAGAAGGATTATCGGACCGTATAAAATAAGACGGGAGAATATGGACCATCCGACAATATTCTGTATACCTAGTGGGAAAATGAATGAAACAAGAAAAAAACATCTATTTTGAAAATAAATTTTGCAAATTTATTCATAAATTTCGGTAATTATTTGGTTAATATGAAACACTTATTTTTTATGCATTAACTGGGACCAATATACACATTGGTCCCAGATTTAGGTTGTTCTAGATTTATTAAATTGACTATGAAATGAAAGAAGACTTTAAATATAATGTTTCATGTAAATCAAAATCTTTAATCATCATGATTATTAATCGATTAACAATCACATTAATCATGCGGACATTCAATCACAGAATTTTGTGATTATTTTAATCCTAATTTAACCAATTAATGCTATAAAATGGGTAAAAATCATGATTATTTTCAATTACTTCGTGATTAATTTTGATTTTAAAGTGCAAAACCAAACACTGAGGGGTTGTTAGTTATAAAATCAATATTCAGGTGACACCTTGTTGTTATTCACACCAAATGATTGTCCCAATCTGATGTGATATATTTTGCCTTAGGGTATGACAAAGGATTAAGTCTATTCAAAAGATTTTTAGAGTTAGTGATATGTTTCATTATTTGTTGCAACTCAGATTTAATGGGACTGTTGAACATGTCAGGCAAATTTCAAGTAGGTCCAATAACTTTTCAGTACTGGATCAGATGTCTGGCCATGGGGCACGGATTTACAGCATTTTTCACTTATTTACAATATATTCGGTCAGACAAATTTTCATTTGGTCAGAAATTCTAACTGCCTGACCATATGTCAGGCAAGTATTCCAGCAGTTTCGAAAAGCCTGATATAAATATATAAATAGAAAAGGAGATAAGTTTTCTCCTTGCCTAACACCAGTTATTACATTTGAAATAATACACGAGAATTGAAATCATCGGTTATAAAAACATCGCCATTAGAGAAAACCATCCCTATAAAATGAGATAAACAAAAAATAAAATAAGCGCGCATCTTGTATAATATTTTAATGATTTGTTACATCTTGTTTATGAAGGGTGTTTGATTGGTTACTCGTTCAGATTTTTATCATTACATATGACTAAAAATGAGACTATAAAAACCAATCAACTGTTTGCAAGATGCATTAATTATGATTAAAAATGAGACTATGAAATACCAGTCAACTGTTTGCAAGATGCATTAATTATGATTAAAAATGAGACTATGAAATACCAGTCAACTGTTTGCAAGATGCATTAATTATGATTAAAAATGAGATTATGAAATACCAGTCAACTGTTTGCAAGATGCATTAATTATGATTAGAAATGAGATTATGAAATACCAGTCAACTGTTTGCAGGATGCATTAATTATGATTAAAAATGAGACTATGAAATACCAGTCAACTGTTTGCAAGATGCATTAATTATGATTAACAGCATAATCTAGAATCTGACTGATTGTAAATGGCCCATGTTGATTTTATGATTAATATTGCACTTTCATAAAACCCAATCATTTGAATACTATAATTATATAAATAAGAATAAAATCATGTTAACATTAAACTCTAATTACAACATAATTTGATAATGCAACTTGTAAAATAAGACTATAAAAACATAATTATTCAATAAATCAATAAAGACATATATTTGCCATTTCTAGTTTCTATCTATATTTTTTTTCCATTAAGCTAATACTAAATGTTTATTTCATAGTACTCCGTACATTGTACGAGTTAATTGAATGAAAGTAACAAGGCGATCTGAAACACAATTAAACAAATTATGTATTTAATAGTTACATGTTATACTTATGAAACAGACAATAACGTTGCATGCATTATTGCTTCATATAACTCGCTTTTGAGTTCAAGCGCATAGTAATCTAATCACGAAGGCAGATAGGGCTGAGTGATTAATTGCATCCGCCTGAGTGAAAAATCATGCTAAATGAAACAATAGTACACAAAAAAAACATTTTGTGTTCAATTTTAATGAAAAGGAGAGTGATGTTTTTTCCCAAGCTAGTGATGTGCATATTAAAAATTAACAAATACTAACATTATTTAATATATGTCAGTACTGTCTGTATCTTTTTTGTTATCATAATCCTTGAATACGATGAATCTTTGTTTGATGTATAATTTATGCATAGGTTGTGAACCACTGACCAATGTTTACAACAGAGATATATTATTAATTAATATCGTGCACTATTTTACTGACCAGTTAAATGAAGAGTGTGTATCGATGCATTCAGTTAGCTGCTCTATTAATCTAACAATACAGAACATCAAACATTCATTTACTTCTGAAGAAATAATTTTATTTAATGAATTTCAACTCAAATATCATTAATGCATAAAAAATAAGTGTTTTATATTAATCAACTAATTACCGAAATTTATGAATAAATTTGCAAAATTCATTTTCAAAATAAATGTTTTTCTTGTTTCATTAATTTTCCCACTATGTATACAGAATATCGTCGGGCGATCCATATTCTCCTCCTTTGTGTATATAGTCAGCGTTTTCCCCTTTATCTATATGGTCAGTTAATTCGTCAGTAGTTTAGTGCGACCTATACGTATACTTCCGGTTTGTGACGTCATGCGATATTTTGACAAGCTGAAAACTGAACTGAGCTGTATTTTTGACTCGTATTTTTTTTAAAGTTTTTACTGCAACACATGTCTTGACAATGCCTGTAATTCTTTTAGAGCGTATACCTTTGCCCAGTCTAAGGGCATATACAGGTTTCAGTGTGATACTTTTGGCATGTGCTGTTTTCTACGCTTATCAAGTTGTATTAAATGCGGAAAGTGATGGTTTGGAAATACCAGTCGTGAGTGTTGATCACCTGGAAGAAGGGAATGTGCATAATAATGAGATACAATACATGAATGTGTCTCTTCCCTATGATGCTTATGTGTGGAATATGGTGTATGTTATGACAACTGAAGCATGGTGTGTATGGGTAAGTGTTAATTATCAAATATTGTGTGTGTCTCTCTCTGTTACAGGGTTTTCATTAGAAATAAATTAACTGATTGTTTTGCCAAAGCAATAGATGATTACTGCGAAATTGTTCAAATTTTGGCGATAACTTGAAAAAATCTTGGAAAAACAACTGATTCAAATGCAATTTAAACAATGTATTCAATCGGTAATCAGTTCTTAATATAACCCAGTGTTATATATCAAAGAATACTAAGTTAAGTATATAATTATGCTATTCTAGCAGAGCTTAGTGTAACAGGGCTGTATATATGCAGGTTTATTTCTCAGTATTTTGGGAACATGACCCGACCCCCAGAATTGGGAATTTTGGTGGCATTCTGGACAAATTGGGAAAAAGTCACACTGTATAAAACTACAAGTTCAAAATAATCAAATGAAAATTAAAAATAATAAATATTATGTTTATTTTTGTTTGTAGAGATTGACAACTTTGTTATTTGAATGATATAGAAACTCAATAAACATTTTAACTGCTGTAAATTTTTTTTTCATTTTTTTCTCATGAAATTGAATTGGGAATTTTCGCCTTTGGGAAAAAATATACTTTTTGCCATTGGGAACATGGCTGAATATGGTTCGTCTAAATGGCCCCAAAAAACTGATGTGTTTGTATTAGTGTAAATACCCGTCAGCCAGATTAGCTCAGTTGGTGGAGCAGCTGGCTTTCAAGCAGAAGGTCTTGGGTTGTAGTCCTGCATTGGAAACTTCATTTTCTACCTTCTATTACATTGGTGCTGTGAGTGTGTGGCTAGCCTTGGAATCCCAGAACTGGGTGAAGCAATGGCTGGGATCGCTTAAAGAACCTGCTGTTGTCACTATAGACAATCTGGAATTTCATTCCATGCTTGGCAATGCATCAGCATGATTGAAGTTGCTGCCAGACAATGTCAGTTATCAGTGCATACTAAATTAACTTTCATTTTTGTGACACATTCAGGGTTTCCACTGGACATTATATTTTTTCCACCACATGTACGGAAGGGAGGGTTGTGAAACTGGTGAATGGCAGTGGAAGCCCTGCATATTGATAGTGAAATTCGTTATAATATTTGTTATGATGTTTTATTCTGATCATCTTGTTTAATTCCAGACACTTGTGAATACTGCTTATTGTTGTCTCATATTACTGGGAAAACTTGTTCAGAAAATTGTGTTTGGAGAATTGCGAGTTAGTGAACAGCAGGTATACATCAATGATATCTAAGCCTTTTTCATAAGGTTACTATAGTATTGTTTTACTGCCATATAATTACGTAATCCTCATTACATGTATCTTCATTTATCATTTATTTAACTTCATTTTACCTTCCTGAAAATTAATTTGAATTTTGTCAGGTGGCTTTAGGCTTAAATGTTACTTCCCATATCTAGCTGATATTTGAAGCTTAATAGATATTACATACTTAATATTTTATGATACTGGGTGCTCATTTAACCCTTAAAATGGCATTTTGACTCTTGAAATTAGTAAAGTCAAACTAAAAATAAGAACAAAAGAGTCAAATAACATTCCATTTGCAATAACATTAATAGAAAATTTTGGTGACTCTTCCAATTATTATCAGCCAAGGGGTCATTTTTGACCCTCAACTTTGATGTCTAAAGAACACCCTGTGATAAATTTCAGCTTGTAGAACTTGTAGCATTCCAGAACCTGTTACCATCTTTTGTTATATTTTTGTGGGATGAATTTCAGCTTACATATATGTATAAAGAAATTGTATACATTATTATTGTTGTTCTTAACTATAATACACTCATCTATGGGTGCCTTGACTGGTCAGTCTTCCATCTAAATGTGCTTCCATTTTAGATAAGAATATGAGCATAGTTGTCAATAGAAAATTGATACTTATTTATTTTTTAATTACAGCACTTGAAGGACAAGTTTTGGAACTTTCTGTTCTACAAGTTTATATTTGTGTTCGGTGTGATGAATGTGCAGACCATGGAAGAAGTAGTCTTATGGGTAGCATGGTTCACCATTCTGGGATTCTTCCATTTGTTGACACAGTTAGCTAAGGACAGATTTGAATATGTAAGTTTTATAGTATGTGTTTTTGACTGCTGTTCATCATTAATTTATATTAATTTCTTAATCCACATAAATATATTTATGAAGTTTAGAATCTTAAATGGTCTCGGTCAGAATAGAGTTTAATTCTAAATTATGTGTAATGAAAATTGACATAATTGCAATGAAGTTGTAACTATATGAGTTTTATAGAAAACGTTCCGTATTGAATAGGGTATAAGATTGAATTTTTGTTTAAAATGAACATTTTTATTTTAGGTGTCATTTTCTCCAACCACTCCAAGATTTATTCACCTGAAGCTGTTATCATTACTGTGTGTGATTGTTGTCTCTTGTTGTGGTCTTCTTACAATATGTGTTCTAGTTGGCTTTCAGATGGGGCTTACAATCTTTGCTTTCATGGCTGCTGAGGTAAGTGTTGAATATTGTATTTTCTTATTCATCCAATTTATACATAATATGTCAAAATATGAAACAAAAGATTGCATTTTTGTAGTTTTACATATCGACCTAAAATTGCATTGAGGAATATTTGAATTAATTTAGTGGTTGTTACACTGTTTGTTAAAGGAAATTGTTGTGTTTTGTTGCTGTGTATGTAGTGGATGTTTTAACCCATCACCTCATAATACTACATTTCCCCTATAATACTGCATTTCCTGGCATCTGAAGCAGATGACTTTTAAAAAACATTGTGGCAAAAGAAGCCATTGCTTGTAATGAATAATAGCCTCTTTTGTCACAATGTTTTTAATTCTGTGAGAAAGAAATAACTCAAATATTCTTAAATAAATTGATGTTTTGTATACTGGCTTTGAATTTGGAAGAGTCAAAAATATGCTTTTGAGGCAAAGGGTTAAGCCAATGTGTGTGTATCCTACATACAGTTTCTTGAAAATTAACAAATTGTTCTGTTTTTGTTTCAGTGTCTACTGTTGGCCATACGAACACTGTATGTTGTTGCAAGGTAATTGCCATAAAATTTTCCTTTTCACTCAACACGTAATACTTTGTGAGTTGTAGAGCTCCAAAGTCTACATTCTTATCTTGATGTTATTATTTTTCTGCTGAATTATCTTTCATCTTGTACATGCAGCAAGGTTATTGTGTCCATTTAGGTGTTTAAATGGAACTGGTTTACAGCATTGTCATCTATTAAACTCATTTTGAAAAAAGAAAAAACTTACCATTTATTTCATTTGGCTTTTGTATGTATAATTGTTTCTGTGTATTTATTGTTAGGTACTGCTTACATCTGATAGATATGAATTTAGAAGGTGTATGGGAAAACAGGGCGACCTATGTATATTATACTGAACTCATATTTGAGTTGGCAGCTCTCTCCATCGATTTTGGACATCACTTACATATGCTGGTATGTATTTTATGTATTGAGATTGTACTTGTATCAAAATTTCTGTGCAGTTTCTACAAGTGTGTTTTAGTGCTTGCCTCAAAATCACTTATCTTTGTATGTTTTAATGCAGTCAGCTTTCTTTCAGAACAATGATGTTTTCAGGTATTTGTGTTTAACTTCTATATTCTTGTATCAGGCATGGTGCTTACTATGTATACTATGTATATGCTTTACTGCTGTACTTGTATTTTTGTGAACTAATGTATAAGATCATTTTATGAAATATTTTTCCATGATAAATAAACTCTATGTTTTAAAAGTTGTGAAATATGAAATTTTTTTGTCATACATCTGGGGTGTAGATATGTTTTCATGTAGTCAGTAAGCTACTTAAAGTAGGAGGAACTCTGGGAATTCAATGCAGAGTTATTTCTGTCATATATGAATAAATTAGCCGGTGATAATGCTCAAATTGACGTTTGATTTTTCCGGCTGCTGGCTAATTTCTACACCTCAGATTCTCAAGATGCAAAAATTGTTTATGCATGTTTTATTAACTTCTAAGTTTCTTTGCTTACAGTTGTGGGGCAACATTTTCCTGAGTATGGCTAGTTTAGTCATTTGTATGCAACTGAGATATTTGTTCTATGAGTTCCAAAGAAGAATAAAACGGCACAAGAACTACAGACGAGTTGTTAAAAATATGGAAGAAAGGTAAAACATTGTGAATAAATTGATAAAATTTCAATTGAGATTGGGCTCAACAAATCCACTTGTCCGTTTGTAATTGTGAGTAGAAGTTAACTCAGGAAATGAGTTGAGTGGAAATTTCTGTAGAACTAGTTAAAATTCTTAGCTGGTTATCCTGCAGGACGAGTAGCCTGAAATAAATTTGTTGAGCCCTGTGTGATATCGTGATAAACTTCTGTTAAAATGTCTTAACAAGTATGTCATGACCTGTTTAGCCTGTGTAAAATGGTTGATTAGTTCAGTTTGTTTCAATCTACAGATTTTCAACCATTGAAAGTATTTATATCTAAAAGTAGGAGGTATTGTAGAAACATTTGTCAGAAATGACAGTCTGGTTAAATGGGTATTCATGACCAGATCGATTTTAAGGTCAGGATTTTCTTTCTAAAATAAACTTGGATTTTACCATTATTTAAATCACTGTCATCAGCTGCATTAAATGCCATGATTGATTTTGATTAATTTATTGATGTCTTTTTAAGGTTTTCTATGGCAACTGCTGAAGAGTTGACTAACAATAATGATGATTGTGCTGTGTGTTGGGAGAAAATGGAAACTGCAAGAAAGCTGCCATGTGGTCATTTATTTCATAAGTAAGCTTGTTACTTGTAATCTTACATGTAATCTGTTTCTCTTATCTGACTTATTGTTTCAATGCTATTTTTTGCTTTGTAAATTTAAGAAATTTAATGAAATTCAAGCTTCTTTGTAACCACAAAATCAGATAAATCCATGCTAGTACATTTCTGTTAAAACTTTGTTACATTATCATACATGGCTATTAGTTTGATCAAATGTCATAGATAGTAAGGCCATCCTGCTTGTATGCCACTGGAGATCACACTTTTTTAGACTGGGTTGGTCTGTAGGAGTATTATTATTCTTGTATCTGACACATGTAAATTGACCATGAAACTAGAAACTAGAGGAAAAATTTTCAGTAATATAGAAAGGAAATTTTAAAAATAATATGCATTCAATTCGGTGATATAAAATTTTTCAAACCCGTGTTTTTTTTTTTTTTTTGGTGGGTCGGTCTGCAATGGCAAACAAATAATATTTTAATTTAGGCCTAATGTTCATTTGTTTGTTTTTTGTATTATATTATTTGTTTATATTGCCAGTTCTTGCTTACGTTCCTGGCTAGAACAAGATACTTCATGTCCAACATGTAGACAGTCTCTGAATGAACGTCCGGTTAACCAAGATCCGAATGGAAATGTACCGGATGACCAGAACAGAGAAGTACCACCAGCTAATCCACCAGGAAATCAGACAATGAATCACTTCTTTCATTTTGATGGTAAGGTTTGTTTGAGAAAAACAAATGTAATCATGTTTCTCAATTAATATTGTTTTGTTTGTTGTAAATAGCTCATATGAATTTCTTTTCAGTATCAACTCATAGAAATGTAAATAATTTCATCGAACTATTTTTTTCTCAACATTTAGGTTATTAGAATTAATTAAGCATCTTAAGAAATGTATCGTCAAATATGCCATTATGTGTACAACTAGTTTTTGCCTTCTTTTTTTGGGTCCAGCAAAAGACCTTTCCCAATTGAAAATAAATAAAGACATTTTTTCACAATTCCCAACATAAAAATTCCCAATTTTGGCATCACACACTGCATTTTTTTCCCATTTGGACCTGACCCTATCCCAAAAAATTACTGTTGTATTCTTAATGTATATCATTTCAGGATCTCGTTACGTTAGCTGGCTTCCAAGTTTTTCAGTAGAAGTCACTCATACAAATATGTTAGCTAATCACAGACTTACACCAGCCCAGACATCACAGCTTGATAACATGGTAAATTTTCTCATGTTGTGTTAATACCTCACTCTATGCTAAACAGTCTTAGAAAGCTTCATCACAGACTGGACCCATGTTTATAAGATGCTAAAAGCAGGCAAATGTTTGCCATTCTGACTGGAGTTACAATGTATATTGCCTGTGAGGACTGTAGCAACAGTTGTTTTTTTTATTAAACTGATAAAATAATGAGTTTACCTAATATGTGTTACTGGTAGGTGAAAAGAAAAGATTAATTTAACATGATTGTAAACTGTGTTTTTCGTCCTGTTAAATATGATCTATGAAAAATTGTACCATTTCAGTTTAATTTGCCCTAGTCTCATATTGTCTACAATATCAAATGACTGAGTAATTTTTATTTTTCATTCAGTACTTTTATTTTGTTTTTACTATAGTTCTTCGTTTGAATATTTTTTGTTAGTATATTTTTCTTGTGTATTTAAAGGCCCGACAAGTTTTGCAAGTATTTCCGCACATGCCACTACCTGTGGTGTTGGATGATCTTCGCGTGACAAGATCAGTGGATTTTACTATTGAAAACATACTAGAAGGTCGACTACAGGCACCTCCGGTAAGTTGCTACTTAATCAGGTCCACTTTATTTCTCCAGTTCTATATAATATGACAATGTTTCCACTCACTTCTGAAATTAGTGGTAAGCTTACCCCCTAGGTCTGAAATCTGGGAGTAAGAAATGTACTTTGGGGGTATGAAAATTTTTTTAAAAAACAAAACATACGTATACACATACAAATCAAACTCGTCAAGTTGTAAAGTTTTGATTATAATAGCATGGTTGCTGTCTAGAATAAACAAAACCTGCCTGTTTTTTTTTGGCATATACCTCATAAAAACGCACCAATCACGGCATGTCTATTTTTGTTTCATAATGGGTTTTTCCAGAAAATTGGCAGTTCTCCCTAAACATATTCGTGCATGTGCATGTGCAACCAGATCAAAATGTGTTGCACGATTTCTGGTTTTGTTGCGCAATTTATGCAAGATTTTACGTGATTGTGAACACTGATATGAACTGTTAGTATTTCAGCAGATTGTTAGGCTTGTACTCCCTAAATAAGGAAATATTTTCGTATGTCTTGAGTGAATTCTGTTTGAAAAGACATTGGAAAGGAAAGATAAATACAGCCTCATCAGCGTTATAAAGTATCATGTTCTCATTTTGTTTACACATGCTCTGTCCTAAAATTTATTAAAAATTTAATAAAATTATTTGTAATACAGCCTGGTACATTGCTTACAAGAGCTCTTGGTGATGAAGATACAAGTTCTGATGAATCTGATAACTACCAGGTATGATTATCTTATCTTGATATATGTTTTAAACTGAATTATGGTGCTTGATTTTAAGATTGAGATATCCATCTGTTATTTGGATTAATAGCTTGTCTGTTTTGAAGAAAAAGTAGAGCTATTATGATCACTGCTACATTGTTGTTGTTGTGCAAAAAAACTTTAATGTAGCCCAGCACTCAAATACTTGAAAAAATATCAACACGACACTTTGAATACTTGATTATCATTACAAGGCACAGTTGCAAGACAAGAAAGCTATATTTTGGAGTTATGCCCCTTCTTAACTTAGAATTTTGGTCAAAATTGCGTATTAAATAGAAAGATGTTAGACAGACAAGCAATGGCAACATTGTTCATCAGTGAAATTAAACATTTTAGTTACATGTTAAAAAGTAAGTGCTAACTTCATATGTTCTAAATTCTGATCTTAAAATTGCAACATGGCCGTTTCGATATATAATAGCGCTGAGTGGATCATGGATAATAAAACGGTCCGTGATTCACTCAATGTGCACTGTTTAGAAACCCAGTAATCACTCATCAAAGATGATTAATATGCATGCTTATATTATATTCATTATTTCATAATCAATGTAAAATAGATAATTTATGATGTAATATTGTCAATTCAAAATTCCTTCAGTTACTTAATTCATACTTTCAGACAGCATCAACAAGACTAGAAGGCACTGACCCTTCAGTAGAGCCTCCAGATTATTTTGAAATTCCCAATGAAACAGGTGACAATAATGGGTCAAATACAGAACAAGAAAGAAGGTAATTACATTTGTTGGTTTTCATGAGTTTTTTCTGCTGATATCAGTTTTACTTTGTCTTGTTTTCAAAGATGTATTTACACAGTGTCATTACATGATAAATAAAGAATGCATTGAATGATATATTTCTAATTATGATTGATTTGACAGTATGTGTTATTTACTTTATTTGATGATGTATCATTGATGCTTTTACTTTTTATGTGTTTGATTGTGACAAATGTTATGATATTATCAGGAAACAATCAGGAACTGTCCATGGGTCTCCATGATTAATTGGTCATGGTTTCTGACTAGTGATCACTAGCCTCTCACCTCTGTGAGTTCAAGTCTCTCTAGGTACCAAATTTCACATGTGTGGAAGCTGTCCAGCTAGCTTATGGGAGGTCGGTGTTTCTACCCAGGTATATATCTGGCATTGTCTTCTACTATTATAGCTGGAAAGTTGCGAAATGACCCAGACTGTTGATGCAATGTTAAACCCCAGTGGGAAAAAGCTGTATGTATCTAAATAGGTCTAATAATCCTAGAGTTCACATTCACAGGTTTGATGTAGTATATAGTATATATACATGACTCATTATCACATTTTGTCACTTATTTGTAGCGATCTGTTGTCACAGTTCAGTGGTCGATTTTCAAAATCAGCCAACGAAAGAGAGACAATGTTAGAAGATAGAAAAAACAGTATGCTAGAAATAGCCAGAAGGTAATGTTTGTGAAAACAGTAGTTTACTGTAGTTACACAATAATTTTACAATTTGAAAAAAATACCAGCTGCTATTCACCATTTTGTTACTCTCCATGTGGCTGTATTCTGTTCCATTATTTTTGGAAAGTGCTGCTGTAGAATGCAAAGTTCACATAACGTTCATCTGTTCATAAAATCTGTTTGCTGTTCAAAGAAACGATACTTGCATATTTGTAACAAGATCATAAAACTTCTGGATTTTCATTGGGAAGGCTATATAATAAAACAACATTCTAGTCTCAGTTTATCTTAAGATGGGTTCAAACTGCATCAAACATCCCCATATTATTTTATTTGTTAATTTTCATATTTTGTTTGTTCTGATGATAAGCTTAATGAGGTTTCAAGTAAACCTTGGACATGGCAGTCCAGTGATTAGTGTGCTGGACCTGTAACCTGGAGATCTGGGTTCTAATCCGGGTCGCAGCGGGTCATACCCTTCTTTGAGAATTTGACAGAAATGTCGATTTTCCTCCATTTGTGGAGAAGTTGCTGGCTCCTTGTGGAAGGGTAAGTTAGTACTGTTTAGTATACTGTCCAGGAAAACTAGTAAGGTGAACCAGCCACCTTATATTACCGAAAAATTGTTGAAAAATGGCGTTAAACCCTAGTGACAATAAGTTACATAAAAACAATCAAAGAAACCTTGGACACACCTAATTTAGCTTGAATTTTGTGGAAACTATTACAAACTGTGTTGTATATTCTCCAGACGGTTTCTGGCTAAGCAGAATGAAGATACCACAAGTTCCAATGGAGAAACAGATAATAAAGTTACTGGTGATAATTCAGACAATACATCTTTACTTACATCAAGTTTAAGTGCCTCTAGTTCAAACAATTCTAATGACTCTTTGAGACACAGACGAGAACTGGCTTACATTGCAGCGACGAGAAGGCTGGGACATCAATCTCCCGAAACATAAAAAATTCTAATGCATGATGTTATGTTGTATATGTATATGTTTTTTTGTACTATTCTGCTCAATGTGTTTATAGCTTAATGGAATATTATGTTATTTGTTAATGCGTGCCTTTTCTTCTCATCATTAATCAGTGTTATGTAAAAGTTTAAAAATAATACTTTCATATCACCGTCTTGCATATTCTGTATAATGAATATTGTATTATAGTTGTTACATTATTATCGATATTATAATTTATTATTACATAATAAAGATACTGCTTATGTAAAAGTGTCCTGTAAATCATGTTAGCTTTATTTTTTGTCTATCATAATAGTTGCAGAACTTTATATATAAATATATATGAATATATATAGATATAAATAAAGCCATCAGAGCAAGGTCATGTCAATGAAAAGCTATCCAAGTGTTTAGTAAGATTTTTAAACAGTAAATAATACTGAATACATATATATATATATATATTCAGACATGTATTCAGTATTATTTACTGTTTAAAAATCTAACTAGACACCTGGATAGCTTTTCATTGACATGACTTTGCTCTGATGGCTTTTTTTAATTACAAAAATTCCATTGGTATACAGAACAATGGTTACTTTTAACAGATGGCAAAAAGAACTTGAGACTTATTGGAATAATATATATGTTCTTCACAAAAATGTAAATGCAAGATTTAGTTTGTGTAAACACTATCATAGCTAGGATATGCCTAGAAAATAAACTTTCTATGCTCAACCATAAACGATCTGTTATGGAACTATACCAATTATTTTCTGAACTCCTGTCTCCTTGCGACTGTGTATATAGAGCTGTTATTTAATACCTTATTTTACCTTAAATCTGTGATGTATATGTACTGACCAGTACCTGTTTAATATTTGTTGTATAATTACTCATAGTACTATTTTGTTCAGGCTATGTTTGCTGACACCAAATTTTTACCAATTTTAATTGCTTCATTGTTGTGTACCAGTATAATATGCATATACGAATAACTCTGCTTAGAACAAACCAACAACATATAAAATGAATCTGTGTTTTTGTCAGTAACAAATTTCTTCTAAGGATGCATTTTGTTTTATTTCATTAACTCTCATGAAAATTAAATTACATGTACTTCCAATTTTGCAAAAGTATTCTTAGTGATATTTTTGGTATGAATATTTCCTCTTATGAATCCTAGAAAATCAATTTGTACTAATTGCCTAAATATTATGTATTCATGATATAGTGAGAAAAATAATCTGTATCTTTAAAACCCTGTATATTCCTCACATTGTGACTATTGTCAGATAAACATTCTATTTTGGCATAATCTTCTACATTCCACTGTGACTAAAAGAAGTAAATGATCATGTTTTGATGAATTTCAGTTATTGATACTAATTGAGGTGGTCATCCCCTCTTGAATGTTATACTTATGATACTTGATTTAGTTTCTGAATGGTTTTCACTCTTAACAGATGCATTATACCTTTTCAGTTTAGATTACATTAGATTTCAATCTATGGTGCCTTCATACAGTAAAACCTCGTTTTTTCAAGCAGTCATGGGAACAAACTAAATTATCGAAATAAATGTGGTGCTCGTAATAACAAGGTATTTGTTGGTTGAAAATTATACATATGAATTATAATGTGAACAAAAATGGACGGGACTTAAAGAACTCCTTGAGGTAAGTCGGGTACTCATAATATCGATGCTTGTAATAGCAAAGTTTTACTGTATTTGTTTATAAAAATGACTACTTTTTTTAAAAAAAAAAAATTGACAATAAAGTTGTACGGTACATTAACTGCTATAACACCTGTTCATATTAACATGTTATTATTATTATTAAGCTTAGCACTTACTTTTGGAAGTAAAATGTATATCATTGGTAGCCAGCCAAGACCTTTGTCAATGAAATGGAATTCATTTTACTTAAGTCAGAACAGTACGTTTGAATTATCTAGCAATCTCTGATATGTGGCCATTACATATGCATGTCTCACAGAGAATATGACTTTTATTCACAAAAATGTTTAATAAATCCTCAACACTTATTTTGATGCTAGACTGTGGCCATGGTTAGTGTGCTGGACTTGTAACTCAGAGATCCGAGTTTGAATCCAGGTCGCGGCAGGTCATTCCCTTCCATGAAAATTTGACAAAAAATGTTGATTTTCCTCCATATGTGCCAGCTCCTTGTGGAAGGGTAAGTTAGTACTGGTTAGTATACAGTCCAGGAAAACTGGTTAGGTAAAATGATCACCGTATATAACTGAAAAATTGTTGAAAAACGGCATTAAACCCCAGTGACAATAAGTCACACAAAACATTATTTTGATGCTATTACTAAAATACTCCTAGAATAAACTTTTTTCAAAAGGATTATGTTGAAGTGTCAGACTTAATAAATGGCTTATTTAATGGCATTGTTCTAAATATTTATTGTATCATGCTTGATATTCCTGGGATATAAATTGTTCATATATGTAAGATAATCATGCATTGTTAGTCAGATTTATATCTAGTATTGTATATATCAATACTTTGATCTGAATAAAGATGATTCTAACCTTTTTTATTCTTATCACTTCTGGTTCTTGTTTGTGTCAAGTATATAATATATATATAAAGTCATAATCAGTATGTGCATTGCTTTATTTAAAACGGAACTTCAGACTGAGACTAAGTATTTATTTTGATTACTTCATATAATAAATACTAATCATTCTGCAAGGCTTTTTTCTTCAAGGTTTAAGATTTGTCTCCCTGGAAAAATGACTGTAAGTGTAATACTATGTCCCATAACCTATGAATCATTTAAAACTGTCATTGAAATTGTCGACTGCAAAGTTTCTCAAAATATCTTCACTCATTTATTGAATCATACAATTTTTTAGTAGTCCAAAATTTTGTGAATTGTACTGGTCCTGTTTGACAAATTAAAAAATAAACAAAATACAAACAAGACATTTATTTTATTTTCACATAAATATACAGATAAAATGACAATCTATAACACTCTTCATTTGCACATGATAAATGTTCACATTTGCACAAGATTCTTTATTTGGTCTTTGGTTCTGAAAAAAAAATCATGAGGACTAAATAAGCATATAATCGTCTTTTTTCATAACATTCAAATAAAATAGTGTGCAAAATATAAATGACCTCACTTTTGCATAATTTGACACAAATATTTCAGACAGGTATAAGAAAACTTAAAAAAAAGACACAAAACTTGCAGACACAAGAAATGCAGTATTGCAATCATCATGGTTTAGTTCAAACTAAATTAGTTTTAATTTAACTTATTTACCATTGAAGCCAGCTTATTCTATTTTCTTTCACATCTGAATGCAAGCAGACTTATACAGGCAAGTTAATGGGTTTAATTCTAGGTAGCCTGTTTTCGGATACACTACAGCTAATGACAGACTTGAAACAAATATAATACATGTACATCCCTAAGTCAGCAAACAAACATTTTCATTCAATAAATGACAAGATAAAGAAAAGAACAACTTACTTTTTACCCAATGAAGTTGATAACTACCAGATGTAAAACCAAATTGGCAAAAATGAAATCAGCAAAGGCTCTTTCAGGACTAATGCCAGCAAATTCTGATTTATTTTGTGGATTTACTTGAAGTCGGAGACATACTGCAAAAGAAAACATTTTTGGCTTCAATGTTGAATATCCAGATGAAAAAAATAAACAGAAAATGAAAATACAACTAATTCAATGGCCACTAACAATATACAGTTGTAATAAATTACATTGAATCAATTTTACCATAGAAAAGATAATACATTGAAAACACTCTTTCATCAAAATGAGCTGGCACTATCATAATATAAATAGCTATCCTCTAATCAGGCATTTTTTTAAAAAAGCAACTATAACTTATAAGGCAATTAAAAGTGAGCTTGGTCAAACAGTTCTAAGTAATTTAAACCAGGAAAATGACAGGTTATTTTTGCAATAGATAGATCTGTTACTGGAGTTTGCACCAATCTATAGCATAACAACTTATGAAACAGTAAATGTGTAAAGGTCTGGTATGATTAAATACATGTATATATATATAGGAGTATTGTTGGCTTAGATTCTCATAAAAGAAATTTTCAAGACCCAGTGAGGATCAAAGACAACTCAAATCATGAATTGAAGAGCAGCATAAGTTATTAAGCATGGCATCATCAGTCTTTGTGCTAACCTTAGCCCAATGCTACAAAATTTATATTCAGGCTAGCTAGTGAATTTTTGCAAAACTGTGTATTTCAACTATTTGGGATAGTTGTATATTGTTAATTTTTAATTTACAATTTGAGCTAGTGCAGCTTGAAAAAAATATTGCAAACACTGCATCAGGAAGGAAATGTTTACCATGTTGATAATCATCCTACTATGCAAGAAACTGGGTTGCACCGACAGAAAGGCAGTACAAGAGAAAACTTACATACAATCCTGGATGGGTCAATTAACTTCAATTAATAGTGGAATAAGACACACCACAGCTGGATGCACTGCAACAATAGAGATAATTCCGGACAACAAAAATAAACAATAACTCAAAAATATATTGTCATTACCTGCAATAACAAATGAACCAACTGCAGAGATAAATCCTGACAAGAAAGAGTTAAATGGGAAAGTTCCAACGAGAGCACAGTAGCAGAACTGGAAAACTCCTGTTAGGAAAATGTAGAGAAGATATGAATCAACGATCTTCAGCCGCTTTGATGTGCTATTCATGTACTCATCATAAAACTTATAAACAACGCTGGTTAGCTTTTCAGGCATTGTTGAAACGAGTTATAAATTCTGCAAAATACTCGTAAATTGGACGTGGCAATTAAGCGGAAGTAGGCACCGGATGCTGGTTCTTACATTAAGCGTCCCAAAGCCGAGAACCAACTTCTATATTTATTTTTTTAAATGTCATATACTATTTCAAAGTTTTGAATTCAGATAAAGGAATAAAAAAATACGCTTCTTGATATCAAATAAATTGAACTAAAAATATAACACAAACTGTAAAATAAACGCGTGCAATCTCGCGTAACGTCATTACAAAACATGTGACTTTGTCTGGTGTACAAGGTGATCACGTGACTTGCTCTAACGGCCATCTTGTATACAAAATGCGATTCTATGTATGGTTTTGTCACGATTTAATCGGTAAGACAGTCAAAGTTCATGTATTGTGTACAAGCTCTTGAACAGTTTATTCGATTGACATGTTATGGTGACATTAAATTAGTTATTATGCCATTTTTCTCTGAGCCTTTGAGTACTTTTATCAGCGCTAGTGCTCAGCGACAAGACCTTGTCGGACTCTTACATTTAGTTTGGCGGGCTATGCGCGAATTGATTTAGTTACGAGTTGAGTAAATTGATTTGGCATTCATGAAATGCATATGGTATGTCTTCCAAACAACGTCAGGCTCCCAGCTGAAAATATCTTTCGTGTTAATGTGTCAGTGGAATAGATGATTTCGAACCGAGTGGGGGTCACGTGACTTATTAGCATACATAGGAACCACGTGTGTTCTGTACGGAACGCCGGTTCGCATTTAAACTCAATAAGTCAATTATGCAAGATGGAGCAACAACGAGACGACCATTTTTTTTCAACTAGCGACTACAATTTATTTAGCAATTTTATCATTGAATTTGATATTATTATAAAATTTATTGAATGGTGAACATACTGGTACTGATAGTATGACACTCGAAGATGTTGCATTATTGTTATTATACACTAGTACAGTCCCAGATTTAATGCGTATTTCTGTGTTTCAATCAGAATTAACTGACACTTAGACCTATTATTCTGTAAAGTAAGGCAATGT
Organism: Lutraria rhynchaena; assembly: GCA_008271625.1. NCBI lineage: Eukaryota > Metazoa > Mollusca > Bivalvia > Venerida > Mactridae > Lutraria > Lutraria rhynchaena. Next base: position 209,755 of record VIBL01000340.1, on the reverse strand, counting down.
GCCAACAGAGACCCATCTGTGAAAATTGTCTTGGTTTTGGAAAATCAGATTATTATTATTTTTGCTGTAAATATATTGAATACACTGTAATTCTAGATCTGTACATGAATATTGTTTTTCTTATAGGAATTGTATTTTGTCATAGACTTAGTTGTTTGAGTTATCTTATAACTGGGGTTCATCTGAGTTTACTCTAGTGAAGTAATATGTAATGTTATTAATCACAGGGCTTTCGTTTTACCCTTAAACAGCATTTTGACTCTTAATGTCAGCAAAATAAAGCTTCTGACTCCTGAGATATTGTACCTAAGGGTCAAATTTACTATAAAATTAAAGGAATTTTTATTGACTCCTCAAATTATCATCAATCAAGGTCATTTTTCACCTTCAACTCTGACGTCTAGTTAAAACCCTGTAGTCATTATCCTGCCATCTGAAACATTCCCATGACATTGTCTTTAGTCCTGTTGGACATTCCATTCATTGTAAAACTTAAACTTGACTTATTGAAGATCATTATTGATGATCGTACTTCAAAATCAAAGGTAAATTGTTATGGCTAGCAATTCTAAAATTCAATTATTTATAGGCAATATTTTCAACGTTTATGAGTACTAAGACCATACTGTGACATTTGTTTTGTTGTTCTTTCAGATGATGCAGTGTGACAACATTTAGTAACATCTTCAAGTTGTATCAGTTATAAACAACCAGATGCTTGAGTTAATTAAGTGTAAGGACTGGTCAACTCTGTAGTTGATGACAGAGAGGAAATGACAGATATAAATGATTCAGTTGATAGTAAAATTGGGGTTGTAATGCAGACAGCTCCCACTGGAACCACAACTGAGCGAATTTCTGATGACCAGAAACTGTTCCTTAAAGTATTGGAAAATTTGAAGAATGCTGTAACCATACCTGACCCTTCTGCTGTCACAAAAGAACTACCATCATCTGATAAACTTAGTGATATTTGTGTTGCTGTTGCTCCATTTTCTGAAAAAGTAACAAAACAAAAAGATCTTGAAGAACCAGGTACAACAAATGTTACTGTGTCTGACAAAACAAAATCTTTGATTGTGCAAAAACTAGCTGTTACTGCAGAAAAGAGTATCGCTAAGGAAAATAACTCTCTTGATAAAAATGATCATATGATTTACCAGACATCCGGCTCGGTTGACAATTCCTCTCCTCAGACATTTGATGACACATCAACAAGAGGAGCAACTGTGAGTGGATCACAGCCTGTTGCATTATATAGTACCAGAGATATTGCATTTGTTAGCAAACAAAAAGGTACTGTTAAACAAGATTTGTCTACACAAAAGCAAGGAAATTCATCGGTTCAGCTGTATCCATGCAGTTATTGTGACTACTACAGTGATAACAAGAACTACTTAAAGCAACACATTGATCTTGTCCATATATCTGGGCGTCCGTTCAAGTGTCCGTATTGCGAGTATGCTGGAAAAAGAAGTCATGCATTACGTGAACATTTGATTGTGCACTCCGATGAACGTCCTTTTCAGTGTCCTGTTTGTAAAGCAACTTTCAGGAAGAAAGGTCATTTAACTAACCATGTCAAATTACATAATTCAAAAAGATTGGTGAAATGCCCTCTTTGTAAAGCCCTTGTTTACGATACTGGTGAAAATGGACTTGACGCCCACCTAAAGAATGATCATGACACTGAGAGATTATATGGTTGTGACCTCTGTGAACATATTGCTGCTAATGAACCTGATATTATTAAGCATTTAAGACAAATGCATAAAACAACAATTGTGTCTTACAAGTGTGAAAAGTGCCCCTATGAAACGGCCAACACTGTTGAATTCCAGGCTCATAAAACTGCTCATAATATAACTGACAGTAAAGTTCAAATTGGTGAACATTCTCCTACCAGTGTATTGGGTGTTGCTACAATATCTGCTGAAAGGGATGCGATAAACCTTGGTGAACCAAATACTGTTGTGAAAATGAAAACTTCTGATAATAGTTCTAATTCGAAGCAACCGGCTGTTATCAAACCAGTGTGGATAAAATGTTCAGAATGTGGATTTACTGGGCAAGATTCGGAAGTGATTCGAAAGCACATGCTTGAACATTTGATGGACCAGGGCCTGGAACTGACAACTGAGCCTGATGTTCCAGCAACTAGTATTGCAAAGACAATTCCTGAAGTGGCAGGATCTAAGCCAACGGTGGCATTAGTTTCAACAAAAACTTCTGAAGGAGTTGCTAAACAGCAGACACCGATTCTAGTGCCAGTGACAAACATTGAACACCTGTTACCACATCATGCTGGTAAAATTGACATGAATTCTCCGATTCTTGTTCCTGTTACTGATGTTTCTATGATTAAAAAGTTGCAACAACTTCCATCAACATCTGTGGTTTCTTCAATGCAGTTGTCCTTAGCAACCAGCATGATGCCAAATCAAGTCTGTAAAATTTCATCTGCTCCTATGTTGATTGCATCACCAGTCACTCAACATACATCAACTTCCTCTGCAACTATATTAGCAACATCCACAAGATTAAGTTCTGCGCATGGGCATAGAATTGTCAGTCAGACAAACATGTCAAATGTGGAGGTTCTGCAAAAACCTGGCTTGAAAGTAGTTCCTTTGATGACTTCGCAGTTAACTTCTAATAAAAGTGAAATACATAGAAATAAACCCAATATTCCTGGCTTGGTTACTCTCCCAGCAGCAAATAGTGTCTCACCCAGTGTCAGCAAAATTGTGACACCCACTAGTATACCAACTCCAAGAACCATGGCTGTATCAAATGTGTCAACCTTACCTACATCTGTATTGCCAGCATTTCAACTTACTCAGATTCCAGTGCCAAGAATGGATGCACCTACCTCCCCACCAAAATTACCTCCAGAATTTATAGTTGATGGATTTGGTCCTACCAAAACTGCTTCTTTGGCCTCTGATGTTAATAAAGATGAAGACAAAATTATGTCATTAACTCAGAGTTTAGTAAATGTCAAGCAGTTGATTGCCCAGCAAGAGAAACTTACGAAACAAGTTGGAAGTATACCTGTTGTGAAACTTGATACTCCAGAACTGGCTTCAAAACCTTCAGGTCGTAATGTTGTCATTTATGTTGAACCTGTGAAGACTACAGAAATGCCTGGAAAGGTGACATCTGCTGCTCAATTTACCCATGACACCAATGCTGGGAGATTCAAATGTACACTTTGTGGATATACCTGCGAACACCAACGAACCATAAAAGCTCACATATGGAAGCATTCTGGCAATAAAAACATAGACTATCCAATGTTTCAGAATGGCCCATTAAGTGTTTATGACGATGAAAGTATTCCTGGGACGAGTGAACATTCTGATATAATTGAATACAAACATCCTGATCTTGGTGGAAATCTGTCCATCAATTCAGAGAAAATACATGTTCAAAGTTCATCGGATGAGACTGCTACCTCTAGTGCTAAAATGCCACCATTTATAGTATATGAGCAGACAAAAATTAGTCAAGTAGCTCCTGCCCTTGCCCATTTGATAGCTGCTAGAACCATGGTAGGAATGAAACGCAAAGAAGATGACAAGGATACTGTGGGTGTATCTAGTCAAGGAAATGAAAGCTCTGAAATCTTGGAAGAGACAAATACTGGTGAAATTGACAATCTTAGCAATTCACAAGCTAGTGATATGATGACTATAGATATTGCTGAGAACCATCTTCCAGTTAATGCTTATAAGAGTACCAAGAAGTCTGTGTACGATAATAATCAAACTGGTAGAAATGTTGTTGTTGAAACAATAAACAATGTGACACCTAATGAAGTTTACACTGGTATGCAGAGTCTACAAAACAGTCCCAGAATTTCCACAAGATCTCCTGATTCTGGTGTCTGTGAAATGACTAGCAGTGTAAAAGCATTTGAAGACACAGCAAGCAGTATCTCTAGTATTTCTACATCTACTAAGTCACAGTTCGAAGACTCAAATAAAACAGTGCAGGAAGAGTCTGGACATGCTCAGAAGAGATCTTTTAGTCAACATATCCAGCCAGAAACCAGTGAGGAAGATGATACGATGTCTTCATCAAAGCGTGTAAAGGTTTTACAAGCACATGAAGACTCAGCTGTTACCTTGCTTTCTTTGTTGAAGAAAGGCCCAAATTTTAATCCAGCTTGTCCACCACAAACCAGTCAAGGAGTAGCTGTGGCACCACCTATTATGGAGTATTCCAATACTTCATCACCAGGTCAGGAAGATTCAAACAGTATTGGAGAATCAGAAGCAGGCGGTTCAAAACCAAAGTCTGGTATTTCTACATCGTTGTTGGCAGTAATTGAGCAGTTACGAGAAAGATCAAAATCAGATCTTGAAGAAGAAAAGCTGCCTCCTGTGTCTGCAAAGAAAACTGCAAAACGTCGTAGCAGGAAGAGTTCACAAGAAGACAATACTCCCGTGTCTGGTATCGAAAACGTGGAAGAATTTGACATTGATGGAGAAATCAAGTTCAGGTGTAAACTATGCCACTACACAAATGACAGTACTGTTCTATTGAGGCAGCATATGCGATTGCATAAACCCAAACAAGACTTTCAATGTTCATTATGTAATCTCATTGCAGAATCTAGTGAAGCATTACAGGATCACATGATACAACATTGTAAAGTTAGAACTTACCAGTGCAAGTTATGTATCGCTGTGTTCAATTACAAAAGTCAATTACGCGCTCATATGCGAATGCATAATGATCATGATATTCTATTGTGCGATTTCTGCGATTTTGAGTCTAGAAATCTGGCTGCAATGAAGCTTCACACCAAAGGCCATCTAACGAAGCCGCCGTACAAATGTGAGGGTTGCTTAGAAGAGTTTATCACTAGCAATTCTTTTAGAGAGCATAAACGTGAAGGATGCACAGCAAACATTGACAAAAATAAAACCAGTTTCAAATGCGATGAATGTGATTTTGTGTTTTTTGGCAGACGTGAAATGAAAAATCACCTTAGGCTCCACATGGGAAAAAATACGAATCGCTCTCCAAAGAGATGTCCATATTGTGAACATTTTGAACCTTCCATCGAAAACATTCAGAAGCACATTGCTGACATTCATGGTGAATCAAAGCCTTTGAAGTGTGACATGTGTGGATTTTTTGCCGTTTCAATCCGGAGTCTGAAATCGCATATGAAACGTCACGTAAACGATCAACGTTTTGTGGCACAGCCATTGGAACAGTATAAGTGTAATTTATGTGGCTATGTGTGTCATCATTTACCTTCACTGAAATCCCACATGTGGCGTCATGCCCCTGATCAACATTACAGTTACGAGTTTACTAATGATGTAATTAATGCAGCAATCGACTTTGATGGTCAGACCGATGTTACTGAGACAAAACAAATTCATGTAGATGAGTTTAAGTTTCTTATTTACGAAAAAATGAAAGCTAAGGGACTTGAACACACTCATGGTACATTAGATGAGAGTGCTGTTGCTTGTTGTTGGGTGACGTTCCGATGTTGTCAGTGTGGATTTGAGACTATCAATAAGGCCGAGTTAAACATGCATATGAGTGCTCACAGTGATGTGATTAAGATGACGCTAGAAATTACTGATCAAAATGTTGTCATTGAAAACCAGGGTAGTGAAGTTGAGGTAGCATAAATTCTAGTGACAATGGGCTCGTCACTATTTATAAATGATCTGGTACTAATTTTTTGAAGTTTATTGTTATATATCTTGCTGTTGATACTGTTTGTATGCCATAATTAATTCATTTTCAGCAATTCTTGATTTTTTTTGGCAATACTTAAGAAATGTTTTTTTGCTATTTTTCTTTTATCCAGGTGAAGTTAGTGTATCTATGACTTAATTTGGCCTAAGAAGATAATGAATTGGCATGAATTGGTCTACATATAAACAGACCTGGTGTTATTTCCAAGCTTCATTGTAATGATTATTTATCATTTGTTATGACTTAAGTAAATAATATCTTGTATTAACACAAATCATAATGTCTAAATAGTGATCATATTTTGAAACTATATGTATCTTGGAATTCCTACCACTACTAGTACTAGTGGTGTGTTAAAATCAGGAAGGGTTTAAGTTTTAACCATCCCTGCTACATGTATCCATCTTGTTCATATAATTAAATTTGATTGCACTGGGCTTAAATTTAAATAAAGTTTGTTTGCCCTTTACCAACTGATCATAAAAAAACCACAGACTCAAAAAAATTTATTTCCGAAAACCAAAACATATTTGTTATCTTCATCTTTTCCCCGATTGGTTAAAAAAATGAATATTCTCTGAGTAAAGTAAAATATTTTTCCAACCAACCGACCCCCCTTAAAATCTAGGGTCGGTAAAGGGCAAACATAGTATTTTCTTAATTTCAGCCCTGTTATTTAAAACAAGTATATGTGTATATACGTCATGTTTTAAATAACATGTGTATATGTTTCATTTTGTATTTGTGTGTTATTTAATTGGTTAGTTTTGGTTGAATACTTGTTTGTAGTGTATGCACATATTATATTTTCTCCTCTTCTGTAGATTCAAAAGGAACATTCAATAGCTTTGTTTTCTAAACTATGAAAATATTAATATCACAATTCTTAACTAGCCACACATTAGCCAAAATCAGAGGACAGAAAGGTGCTCTTAGTTATTTTGATCCAGGATTTGGTAACAAACGTGAATTATATTAATTATATGCTTCTGTAGTGGTCTGTAATTTGTCTTTTTAGGAAACCTTTAGTTAAAATTTTGAAACTCATTGTTACTCATACTGTTTATATTGTTCATCTCATAACGGGCATTCCCTATTTGGATTCAATGTTTGCTTTTTGTAGTAACAGGGTATGATCTCATGACTAACATAGGGCAATGTTTTGCTCATACAAGAATGAAGTCTTGTTTTCACGTTGTTGGCTCAAGTTGCAGTTAATCCCGGGTCATGAATGTGTTGAATATATTTTTAATATTTTTCTGCACTAATTGTTTGTGTCTGCTTTCATTTGTCTATTTAACAAAGATGTTCTGAATGCGTTTTACTGAGTGTACATTACATTTCATAATGATAGGAATCTTTGAATCTTGTGATCTGAGTCTTATTTCGTCCATTGTGTTCTCTCAGTTTATTTTCTGTTGGTTTGTTTGTTATTGTATTTATGTGCTGTCTGGCAAATCTCCTTCATTTACGATCTGAGGAACAAAAAATTTGTTCTTTTACTACATAAATATTTCTCCTAACTACTGACTGTTATATGTTAGCAATACATATTAGTGATTTTTCATTTCTTGTAGCTATTCATGACATTTGATAAGTACAAACACTGATAAAATACACAGTAAGTGTAATCTTATAGCTAGTATGCTACAATTCTTGCAGTAGAATTGTTTTTCTGAACTTGTACAATTTTCAAATTATATTCTAGACTAATGTATCTCTTTCTGAAATCTCTCAAAGTTGGATGAGAAACTGAAGTTTGTTTGTTTGTTTAAGATCTGACTTGAAGAATTGGAAGTTTATTACATTCTTTTATTCATCTTATCATCTATTAATATATTTCATTTTCATTAATGTTTTTTTCTATGAGTAATCCATAAGATCATGCAATTCTCATCTGTTTAAAAAAGGACAAATTGCTATGTAACAATTGCAGTATAAACCTCTCTAATATAAACTTGTATGATGAAAATGTCTGCTTACTATAAATCTCTTTATAATACAAACCTCTCTTTATAGAACCTCTATACTATAAACCTCTCATTGTACTACAGACCTCTCTTTATACCATAAACCTCTCTTTATAGTACAAACCTCTCTATGTACTATAAACCTCTCTTTATACTATAAACCTCTCTTTATAATACAAACCTCTCTATGTACTATAAACCTCTCTTTATACTATAAACCTCTCTATATAGAACCTTTATACTATAAACCTCTCTTTATACTAGTAACCTCTCTTTATACTATTAACCTCTCTCTTTATTTCCGTATTTTCAGTATTAGCAGCTTTGAATTCTTGCTTATTTAGGCAATATTAATGTTTATGTGTAAATTTTCATTTTACATGTTATTTCTTGGTTTTCTTTTGCTATAATATTATATACTTCTTACGTATTTGAACCAAATTTTATATCCACAGATTGAAGCTAAAAGTTTATAATTAATGTTTAAGGTGACATATATATGTATGGCCCCATTGTACCAGAAAATGGCTAGTTAATATTTAGTGATATGGTTTGAAAATGAATTTCTGGAAGCTCATCGCATTACTGTGGTGATCTCCATTGAATGGAGGTTTACGCTTTTTTTAGGCATGCATGGAGAAAGTCACCATGAATAAATTGACTCATAAGGCATATTTATAGATAAAGCAAATGTCTCTTATTTATGTTCTTCTGTTCTTTGATGTCAAATACGCACCAGATCTGTCTTCAAGTCAATCAGTTGATAAAGTCTGTATCTAATAGCATTATTTTTACCCAGTCTTACTTATCTAATGATCTGAAACATACATACTGACTTGCAGCTCTGATTTGACATTTTCGTGCGAATCTGTGTTACTATACATTAAATGAATTCTCCCAACATTTACATGGAGTATGATAATGGTCCTAATTGTTACATGGTAATTATGTTGCTTGGGAATTGGAGTAGTTATTTATTTATGGATGCGGATAAACTTGGATTATATTTCACTGACACAAGTTGTATTTCCCCATAACCTTTATATCCATCCATGTTGTCTTAAGCTTACGTAAATTGATTGTAAAAATTGAAGTTACTTACATGTGTTATTTTTATACAATCTCTTTTTAGTCATCTCTCTGTGTACGTTAAGCCAATTTTTATTAATAAAAAAATCTCATGGTTGCATGGCTATAAAATGTTTAAATTGAAAGCGGTGATGTTTAAGTGGTGTTTGTACGGACATGGATGTACCCACTTATGTATACAGTTTGTGTTTCTTAATAAGTAGTTGACATTTTAGTCGAATGTGTTAATCAATTACAGTTTTATATGTATAATTAGATAAAAATTTATATGTACATAGAATATGATGTTCTATTATTCTGTATGATTTTTTTGAATTCAAGAAATTAAGATACAATTTCAATAAGCAGAAATATTTGTTTGAGAATTTCTTTGTATAATAATGGCAGCTCAAAATAATTTATAGAACATATGACCACAATTAAAATGAATCATTTTAACAATTCCTCGTCTCTTTTGGATTTCAATCTAAGTCATTAAACCTATACTGCTAGAAACATCAGTCAACTTTTCTGTCTGCATTCATTGCTAGAAATGTTTTCATGTGGAGTATAATCATAGAATTTGTTATTAAATATCAAATTTTACATTTCCTAAATAATATCTGACAGGTATAAGTGAAAACTTTCCAATCACCTGGATTGAATCTCATAATTACATGTACTATTTACACAAGCTGTTTGCAACTGATTTGGAAACTACATATATAACGGTAATCCTCTCTGATGAAGCATTTTTCTATTTTTTTTTACTGTAGTGTATTTTCACTTATAGATATTATTTACATCATTACACCTGTAACAAGTTATATCTTCTTGTTTATTACTTTTTAAACTTCATAATGTGTATACAGTATAACTCCTGAAAACTGGACTCTGAATACCAGAATTCTTTGAAAATCAGACTATTTTTTAAGTCCCATTTTTTTCTGTTAGATAATCACAAGTTCTCTAAAAATTGGAATTCTCAGAAAACCAGACTTTTGGTCCAGTCCAGAAAGGGTCCAGTTTTCAGTGGTTTTACTTTACATGTCATTATATGGCGGACTGGTATTGGCTTGACCTCAGTAAAATCGAACATCCCGGAAAACGAGATCTCCTCCTCTGGTCAAATTTTTTTTGTTATATGTTCCCTTGTAGTTCAAATTCTGCATGACTAGAACCACATAAACTCCAATGCTCGAACCAATTTAATCTCAGTCTTTGTAGAACTATACATTTACACAATTGACTTTCAAAATTTGCTCAATATGACACTGTACATGAATTGACAGGCATGTGAAGATTACATCGCAAATTTGTGACAATTAACAATTATTTACAAGTACAGTATCTATTATTATGTTAGTCAACAAATATGTTTTTTGCATGCAAAGATATTTAACAAGTGATTACTTCATAACTATTTGTGATATAAACAAACAATGAGCATACCAGGGAAACAGTTCTATTTTATGGAGTAAAATTTGGATGGCTAGAACTCCGCCTGTCCTAGCGAGTTAGAGCCAATGAGAGTCCACTATAATGTCCTTATATAGCTGTTCATAATGTACATGTACCTATATAGATATAATTATAATATACATGTACTTGTATACATGTTAGGTCTGTTGTTTTTTATACATTTGCTGTGTGTTACATTTTAAAACAACAATGTCAAGGACTTTTTGTTTATTGGCTATCATTCTCTCAGTAATATAACTTTTTAATCTTTCAAATTTACTAAGGGCAGCTACTCTCCCCTTAATTTATTAAATTAATATTGCCTCCCTTATTTTCTCATTAAAACTTAGCAGATTTATGGTTATTCTAAATCCATACTACTTTGAATAGGTTTCTATTCAACATGAATCTATTAATTGCTCTTCTCAGATGATTAATTCTTCTTCATGTTACACTATATGATACTTTTGAATCCTTATGCTCTGAAACTGTGAAAACTTGTTAGGTGAATCAGTTGCCGTATATACTGAAAAATTATTGAAAAACGGCATTAAACCCCAGTGACAATAAGTCACATACAAACAAACAAATCTAAGACTGTGAGCTTAATTTATGTTATCTTGTACCTTGTTTGATGGAAATTTTCATTCAAGTATTTAAGTACTCAAAAAGTCATTGATATTGTTATTTTAAAGCCAATCCTGCCATTATTTTCTGTTCAGTATTTTGTTGTGTATTACTAGACTTGTCTGTTTTAAGGTATGTAATAAGTTTCCAATAAAGAAGAATTGTTAGTGCTGAATCTGTTGTTTGTTAAATTCTCCAATGGTCTGTTTCACTATTATTTATCCTGCATCTAAGCATGCTTGCTCATGTTTTATGAGCCTAATAAAGGGACAAAAACAGAATTATCTGAAGGTACCGTACCTGTAATTCAAATATAGAGAAATATGTTTGTGGTGCATCATTAATGCATAACTGGGACCAATAAAACACCATTGATGACAATAGCAGAAGCCACACAACATGCTCAGGAGAGCAAAAAAGCAACAGTTCAATGACATCCAGCATGAGGCACATACTACAAAGCCAATTTTCACCTTTTTGTGTTTTGTCCATAAAGTCATATGAAGTTTTGTGCAGGGCTACATTCCTATTTCATCACATTTCTCCTATCTAGATCTAATTTTTCTATAATACTGGTTATTTCATCACATTTCTCCTGTCTAGATCTAATTTTTCTATAACACTGGTTATTTTGTTACAATTTCAAGTGAGAAAATAATGACTATGCCTGATAACATTGGTGATTGATGTGTTGAGTATTCCTGACACAGGAGAGCTGTAGTATGGATCATGCAAATAAGAACTGCAGTCCACATGCTCACACTTTACAATATTTGACAATCAGTGAATAAGGGCAGACAGCAATTGCTGTACATCGAAATAGCTTATTAGATATACTGGATCAACCATTACTGCAACAACCCTTGCCCCAAAAAACTGAAATGTTTAATGAACTATGAGGTTAATTTGCCTTGTATCACATCAGTAACAGATTATCGTGTCTGACTGAAGTAATTAAATAACCAGGGAAACTGTCTACATTCTACTTTCCGCATTGCATTATTAACGCTGTTAATTATCAATTTTATGAGACCGGATATAAATAGGGACGGTTGAAAACGGCTATTATAATAGTCTAGTTCGCTAGAGTTCCTCCCCTTTATACCAATTTCATGAACTTCCGGTTATCACACGTGCAGTTGTCAACAAAAATAGATTTCACAATTTCAGCATTATTCTAAGGTATCTTATGTTCTTTTTAAATGAACAAATTATCTACTATGACTTACAACAGATTATACTTACTACTTCTGTGATATTTTAAACATAAACTTTTAACATTCATGTACGATTTCTTGCTATTTTGGGGTCGTTCAGGTTTTATTTTAGTTATTGATCTGTAGTAAATAATGCCCGATATTGTTTAGGTCATTGAGAATAATTTCTAAGATTGTTTTTTTTTTAAATAAAACATATGCATTGATTCTTGAAGAATTCTAATAACAAGTTTCTCAGAAAATCCGAATGTATAATAACTTTCACTTCCATTAGTTATGAATTACATAGCCTGCTTATTCTGTAGCTACTGTACGAGTCCCAGGCTTATATTAAATGAGCATTAATAAAATACAGGGACTTTCAGATCAATAGGTATTTGTGTCATTCATTCAGGAAATTGAAGCTTTAATGACACAAGTTGGTGATTAAAATGTCTTGCATATAATTATTCTGGCACTTATGAATTGGATCTGTTCTATAATTGATGATTGCAGCATGACACTGTTAAACTAATGATGTCATCAGTGATTTTTTTTGCAATTTTGGGAAAGTCCATTTGGAAAAAATGTGTGGTGTGATGCCAATATTGGGAATTTTCCATTCGTGAATTGACGACTTTCCTGTTTCGCGCCCCCTAGCGGATTTTTCGATTGCGCAATCCAATATGGCGGCGTATGGGGTCATGCGATGAATAACTGACATAGTCGTTTTTTTATCGAAATACACCGTTTTTATGTTCCTGTCATTTCATCCAAACTTCATGTAAGGTAAGAGAATAACTTTTCTTGCATATTTAATATCAGTTTGATCCTAAACGATTATTAGATCGATTAATTTTCATTATTTATGCAAAATTTGTTGGCTTGAATTTAGTGGGTGGGGTGATGTAATAAAAAATATATTTATGTGCCGATAGCTACGTTTCTTATCTTTTGAATGGTTTATTACATGATCATAGCGATCTTTATAATCATATTACGTTCCGAAATTATATGTTGCTTGTGTACACCTAACTTACATTGGATTGTGCTGGTAGTAAATGAATAACGATCCTGGTCCCTGGAATGCAAGATAGTACCTGGGACCAATATACACAGTGTATATTGGTCCCAGATAGTACCGGACAAATATTTTCTATGGTTTATTTTCGCCATGTTTCTTACATCATGTGTCTTACCAAACACATGATGATATATATGTACTTTTATTTATTTTATCTATTTTAGATAAAGTTTCCTGTATCGTGTAGGTGCCGCACCACGGCAGTTCCAAGAAGACAAATTCTCTGCTTCATCATCAATTCTGGGATGAAATCAATTATCACAAAATCACACTGGATCATCAATTCTTCACTATCGTCACACTGGCGACAAAGACAATAAAGCTTATCCAAGAAAAATATAATAGCAGCTTATTTACAGCAGGATGGACATTACACTAAACTGGGATGGACATAACTAAAAGTAATGTGGCACTCGGTGAAATTGAAAGCTATCATTTTTGGTTGTCATGAATCGCCATTATCTGTATTTATATTAAACAGCATCAAATGTTTTTTTTTGTTTTTGTTTTTTTTTTACGTGACTTATTGTCACTTGGGTTTAACACCATTTTTCTACAATTTTTCCCTTATATACAGCGACCGGTAAACCTGACCAGTTTTCCAGGTTTACATACTAACCAGTACTAACTTGCAAGGAGCCGGGTTACAAGTCCAGCACTCTAACCACAGCCGCAGCCGTTAACAGCATCAAAACGAAGAAATATGTCTGAAATGATGTAGATCAATGTCAAATGATGCTAATTTATCCAGTTCACCATTCAGTATACTAATTAATCAACTTCCGCTGTAATGTAAGCACTTCACATTGTTTTTTTCTTACTGATGTTTTTCAAGTTAAAACAACCACAGGTCACTGCAATTTGTACATTTTTAGAAGTTCCATTCCTTTGTCAATTAACTGAAATTCCAGTTGTACATGTGATCCACGTGAAAAATAAAATATTTACATTATATTTCTTGAATTAAATTGGAGGAAAACAAAATTACACATTTACTATGTTTGCTGATAGGGTCTAAAAACATAGGTTGGTTTCTGGTTACCCGACCGACCCATCTTTTACCTGCCGACTCAAAAGTTTTTACGGCATCCAAATCGTAGTGCTATATTGTATTAACAGTCAACTAATTTTCAAATTTTATTGGTAATGATTAAATATCAACAATTATCTATCTGCCTGATTGAGATTGTAAAACCTTCTATAAATTTAATAGCAGAATAAATGTGTGTTTTTTTTATAATCAAATATCAAATTAGAGGTTAAAAGATGGATATGAAATCACTATTATCATAATTACAATTTTTCAATTACTAATACAATAAATGTTTCAATTTTTCTTCTGTTTTCTATCTCTTTCTTTAGCACGTTTTATTGCATCGGCATTCATGGTTAGTAATGCTTAGTTAAAAATGAGATTATATAATTTCACATATTAAGGGTCATGTCTGGGATACGTCCTGTCACTGTGCAACATGATGGTATGGTTGATTGGATATATACTGATCCCACACTGTGATTTGATAAGTGATGTACTGTTGTCAAAGGGACCAATTAATACTGAAACTGTCCACTGACAAAGGGATAGCAGTATTACGTAACATTACATAATCAGGTCCCTGTATTGTTCAAAGTTTATGACTGACTCTTGAAGTCATTTTCATGAGAATATTTTGAGTAAAACATTATCAGAGATAAATAAGTGAAATCACTGGTTACAGTGGTACCAATTTTGGTTATCTTAGTCTAAAATAAAAAGTATTTGTTCTACAACATTATATACCATTTACCAAATTAAACAACATCGGATTCTACAATTAAAAATGTAACATCTCATATCTTAAAATAAGTAATGGTTTCAGAATGAAAGGAAGAAAATTGTGAAAAAAAAACAGATGCGAACATATTACACCAAAAAATGGTCATTTGTAGGATCTTAAAACCTGCCTAACTTTTTTACTCAAGGTTTTTCCAGATTTTTTTTTGGAACACCTAGACCTATGTACATGTAGATATATGTTTGCATTTTTTCGGGTTTTGTTTTGCAAATTAATTTAGTGGTTTTAATGTAATGAATTTATACATCTTTTTTTGTAAAATGGCACAAATACTGTGCAATATGCCACTTTGTGTTCATGACATCACCCATTAAATCTTCATTTCTGGTACTTTGTACCAGATCTACACGGATTCATTAATATTAATACATACTGGTACAATTAAACGAATTGTTTAGGCATAGATACATGAAAAATAAAGTCAGAGAATAGATACTTTCTTCTGAAATGACTTTTTTTAAAAACCGCCCCATCCACTTAATGTGCATACAAATCGGAAACAAGACGGATTCCACCTAATTTTGGCGACATATAAATCGCTTGAATATCGCATATATTCTAATTATCAATACAGCTTCTCAATAATTGTCGTAGAATAGTGATCTATCTGCATAAAGTACTGCTAAACACGAAATACTGGCGTAATATCGTAGATTACACCATGACCCCATACGCCGCCATCTTGGATTGCACAATCGGAAAATCCGCTAGGGGGCGCGAAACAGGAAAGGGGTCAATTGGGAAAAAATGTTTTTATTTTCGATTGGGAAGTCTGTTTACCAGACACAAACATTAACTAGCAATATGACTGTTGTCATAATTATTATGTTCCTTTATGTTAATGGTAATGCAAGATATGATCCTTCTTTAAACTTTAATCAGTGTCATCATTCCTGTATTACTTTTCAGGAGTTTTCACTGTTTTAACTTATAATTTGTATTTTTGTCTTTATCATCATCTACAGAAATCATTATTTTAATTATATTTTCTAGATAATCAGTTGAAACATGGGTAACAAAAAGAAAATTGGAAAATCGAGGCGTGATAAGTTTTATCAATTGGCTAAGGAAAGTGGTTATAGAGCACGTTCAGCCTTCAAACTTATTCAGCTTAACAGAAAATTTGAATTTCTACAGAAGTCTCGTGTTGTTATTGATCTCTGTGCTGCTCCTGGTGGCTGGCTTCAGGTAACTTGGTATTCTTTTTCTTGCAGACTTAATTTCTTTACGATTTCATACAGTTATGCTTGCAATAAGAGCAGATTTTATGCTGAGTCTGTTGTATGTCAAAGCACAATGAAAGTTTCTGCATGATGTCTTATGTTGCCTGGAATTCAAATACATTCCTTTGATTACTGACATTTATTATCATCATAGCTACACAACTTGTCTAGAAATTTTCAGTGGAAAAAATACAAAACTACTGTCTACTGTTTTTCCAAAATCTAGTTTGCATGATTTCAAGCACCCCTTGTCAAGTTATGGTTCAAATTTAAGGTTGCTAGTGAGAACTGCCCGATGTCAAGTTTGATCGTTGGTGTGGATTTGGTAGCTATAAAACCCATTAGGAACTGCACAACTTTGGTTGATGACATCACTACAGACAAATGCCGTCAAGATTTAAGGAAAGAACTTCACACATGGAAAGCTGACTGCGTCCTTCATGATGGTGCTCCTAATGTTGGAAAAAATTGGGTCCATGATGCTTTTCAACAGGTATGAATTGACTTGAAATAAAACAAAAATCTTCTAAATTCAGACTCATTTAATTACCTAAGTTGGTTGAACAGTTATTAGCAAACTGGAGGTTGCTGGTTACTTTCATAGATTGAATGTATTTTTTGTGCTGGTTTGACAGCAGAAAGAAATTTTTTAAAGTATGAACATTGACAGTTGGGTAAATTGATTATTTGTATGACATACTTAAAATTGCAATGATTATCTCTTAGACAAACAATAAAAAATTACATTACAAATTTTAATGTGAAATTGTTTTTCAAACCTTGGCATATTTTTTGCTGCAAATTTTTGTGTCTTAATTTAGGGCAGAAGAGGGAAATAAAATTCAAAATTGAAATTCTGAAATTTGATGTTGAGAGTTATAATAGACATGTTTTTACTGTATATATGCAAAATGATTCATTCTATGTAAATTCTGTGTATATATATGATACATTTACAAAACTAAACGCTCAGAAAATAGCAGCAAATCTAAAAGATAGGATGATCTATAACCCTACAAGCACTATGTACATATATTTAAGCTTATTAACTTTGAAAATGACTATTAACAATTTATGTCTCAGAATCATTTTTATTGCTAATCTAAGTGCGGATTGTTTTGAGAATGGAATACTTGATGCAGCACATCTTAAAAAAGATGGATTATGAAATCCTGGTCTTATTGAATACATTCATTATCTTTACTTTTCTTCTTCAGGTTCAACTGACACTTCATGCTCTGAAATTAGCCACTGAGTTCCTAAAGAAAGGTGGATGGTTTGTAACAAAGGTGTTTAGATCAAAAGACTACAATTCCCTTCTCTGGGTACTTCAACAATTGTTCAAGAATGTTCATGCTACAAAACCACAGGCATCGAGAAATGAATCTGCTGAAATATTTGTTGTTTGCCAACATTTTCTTGCTCCTGATAAAATTGATCCTAAATTTCTTGACCCTAAAGCAGTTTTCAAAGAAGTTGAGGATGAACCAACACAAGCCATTAACCTCATGCACCCAGAAAAGTACACAAGACACAGGGACGGTTATCCTGAGGGAGATTACACTTTGTTTCATACCTTGAAAGTCAGTGAATTTATACAAAGTGCTAACTACCTAGAACTTCTTGCTGATGCCTCAGAGGTTGTTTTTGATGACAAATCTATAGAGAAACATGAAACAACTACTGATGAAATAAAGGAATGTTTGAAAGACATTAAAGTGCTTGGTAAAAGGGAAATCAGAATAATTATAAACTGGAGAAAGAAGCTTAAAAAGGAAATGGATGAAGCAAAAAAAGATGGCTCAGATAAATCTGCTGAAAAAGTATCTGAGAAGGATGCTGCTGAAGAGAGCGAGGATGATTTAGCAGCATTAGAAGCTCAACTTGATGATTTAAAGGGGGAAGAGAAGAAAGCATTGAAGAGAAAAATTAAGAAAACTAGGAGAGAAAGATCCAAACTTCAGCATAAGATGGATATGAAGATGGTTTTACCTGATGATAAGATTGACATTTCTGATGACAGAGAATTGTTTGATCTGATTAAAGTCAAGAGTAAAAAACAGCTAGAAAAGATAGAAGAAGGGGATTTAAATGAAATAGATGATGACTTGGATGATGATACTGTGGAGGTTCCAAAGAAGAGAATGAAAGTCTCATGGGAAAGGGATGAAATAAAGGAATATCATCTGCCTGGAGATGAATCTGATGAAGACAAGGAAGACAGTGAAAGTGAGTCTATGTCAGAAGATGATGAGGATTGTGATATATCTCTTGATGAAGCTGATGAGGAAGAACTTAATCCTTTACTGTTAGGTAGACCAGGCAAGAAGAAGAAGATGGATATGTGGTTTAGTAAAGATTCATTTGCTGGAATTGAAGATGATGCTGATGAAGATATAGAAATCGAAAAGATGGCTGAAGCTTACCAAAAGAAAGGTGGTGTGATTAAAGGCATAACAGATAATGTGGAAGCTGATAAAAACACCAATTTAGCAGTGACTAATATTAGTGAGGTAGAGAATGGTGTAATTACTGAAAATAATGTGGATGACGATAATAATAATGATGATGATGCTGATGATAGTGACAGCAGTAGTGAATCTGATGAGAGTGACTCTGACTCAGACAGTGATTATGATACAAAAGAATTTTATAAACAGCAGAAAATATCAAATAATGAGAAGAAAGAGTCCAATAAGAAATCTAAAAAAGGTACTGAGTTTGAAGTGGTTCCATTTGAAAATAATTTGTCATTGAAATTAGATGCAAAAGGATTAGCAATGGGAGCGGCTCTTGTATCATCCAGGAAAAGACGACGGGAGTTGATTGAGGGCGGATATCATAGATATATGTTTAATGATACCAACCTTCCTGACTGGTTTGTTAAAGAAGAGGCTAAGTATTACCGCGTTCCTTTACCAGTCACTAAAGGTGAAGTTCAAGAATACAAAATGAAAATGAAAGCTGTGGATGCTAATCCAATTAAGAAAATAGCTGAAGCGAAAGCAAGAAAGAAGAGGAAAGAAATGAAACGACTTGAAAAAGCAAGAAAGAAAGCTGATGCTATTAATGACACCGAGGAAGTTACTGACAGAGAAAAATGGCAGCAAATTAAACAAGTGTACAAGAGAGCCGGCTTGTTAGGCAAGAAGAAAAAAGATGTCACATACGTAATATCAAAGAGAGGTTTGGCTGGTAAGAGAGTGGCACGTCCTCAGGGTGTTAAAGGTCCTTACAAGGTTGTTGATGGTAGATTGAAGAAAGATACTCGTGCTAAGAAAAGAGTTGATGAGCGTAAAAGAGGAAAGGGAAAGGGAAAAAGAACGAAGTGAACTTTGTAGTATACTTGTATGTAAATGATTAAAAATGTACAATTTCACAAATTACAACAAGTCATGACTTACATTTGTTTCCAATGTATTGATTGGGTCTTGTCAGAGGCAGGATTTTTACAAGTCCACTGTTGATGATAAGGTTGTATAATATACGGTTGCATTGATATGAGATTTCGTCTCTTGTATAAAGGATATTCAGCCATTTTTTTGTTATGACATTCTTTTTTCATCTTCTTTAATGCATACAAATCATTTGCGATACATGTATTTCTAACCTCATCCTAAGCTGCAGCACCTTTCGCCTGACTTACGCTTTTTTGTGGATAATTTCTTCTAATAGTTCATTGAATTCAAGAATTTGGATCCGAGATTGCTTTTTTTTTAATCTTTCATTTCATTGCAGTTTTTGCATTATTGTAGTACTTAAAATGTGAAAATATGAAGCTGAAATAGAAGGCTTTTATGCTGTGTTAAACTCATAATCATTGCATCATTATCTTGTTGTTACAAATGTGTATGACTGTTAAAAATTCATTAAGCTCTTTGTATTTTAAATGAGTATTTGAGAAAAAATAATAAAATTGGTAAAGTATCATTATATCCATGTGTTCCTTATATTCATGTAATCTATCGAAGCCAGTCCACCACGGAGACCCCTGGGACAGCTTATTACTGCTGGGAAATCAGAGAACACTGAGGACCAGTGGATTTTACTGGAATAACCAAACTTGCTTACTAGCCTGTTGGTGTTTTGAAGCATTATAGCTAACGTCAACAGAATTTGATTTTCTTCTTTCTTTGACATGGTCATACTTACTTGGAGTCTTATGTCCAGTTAGTACAAACTCTATTCAAATATTACCTTATAGGTATAGTTAATACAAAATCGACTATCTTTGCTTTAATTAATTACATCAGCTAGTGAGAAAGTTTAATTATGTATTATGTTTTACTGCATCTTAACACTGAAGATATATCAAAAACCAAATAGAAATAAGAGTCTGTCTAATCTTCTGAATACCAGGTAAATGATTATGGTTTTTAAATTTGTATTTAGCTACTACAAAGACATGTTCAACAAGCTTTGTATCGGGTTGGTGAATTATCAATTTGATTAATTCAGATTTTTATTTTTATGTGAGTTTGTCTGCCATAAGTTGTCGTTGAAATACTTAACTCGCTTCTGCATGTTTGAATTGTTGACGAAGTTATACATTGATGCAATCATAGCTTTCACAAATGCTTTTTTTTATGCTACAGCATAAAATTCACTGAGTGAATACTTAATTTTTTGCAGTCTTGCTGTTCAACATTCAAGAAAACTCACTTGTTACGTCCCGAAAAATAAATCTTCCTTTTTATAAATCTTATATAGATGTAGCTACCTGATAAAAAATAATAGTTGAATAAGGGACGCAACTGCTACAAGACTACAGAAAACTTTTACCTTAAATTATAGGAGTTGTCTTTCTTGCCAGTCGGTGCGTACATAGCAACCAATCAAATTGCCGCATTTTATCAGCACGTAATATTTTCCAATGAAGGCTTATTGCGGCCATACTTAGCACCTATACACAAACATTCGCCGTTGTATCGCGTGTGCAGGTGTTATAAACAGAAGGTAAACTAATTAATTATCGATGTAGATTACTCAAAGGAATAATTTATCAATTGAGTGAGCGATATAAACTAACACCCGTGTTGATGGCTTTCTAAAGAAAACAATTATTATTCGTGGTATATTATTGTTTAACGAGCCGGGATTAACTTTATGAATACACGATTATCGGTTGGATATTAAATGGACACAAAACGGTCAGAATTGTTTGGTGTACATGGGCATTGTTCCATTGAGATAAATCTGCACGCTATATTTAATGATTAACTTATTTTTTAACATATTTTTAAATATATATTGGATGTAATCTGTATAATTATAAATATATATATACGCTAAATATTCTGATTATAATACTATTCAAAAGTTTAAAAGTTTAAAAAATATTTCATATCACATTCATATGCATTGAATTTGAATGTCATTTGCCATAAGTGTTATTTGTGCACATACAAATATAGATATTTATACAAATATAAAGATTTAATGAATTGATACAAATAACTCTTCTATTAAATCCATCTGTCAGCAGAGACCATTATTGTGATGTTATGTAACTTCAGTTGAACCGTTAGTAATGAATTAATGATCATATGTCTGCAAATAAAATAGTCATTAGGCCATCTATATAAAAATGTTGGTTTGCAGTTATGCAATTTAAACTTTCAACAATTTGCAGGTAGGTAGGCATTTTTGTTAGTACTATCCTGGTACTAAAAATGAAAGGCTGGAATAGAGAACAAAAAAAATACACTTCAAAATCGCTAAAAAATATTTTGGGTCTGGGGATTTTTAATGAGTCCATCATGTAACTACAAACCAACACTTTCTTTATGGATGGCCTTATATACAAAATCTTATGTCTTAAATATTTCCCTTTTCTTTTCAAGTTTTAAAGGGGTAGAAAAGTGTATTGTATTTTAAAGCATAAATAAAATAATTTCCATCATAGTTTATAGTTATGTACTGTAAACTCTAACCTACTGATATATAAACTGGGGTTTAACTTCACACCAGCGGCCAGAGTCATTTGGCTACTTCCAAATTTAACAGTGAAAGAAGACCACAGCTTTACACCTGGGTAGACCCACCGACCTTCCGTAAGCCAGCTAGACAGCTTCCTCACATGCCAAATTCTGTCTCGGATAGGATTAGAACTCACAACAGTGAGAGCCCAGTGATCGCTAATCAGAGACAGTAACCACTTGACCCCTCCCAAAATTATAAAACCTAATTTTATTTATCATGACTGACTGTTAAGGACTCTTGACTATTAGCCCTGAAACAATATGATTGTTTCAAGACAAGGCAGTCATGCGCTTCCATATAGAGTGGTTTAAATTCTTATATCATAGTCTGTTGTATGTACACATGATGAAATTTTCAAGCAAATGAGGGGTGTTTAACTTGCTCAGTTATTTAGCAATTTAAAAATGATGAGTCTCATGATACTATCGATCAAATAAATACATGAATATATTTCAGAAAAATTCGTTTTTTGCTTGCAAATGCTTGTATATTAACTTGAACAATTAGTTATTTAAAATTCATTCATATTTCATTAGTGCAAATTTGTATGTAGAATATAAAGTAATAATTATTGCTATTATAATATTTGGACTCTTAAAATGTCTTTATAATTGCATTTCAATAAGTATGTTAGTGTTCAAAATTCTAATTTAGGTGTTTGAACAAATCTAACAATACCTATGTATTAATAATATCAATCTGGGAGGTTTCAATAACATAATACTATATAAACTCCTTAATTTTATATAAGTAGTTATTGGACAGCTATGCATATTATACAGTAATACAAAGTCTATTGTTCATTTATCTATATACAGAGTATTTCATGTATATTTGTACTTTTGTTTAGTTTCAATTGTACATTCTGTTGTAGTCTTAATGCCTGTACTTATGTTATTACATATGCTAGGGAAGCGAAAGATTATTGGCATAATTAAGTCTTGTTACTTAAAGCAAACTTTCCCACATATTAGGACAATTATCAGACATAATCTGCAACGGATTAGTCTTATTTGTAAATCTAAACACAAATTGCATAATCTTGTGTCACCAATTAGTAATTCCCACTTTAACCTGACAACAAAATAAAGGAATATGTTCCAAGAAGATAAAGATTTATATTATAATTACATGATTATATAGCTGCACAAATAAGCAAGAATTGCTAATATCTGAAGTCTTTACCTTCGTGCTATTTTCAGATGATGAAGGTTTTTTCCTTCTGTAGCTCTTCTCAGCTGTACATTAAACTTTTAAACAATCTTCATTTACTTAAGTTTTCTTACTGTTAACTTATTTATTATTTTAGAATGGACTGAGAAGTGATCATCTTACTGCCATGTTTTATCTTCTGTTTGAATACCATAAAAGAAGACACTGAACCGGCAAACATGGAACCAATGGGAGATTTTGATGAGAATGGGTGGGCCCATATTCATCACGCTGCAAACAGGGGATTCCCGAGATCACTGGAGAGGTTTGTTCATGCCGATCCCGAGCAGTTAGAGTTCAGGACAAATGATGACCTCGGGTCGACGCCATTTCTTATCGCAGTTGCCAGCGGCAATTTGGAATCAATTACTTGTTTGATCAATCTTGGTTCAAAGATTGGAGTCATAAATAATCAGAACCATGGTGCTGTGGAAATCTGTGCTATGAAACAGTACATTGAATTACTAGAATTTTTCATCGAGAAGAATTACGAACAACTGCCAGTCTGGAAGAATTTGTTACGTTTTTTATCCTCAGAATCTGAAGAGGAGGCTGAACCGGCTGGAATATGTCTGCGTACTTTGACCTTGAAATCCCCTGAGGGGGAAATTAACCCCCACTGGGAGCAGTTATTTCGAAGTGGGGCTGTGCCAACCATTGTAAAAGTTGCCAAGAGTAGTGTAGGTGATGATGCCAAGATTCCAGCTTTTCATGTCCTTCTCAATATTATGGAGAAACCTGAAGTTAAAGAACAGATCTTCAGCACTGGAGGTATACCAGCATTTGTTCGATTACTAAAGTCTCAGAACAGTCAGACGGTACAGTTAGCTGCTCAAGTATTGAAAGAGTTAGCCAAGGTTAAGGAGTATGCTGATAACATGGTTCAAAATAATGCAATACCTAGCCTTCTTAAGGTCATGCAGACACCGCATGACAATGAAGTATTGGTCGAAGCTGTTGAAGCTATGGGCAACATTGCGGAGGCATCAGACCAACACCAGGCAGCCATAGGACAACTTCCAGGTTCACTACAGTCTATGATTGCTTTATACACAGATCAGAAAGACAAAAACTTGCTGTATGCATTAAATAAAACTGTAGCCAAGATTGCAAAACAGAATCTTAGCAATCAGAATTCTCTGGTGGATTTAGGAGCAGCAAAACATGTTGTTATATTGTGTAGGACTAGAAATAGGGAACTTCAGTTAAGCTCTGTCGAAGCTATACATAGGCTTGCTGAAGATAATTCTAAAACACAACGGGTAATTCTATCAGAAAGAGCTCAAGATCAACTCATGCAGTTGTTGAAGAGAACAAGAGCAGAAGCTCTTCAGGAGAAAACTGCTGTTGCCTTGTGGGCATTGGCTGGCGACAATCTTGATGAACAAAGGAAGATGGCTGAAAAAATAGAAGTGTCCTTACTCATTGAATTTGTGAATAGTTTATCTGAAAACTTACATTTCATTGGATCAGAGGGATTAGGCGTGTTGGCACAAGGACCCTTAAACTGCCAAACTGAAATTGCCAACGCTAATGGACTACATCCATTGGTGCGTTTACTCAAGTCGGATAAAGAATATATAGTGCTAAGCATCATTCGAACACTGCGACATTTATGTGTCGGAGTAGGATATGTCCCTCACAAAAAAAATCAGAATACTATAGCTCATTCTCCAGGTGTCAGATTCTTAATAGCATTGATGGTTCATTCAAAAAATGAGCTGATACAAGTGGAATCTGCAGTCACTTTAGCCTGTGTATCATTAGGTAAGTGAAACATATTATATGGAAGGGTTGTATGTTCCTATTTGTTGATGTAACACAATGTATCCACACAAATAGGACTAGTTAGTAATGATAAATGTTTTAACATTCTGGAATCTATGTGAGATTTAAACATTGTCTTTGATTGAAAATAAAATACTTTTGAGCTAGTTAATGGCGGACTGAATGTATCAATTTTAAATAGCAATTTGATTTTTGTCTCCTTTGATTTGGGATAAAGGTTGTAACCTTCTAAAACAATAATATTACATGCTTGTCTAAAAATACAGTGATTTATGTATTATCATTGTGTATTACTTTATACTGAAGTAATATTTTGTAACCAAATCCTAATTACTGAGGCATTCAATAATATTTTTGTATTTATGTTTGGTAAACAAAGATGGCTCCATAAGTAGCTGACTGAATTGTAAACAATTAGAAATATGAGAATATATGTAATGTACAAGGCTTGACAAATCCACTTGTCCGCTCCTAATTAGGAGTAGAAATTGACTCAGGAGGAGTTGAAATTGCTGTAGAACTAGTTAAGATTCTATGCCTGTCATCTTGCTCGATGAGTAAACCTGAAAAAAACTTGAGCCCTGATGTATATACATTTAGTTTAGTAAAGCAATTTGAGATAATTTTATTTTAGATATAAGAAATTGATTCACACTTTGTATGTTTAGTTCAGCTGTGATTTTATGGCAAAGTTTGGATTAAATAAATAAATAAATAAATACTCAGGGTATAGGTATGAAATGGATTCAAAGAAAGAAAGACATGTACAAAAAATCCCACCTTCCCCAAAACCCACTAATCCAAATCTCACCCTATGAAACTGATTAGACTTCATGAAGGCTCAGCCTTAGTCCTCTTTGTTCTGTGTGCAACATAAGTCCACTGCAGTTGGTCTCCACCTCGCACTGTTTTGAACTGTTTGTTTGGCTTTATTCCAGATGATCCTGATTTCTTCTAGTTCTTTTATTCAGCTCCTTCTCCAACTGTGAGGTGGCCTTTCTTGTCATCTATGTCCCTGGGGGTTCCAATTAATTACTTCATTAAGTATTACATTGTTATTTTATTTCATTCTAAGTCTTCAAAATCAGTAAATCATGCACAAAATAGATACAAATTCAATATTTATCATTTGATTACATGAGCCCAGGTTTGTTTGTTGAATGTATTAGTGACAAAATGGATATATGATATGATTCGTTTATTTACAATTTCATACAATTTTTGGCTTGAAAAATTGTGCGCAAATAGTGATCAGATCATAGTGAATTAGATATTGCTTGTATAAGATCACCATTTGACCTCGTTGTTGCCTTTTAATATGACGACTAGGGATTAAGCTTTCAATAGATCAATCATTCACTGAAGATCGCAAAATGTTCGATTCCCCTTCTTAAACAAATAAATACTCGTACCTATGAAACAGTCTGAATAACCATTGTCATTATGGGACGTATCGAATTTTACAAATTATTTTATATTATCATAATTATACATTGTATAAGACAATATCACAACAAATCATTAACACTAATCTGGTGAAAAATTATGTTAGTTTAGAAAATTAAAGGTTCAACGTAATTGATCTTTAAACAAGATCGATATTAATTCAGAAATGTCCAAATTTCGCTCTGTTGGAATATTCAATAGATAAAGCCATGTGCATACCAAGCATATTTGGCATTGGAAAGTGTCGTAGAAACACCTGTATTTTTCTAATGAGAAAACAAAAAAGAAGACAGACTTTTGATTGGGTCTATTTGACGTTTTAATAATAATGTAGTTGAAAGATTATTCCTAAAATTGGAGCAATGCTGTATAAAAAAAATCTATGCATTTCAGCCTTTGATTCCATATCAACCAATGGGTGGAACTTTTCTACCATATTCATATAAATGTCTAGGGATTTGTATTCTATTAGACTAATCAGTCTCTTTCATATTTTAAACATTCTTTGACCTACAGCATCCAATTATACAAAGAATGGGTGACTTTAACCACTGTGTTAAATCCGAATTGTGGTTAAAATTTCGGTTAAATTTGGGTTGTCTTTTGCTTAATGTTTCGGTTAAATTTAACCAGTCTTCATACAACTGGGTGCAAGTGTTTAGTTTGATATAAGGATTAAATGTTTTATTGGTTGTTACGAAATTGTGAAATTTAAATTTCATGCTGATTATTAACTTTGGCACATTTTATTTAAGCTGTAAATGGAATGTCTATTTTATAACGAAAGTATCTTTTAAATTTGTTTTACAATGAAATGTAAATGTGATTTATCTATTGAATGATGTCTTCTTTATGCGTTTGAATTATTTATGTGTTAAAATATCCTATTTAGCTTTCATGAAGATCAGCAGGGATAACATTTGCGTTAAAACTGTCAGAACACTTGAAATTTAAATAAATTACCTACCAGAGGTGTGAATATGTCATTATCTTGGGTTTGCCTCTAAACTTATGTTGTATAAACCTGATTATTTCTTCAGAACATCTCTAAATACTTGAATTTTAGATCTGTTCATCTTAACCCCTTGACCTTAATGTGTTCTTCCATATTTACATACAACCAAGAATATCATAGGGTCCTGATATTTTGTCAGATCATTGATTGAAGTGATTTTATCTAATAAATATAGATTTATAGTTCAAAAGATTATATAATAAACATTTTAACTGGAATTTTTTATCTCCTGGTGGTAATTATTTTAATGCAAATGTCATCTGATCTTTTGCTTACTGGTTTCAGTCATTTAAAAATAAATGTTGGTTCCCTGTACTTAACTGTTGTCAGAAATTGACCCGCCAAAACGTTCTTGATTTTGTACAGTACTTTTAACTGTAGAAAACTCAACTATGTAGTCTACTAATACTGTGCTTCATTCTTTCAAAAATGATCCTTTTAATAGTTATGTAAGGAAATGTTTTTAGATCATGGACTGGGGCTTCGTGGTTAAGTGATTACATTCTCAGACTAGTAATCACTAGTCCCTCACTGCTGTGAGTCCTAACCCCATCCATGACAAGAAAATTTCCAGCTAGTTTATGGTAGGTTGTTGCTTCTATTCAGGAATTTGCTCGGATTTACTGGAAAAGTCACCAAATGATCCTGAATGTTAAGCCCCTGTGAAAAAAAAGATTATAGATCTTTTGTTGAACCACAAAATGTTAGGAAAGTGTTTGAATCCATATTTTTGTATAATTAGTCTCCAAAATCTCTACTTATATTAGTTGGACTTATTTAGAACAAGTAGCATTCTGGATTAATGTTTAAAACCTTCTTTTTGATCGGTTTCAGACAATGATCGAATAATCAGCATGTCTCAATCATTAGAAGTGTACAATGTCACTAATTTATTTATAATTAGTGAAGTTTTGAAATTATTGAATGAAATATTGGAAAATAGACAAATGAAATTTGACTCTTTTGTGTGGAAACATAGAGAATTATATGTGTCAAGCAAGCGTTTCTATTTAGTTATGTATAATTAATGCAAATATGTCTGCAAATTTAAACACAAACAAACATCATGAGCACTTAGAGAATATTTCGATCGTATAAAATCTCACTTTATTATACATAAGTACACAAAGTCCTTCATTCAAACTGTGGTAAGACAAACATGGCGGCTATTTCACCATCAATAATGGTTTGGGTACACTGACCATTTGATTGTTTGTCCTCAATGACGGTTTTTGAATGATAGTTTATCAACTTGATGATTACAAAATATGGAACTGAATTGAATATCTGAATCAATAAAACAACTCCCACTGGCAAAATGTAGATACACTTTAATAGAATGCTTCCATTTCCTATCAATTTGGCAAACATTTCCTGCCATAAATGGAAATAAAAATAAAAGCTCCTTGTCAGGTGAAGTGCTTTTTATTTGCGATTGGCTTTGCAAGAATTATTATAATGGTTACTTCACTTATTGCAAGGTACCTCAGTCTCTTTCTAAAATATTTTGAGGTCCTTAATTTTTCTGTTAGGTTTAAATGTCTTCTGCAACTTCCAGCTAAATCAAAATAATGAAGAAGGTTTTTTACTCAAAAAGATGTGTATACCTTTTCACAACATTTGACTCATTAAAGAAATCCTTAATGGATAAGTCAGGTTGATCGGAATTAATTGTCCTCTTCGGATTACAGATGTGAAAATATGCGTTTGAATGGTTTTTAGAACCTGTTTATCACTACAGATAAGACATGATATTTGGAATACATGATTCGAATAATAAAGGTTATTTTATATCAAACTATATAAGGACTGATATTTCTTTTTGGATTACATCAGGGTTTTGGATAATTTCGTCGTCAATTAAAAAAATTGGGTTTTACTGTATTTTCTTTTTGTGCCTAAAAAGATTTCGTCAGATCTAAAATAAAATGTCTACCCACCCACACCTGCATTGGTCTTGATCAGCAGATATTTTAACCAGCTCTAAGTGCGAGTTAATTTGATAGTAGAATTAATCAAAGCTAGCCAATCAAAAAATTTTTATGTACGTCTCTGAACTCTTGTCTAGATTGTCCCATAACTATTTCATTAATCACGTAACTTTGATATCAATTGAAAGTCTTGTTGGCGAAATAGATTCTGATAAATCTGTAAATCATTGTACGTAAGATAAAGTATTGATGTTCCCTATCTCCGCGATGATAGGATCGTAATTACTCAATTATATCGCAATAAAACAAACAACAAATCAATGTAAGTCCACAATATTTATGTGAAATCAATTGATTGTTCTACACCTGACGCACTCTGATAACTTGAAAGTTGACTCAATAAATTGATTTGAGATAAGTGGATCAGACTAAGTTATAGCAGTGTCCCACAGTTATTTTAAATTACGCTTGTAGTCTAGATATGTAAATAAATTAGTTATGAAAGTTGTCGTATCAATCTCCACATTAAAGATTTTCATCACTTGTTCATTATTGCATTATTTACCTAAATTAACTATCGACAAACCTGAGTTAATGGCCACCTGTGAATAAGGGTCTCATTATACATGCATATAAAGGCCACTCTTTGACATATGTCCACTTATGGATAGAACAGACTAAATTAACCTCCAATTAAGACCAGTGGTACATGACGGCTGCATTTTTCTCTCTCTGGTGGCTTATGTTGACAAGTTTGACTGTAACTATCCATTTAAAGTAGTATCTTAAAACACCAGAATTAATTTCCACTCATCACCTTTATTGTAAATACTGACCACTCATATGTTTCATTCTGTTAGAGGGGAATAGTTTTGGTAGAATAAAAATATCAGAATTACCTTCCTCTATGTGACCAACCAAAGCATTTCACCTAATTTTGAGTAGAGTTCTACACTCTCTGAAGTATACTTATACTTAAAATTACCTTCAAAAGATTGACTTATCGGTCAAAATACAAACTTTTGAAGGGTAAGAATTTTGAGCCCAGATCCACATCCTTTTTTTCTGATTTCTCTAAAGAGTT
This sequence comes from Lutraria rhynchaena, assembly GCA_008271625.1. Lineage (NCBI taxonomy): Eukaryota > Metazoa > Mollusca > Bivalvia > Venerida > Mactridae > Lutraria > Lutraria rhynchaena. The sequence continues at coordinate 179,103 of VIBL01000340.1, read as the reverse complement.
ACATGATAATTTTTCTAAAGTTAAGACATGCTTATCAGTTACTGATAAGTTTATGTATTCAAAACTTAATGTCAAGTTACTAATACAACAAGTAGAATATCGAACCACTTGTGTCACTTAGCATCACAGAAAAAATTAATGTTTTATGAAGCTCAATGATTCATTTCATTCTTTTGAAGAGCATGTCCCAAATCTGTGTAAATCTTGCTGTTTAAATGCTCCTTTCAGAATATTAATGTATTGACCTAAAATATCAACTACAATATACAAATTTTATGTTGTATATTTTGGGGTCTACTTAAAAAACATTATGAATAAGGCCTAAACAAAAAAAGGTTTGCTTCCAGTTACATGCCAAAACAATATGGGTCAGTAGGTAGGAATTTTTTTTCTTTTATGTTTTTTTTTTACATATATCAGCAACACTGTTGTGAAAATTTCAATATAGCACTAAGATTTTGATGTTGTAAAAACTTTTGAGTTGGCAGGTAAAGGATGGGTTAGTTGGGAAACAAACCTTTTTTTAGGCCTAAGGATTTTGTCTAATTTCTCCTGTATCAAATTGTTCATGTACACAATAAATCATTTTAATTACATACAAAGTCTTTTATGTAATTGACAGATTTCACAATAACCTTCAGCTTTGGAAGAACTTACTTTTTAAGGTTATATTTCTTTGTATGAAAAAGTTTCGGTTCTAAAGAATCAGTGAGGCATATTACTACATTATGGTTCATGTTTACCATTGTTACAACCCGCTTAAACTTTCAGTCAAATTTTTTTTCAGAACAAAAAAAAAGCTGCCATATAAGTCATGTATATGTTTCTCGAGCCTTCAGCGAGCTTTCATTGTTAGCGTGAATTTATTTTACTGTCAGTTTTATTTACATTGAGTTGAATTCAGGATATGTAGTTAGCTGGTGTATAAAATTTGATTGATTTTAACATTATAAGCCTATTTCGCAATTACTAATCAATGTTTTATCACGTCATTGAAACAAAAAAAAACGTGTCCTCCGTGCCATGAAGAACAATGCATTACTTTTGTCTTACATTTATGCTTGATTAAACATGTATGTAATTACTGAAATAATATATGGCGTAAGTATACCTTATCTGCAGTGTAATGACGATTGTTCAATCATGTGCCATTTTTCCTACAGACTGGTTATCAAATTTCTGTCTGGTTTAAAGAAAGATTATATTAAATCCATAACTTATGTAATTTGATACCACTGTGTGAGATTTGACTAAAATCAGCGAGAAGAAAGAAAAGTAAAAACAGTCCGTACAGTTCATCTAGTACTAATAATGACCTAGTGAAGTTTCTGGCTTATCTGTTTTGGTATTGCATGATTTATGGGGTGCAGAAATGTTTTCGTGTAGCCGGTAAGCTACTAAAAGTAAAAGGTGGGGTCTAGGGGTTCAATGCAGTATTGTGTCCGATTTTCAGAAAAAGTAGCTGGCGAGAATGCTCATAATTAATATGATGGTCCAGACCATTATGACATTTAATGATTTATGAATTAATAAAGTCTAACATTTTTACATTCTACATAGAGATAACTTGGCCTTAAAGACCCCATTCTCCGATTTGAGTATCAGTTTGAAATCTGAGTGAAAAACTCCTCAAACAATGCCATCCTGACTCATAAAAAATCCCTGGTCAAAAAAAATTATTCAACGATTTTTGCAAAAAAAATTTGTTCTTTATCCCAACTTTTTGTTTTCAGTATAAGCATACAATGTTAAAAACAAAATACTTTCCTACCCATCCATTGTCAAAAGTTTGAGTCACATAACCACAAACCAACATTTTTTTAAGTATTGCCTACAGACCAAATTTTTATTCACCGTGTAGTGCTCTCAATGTTCTATATAGACATATTTGGCGCATATCGAAGATGAGAGTTCTTGACTTGTACATCATTACTGTTGTACTGTAATTTCAATGGTTATATCAACACAATTTTATCATTCTTCATATAACGAGCAAAGATTTTGAAAGATCCGATTTTATCCTTCGAACCTGACCCATCAATACATTCATTATCAGTTTATATGATAAATTGCTACAAGTCTGTCATGATTGAGGATTTATAGTTCAATATGGATTTTTGATAAAATAAATCATTTGTTGTCAAAATTAAACACAAGGAGCAGTAAGTCCAATTTTATTAGAAATTTCATGGTTTTTTTTCACTTTTTATGAAAAAATGATTACAAATTTATTGTAGTCAATGTTTTGAAGGGGCATATTTTTGACTGTCAGTAGACTTTATGAGTTAAACATTCTTTGGTTGTCAAGTTTATTGTTCTGTGGTCTACAATTTCTCTTAGGAAAGCTCACACTTTGTATAGAAATTTATCATAGCGTCTTTAGGTTTTATGTAATTATATCTTATTTGAGCTATTTGTCAATATTTAAACTGATTTATTTAAGTAATTTAGTGCAACTAAGCCTATTTAATTCTGACTGGAAATTAGATTACAGTCTTAAAGTCAGAATAATGTATCTTTAACTATATTTGATCTAATTTAAGTAATTTTTGCTTCCGTGAGTCCCAGTCACATGGTTCTGAATTTCAAATGGTATTTAGTTCAGTCAGTTGACATGCTTAATTATTGATTGATGTCATCCACTATAGAACTGAAATTGATTGAAGTTACCGTGATAATTAATTCAAATACTTTGACAATCTGTCAATGCTGAATGCCTTAAATTTTGTTATCACTTGAGTTACAGTTCCTTTAAATAAAATTTACATATCCATGAATTTCTAAAGTCACAACTGTCATTGGGATGTATTGAATAACAATCAAGTTTTTTCTTTCCAACATATTCAAAATGATGCTAAAGCTGTCCCCAACTTAAAAAACTGCATTTATTTCCAATGGTAATACAATTGACCGGCTCTGAAAGCTCGGTTGGTAAAGAACTGATCCGTCTCCAGATTGGTACCATGTGGTTGCTAGGTAATCCCAAACCATAGGTTAGTTCTACTGACTGACATGTGTAACTGATGAACTGATACAAAATTGATGTTAAAGCAAAAATAAGTCTGAAAAATTTTATTCAGTTTTGCACAAAGAGTCTCTGTGTTTTGTGTTATCTGTCTGGAGTTTGTGTTCAATAACAGCCACTCTATTTATTCTATTTCCAGGTAATCAAGATATTCTGGATGAGATTAATGGCACGATAGATTTTAGCTATGTTCGAATTCTTAAAATGATGTATGCTCAAGATGATGTGGTACGATTATTGGCTGGTTCAGCTCTGGCAACGTTCGCGTATAACAACATCAACCAACAGAAGGAGATCGCTGAACAAGGAGGCGTACGATTTAATTGCTTCATTCCATTTTTACAATCATCAGATGAATTCTACAGGTGCAATGCAGCATTTCAGGTAATGATTGAGATATGATGGTATATATATATTTTTTTATCTTTGTTAACCCTTTGCCTCATAATACCGGATTTCCCATCTGCGGCTGACGACTTATGAAAACATTGTGGCAAAAGAAACCATTGCTTGTTATGAGCAATGGCTTCTTTTACCACAATGTTTTCCACTCTGTCAGAGAGAAGTAACCTAGTTTTCTGAAATATATTGATCATGTGTATATTTTCTCTATCATTTTTCTCTATTTTAACCTTTCAGGTTGTGGTGTTATCACGAATAATACCAGATGAGGAACAAGCATTGTCATCTGCCACGGGTATCAAACTCCTAGTTGATTTATTACAAGATTCACAATCCAATCAAATCCTGGCATTAGCGTCTGACTGTATAGCTAGGCTGGCTCACACCCGGGCAGGTTAGTACTTTATGACACGCCTTTATTTTTTATTTGTAAAGGGCCTAGGCTTGAAATTTGTGACATATTTTGAAATGTGGAATTTTTGTTGCTATATTTTTCTGATGTGAATCTAAATTTGTGAACATGAATTTATTTAATATATACATGTACAATCAAACATGTGAACAAAGGACACCCTTGGGAAAGAAAAAATGTGGCCTTTATCGACAGATGGCCTTTATTCGGAGGTCAGTTCACTCTAAATAGTCAGTGTCGGTTTTGCAGAGAATGGCCTTCTCTCACAAGGTGAGCTTTTTTCAGAGGTTGCTGTAAAATAGGTTTGACTGTACAACATACTGATTTATTTATGTCTGAGAAAATACTGAATACTGTAGCAAAGTATAAAGTGAGAGTTATAGAAATGAATGTTATTTAGGTAATGCACCTCTTGTTAATCTATTTGTATTATTCCCTCATTCTTGCCAACAGGTGTGCCATCAGCAATCATCGCTATTAATGCCATAGAATTCTTGACCAAGCTGCTGTTGCATTCTGGGGAACAAGTTAGAGGATGTGCAGCCATTGCCCTCGGATATTTATCATACACTCACGCAGCAGAACGGCAGTTACTTAACAAGTATGTACCATTGGTTTTATAATTTGTCTCTTTGGCACCATGCTATTGTTACTGTGTTCATGTCAAGGAAAATATGATGTAGGTGGAGTGTTCAAGTCCGTTTCTTGCATAAAGCATTGAAACTTGCCTCCATTGTAACAAAATAAGCCTGATACATATTTTGTTTTATTGTCACTTTGACAAGGGTCAAGCCTTTTTGAAGTATGGGTATTTATCAGTATTGGGTTGTCGGTAAATGGGCAACAGACCTAAATTTTGAATTTTTTGCACTGATGAAATATGTTTAAACTTAATGGTTTGGTCACAGTCATACCTCAGCACTTCGGAAGACCTACACAATTTTACTCTTTGTTTTTCATATGCTCACACACTTTTATTGAACAATAATGCCACCGCCTTTTAGTAAGTAAGTTTTTTAGCCCTGACAAAAATTGAAAACAGTGGACCATATTTTTGACATACTTCAGTTTTGATAAATAACGAACAAGCAGCATTATATAATATCAAAAGGCTATGATCAGAGCCAAGTGGTTTGAAATTATTGAAAGTGGATTATGATTTATAATCTCCTTTGTACTTAAAAATATTTCTTTTTGGTCCTTGATAAATTTATGTATGTGTTCAAAATAAGTGCATTAATATAGCAGTCTTTGTAAGGAAACTACTGCAAAAAAAATTTGACAAAATTTTAACCGAGTTGATGATTTTACTTCTTCAGAATATATTTCTTATAAATTCACCTGGCTGATCACAGCTGTGCATAATTTCACAAGATATTAAATTGACAAGCTGCATATTCTATTCTATACATATTCTAGGTTACTCGTTCTGCTTCTCTTGACTCCACTCCAGGGCTCGACAAATCCACTTGTCCGCTCATAATTATGAGTAGAAATTGACACAGGATGTAGAACTAGTTACAATTCTTAGCTTGTCGTCCTGGAAGCCGAAAGTTGCTTGAGAAAAAATTGTCGAGCCCTTCACTCTATGCAGGATGATGGGTACAAAAAATTGCAACCCTTGTAAATTTAAACAACACTTCAACCCCTTGATATAGTATCAAAATCAGGATATTGAAAAGCCTACTTGAAAAATATACTGGTTGTATTTGCTTCGTATTGATCATGTTGTCGGTATAAATAAAGTTTTTGTGAATAAATGTAATGTCAGTATTTTATCTAATTTTTTAAGCACTAGCCCAAACTATAAGTGGACTATTGAAAATAAATAATTTTCAACCTGAGCACATAATTTTAAAAAGGTACATCAGCCCAAACTTACCAGCCCCAAGCTTTGGGCTTGTGGTTAGTGTTAAGATTCACTATGTGGGGAATTCATTATTTTGATGATCTATCAAAATAGAACAGTATTAGAACTTGAGCATAGGTTCTGGTTCAGTTGCTGTACATATACTTAGCTGCATTTTCAATTCAAAATAGTCCTTAACTTTCATGATCGCCTAATTACAAAAGTGTATCAAGGCATTTGGAACATTCTAATTAATCAAACATGGCCATATAACAGTTCTGTTATAAGTCAATATAGCAAACTAATACCTCATTCTTTGTTTAAGCATTGAATGCAATATTTCACACTACTTTAATGTCAGATTAAGGGCCTAAATCCAGTTGTTAATCACTTTAAATGATCGACAGCAGCTGTAAAACTCAATTCAAGATTTCTTACATGCAGGCTTTGAGGTTGATAGGATAGTGTTACATTTTGACCCTTTGCCTCATAATACTGCATCCCCCCCCCCCCCGCGTCTGAAGCAGACGGCTTTTGAAACATAGTGTTTTGCCATGATGTTTCCACTCTATCACGGAGAAATAACCCAATTTTCTTAAATAAATTGATGTTTTGTTTGTAAGCTTTGAATTTGGAAGAGTCCAAAATATGCTTCTGCAGCAAAGGGTTAAACCCAGTTTTTTACTGAGAATTTCATTTTCATGTTCGGTGGTCTATGCGCCACAGCTGAGTTGAACGCTGCATTTCATTTGTTCAGATGCATATTTCAACCATGTGTTGGTGATTGCAGTCTTAATCAATGTTCCTGCTTCTCCCATCAAAATATGAATTTTCCTCATTAACTGACTGGTCTGTGGCAAAGCACATATTTTTTTGCAAATACTAAACTTGGGATATCATGTCTAAAATAGAAAGATTCTTCTCTGATTGCATTTCTTGGCATGGTGAGGTAGCATTGAATAGTTCAACAAGACAGTTGCTTTGATTAATAGGGATAATCTAAAAATTTACGAAACCATGCAGTGTTTGAAATCTTTCATTGAAAGCTTCGTTTTAATTACCTTGTTTATACATGTTGTGGGGGAGGCACTTGTGGAGGATCAGGTTAATACTGGTTGATATATCATCAAACCAACCAACATAGAGAACAAAAGATCACCCTGGTTTTGAACTCCTGACCTCTACATTGACATTTGCGCACTTTACTGACCTTGATGCAGCGTATTGATTAAATATCTACAACAATCACAATGCATCTAAATTTGAATACAAAACATAACATTTCAATGTATTCTTTTATCTCCATACTCAAATATGTTTGTGTCTAAATTGGAGATGACCAAAGCATTGCATTGTTTAGTTGTGTAAAATCATACTGCCTGCTGGATATTTGCTAAGTTATAATTTCGATAAAGATTTGATTATGATAATCATTTGCAGGTGTCGCAATGATCAGATGCTGATGAAAATACTGTTACATTATACCAAGAAAAGTAAAGTATCTCCTGCGTTTTTGGAGGGATGGCGACATTATAAGAAGGTTGGAGGACTGCCTCCGATTACGTAAGTCTGCCTTATCTGTCATAAGCAAGTTCCATTTCATCGTAAAATAAATGCCATTCTGTAGTATACATTATTTGATATTGTAGAGAAAATGAACCTTTAATTAAATGCTGTACAGTAAAACCTTGATAATGAGACCATCTCAGGACCAAAAAAATCAGTCGTAATAATGAGTTGGTCTCATTATCAAAGTGAATTATAGGGAAGTTTTTGGAAGCTGAACCAAAAATAGGTGGTCATTATAACAAAGTGGTCATAATATTGAGATGGTCACTATTTAAGGTTTTACTGTATTTTTTCTCTTTCATTGACAACCTTTGCTGGATAGCTTTATTAATTACAAATTGCTTGTACATGGAACTGTCATCTGTATGTTTTACAGTGAGGGAAGAACCAGTCTGGTTGGTGAAAAGACCATGGAGCCACCACCATCTCCAGAAAACAGTGTGTTACTAGATTCATCTAAAAGTACCAGTAATCTTAGAATCTCATCGTCCAACTTAGATGAAGGACCATTAACTGACAGATCATCTAGGTATGATATACGCACATACTGCATGAGTTCACTGTTCTGTATTGCCACATTGATAAAAACAGAAATTTTTGTGATCTAAGAACTGGCCCCGAGGTTATGAAACTTGAGAACAGTCTCCAAGCTCAAATTTCAATCCCATTCTCAAAGTATTACGGCTGTATAGATAGGGATGATTGATGTTTAAATTCATATTCAGGTCAATTATGCTGTCAGAATAATGTATCAATAATACTATTATTGTCTGATCATAATTAATATGAAACATTAAAAGACATGATATGAGATTTGAGCTCGGAGACTGATCTCAAGTTTTATAACCTCCGAGCCTGTTTATTCTCCAGACAATCCCTAGTTAGACCACAGCCCTGTGAATAAGGGATCCATTTTCATGTGAATATTTTAATCTTAAACTTATGAAATGTTCTTGTCTCGAAGGATATTTGTTTGCTGATGGCAACAATGATTACCAAAATTTTACCATCTTGTTACAGAATGTCTCAAAGGTCAAGGTCACATAGTAACAGTCAGATTTCATTGGTCGATGGAGAAGTTCCGAGGTCAAGTAGGTCATCTAGGCATTCCATTGTGCAAAGCGAAATACAGGTACCAGCTGTAGATCTCAACATGCAGAGAGAGGGAACCGGTATGGCTGAAGCGTAATGATAATCATAATCATTGTAAGAATGAATCTAAGAGGACATTATTTACTGTGAAGTATAATGTGCCTAAATTATGATTCCATCAAACTGTGATATTAATGTATGACTGGTATAACAAATGTTACCTATGTTTATGGCAATGAATAGATGTGTACTCTTCATGGGGACCTAGTTTGCCAAATGTGCTGATATGTCTGATAAAACCAAATAGAGTCTTGTTAAAATTTTATCTGATCATATCCAGAAAAAAAATCTGTTTTGTGATTTGAGACTCAAATGTATTTTTGGACAGACAATGAACATTATGGAAATCTTTTTTGTTTTGTTTTGGCAGTTCTTAATCAAACAAGTGTTATTTGTTACATTGTTTAAGATTTTTTTGTATAATTGTTCGAGGAAAAGTGCCTCATTTGACACGCTTTAATAAGTAGTCTGTGTGAGGTAGAAGTGGCTCTGAGATGTGTAACTGTTTTTGGATTGAGATATTTTATATACATCATACATGTTTAAATATAGACCTACTTAATATGCTTAGTTTGTAAATCTTTTACTGCGGCTGATAATACAGGGTTTTGTTCGCTGATTTTTTGTCTCCAAAATTGTTATATCTGATGTAATGTATAGATAATTCTTGTCTTCATTTTTTTATTACATTCTTTGTGACATTTTCATCTGTTAAGTTGCTAATTTCTGTCATTGCAATATTTAAAACATGCAAAATACAGTCTAACATGTGTGAAATTATTACCACTTGTTAAAGAGAGAAATTTCTTGCGCTGGTTTACTTCTAAGCAATGTGTGTGTGCCTAAATATACCTGTATACTTTTTAATGCCAAAAACTTACTTTACATTCATTTTTAGAATTTATTTTCTGTTCATTTACTGGTAAATACTTTGTTACTTTTGTACTTATGTTTAAGAAGCTTATTAGGTGTTTTCTTTTTTGTTGTTGTTAAATGTGATTTCATCCACCTGTTTCAACTTTTTCATTGTTTTTGATAAACATTTTGCTTTAAGTAGACAGAATAGACCTACTGTACCTGTCATGTCATGAGCACAGTAAATAATTTTTTCTCTTTGGGTTAACGTCATACCAACAGCTAGGGTGACTTTTCCAGCTTTGGCAGTGAAGGAAGACCCCTGGCATACACCTGGTTGGAAACAATGACCTTCCGTAAGCTATCTGGTCAGCCTCCTTAAATAAGATATTTATCTGGTCCTGTGTTAGATTCGAACTCAGTGATGAGGGGCTGGTGATTACAGAGACCAGTGAGGCCTCTGCATAGTACATAAACATTACACAAACTGTACTTAGAAACCAAATTGTTAATGATAGAAACTACATATCAGTTCTTAACCAAAATGTTTTTTTTTTCATACAAGAATAGCGGGACACTACACTCTGAAATTTGATAAAAATCAAAATTTGAGCCGAAGTACTTATTGTTTATGTTTAGACTATGTGAACATTTTTTTTAAAAAAAATTATTTGATCGTTTTGTTTACTAATATATTTATTATTTTTTCACATTTTTTGTATTTTTTAAGTGTCTAATTAAGTGAATCTTTTCTTTATTAAGTTTATACTTTTATGTATCATTTTTGAGTAAAGCACCTGTGATGTCACAATATTGTGCTAAAAATTGTTTTGTATCAAAATACATCTTAACAAAATACTTGAACTTGTGATTTTTATCCCTCTGTAAAAGAAAATACATGTCAGAATTTCTGATTACTTGCAATGATTTTGCTACAATGTCAGGACAGGGGAGTTACAAGTAGAAATGAGCTGGAAACCAGAAAAATCAACTAGCTGTTTGAGCATTCTCGCTGGCTACATTTTCCCCTCAGGGGGCATTGCCCCTTTGCCTCCAACTGAGGGAACCCTCAGACCCCTTTCTAGTTTTAGTAGGTTACTGACTACATGAAAACATTTCTACACCCCTGCAGGGTCCAGTCTAGCTGTACAAGTCATCAGTATGTTTCTGGTTGAGATAAATTGGTTCATCAAATGATTATCACATATTAAGACAATGACTCTGAGGTGATTGTTAAATCATATTTGGTTTTCTCTTACACTGTACAAGGTGCTTAATGACCAACAAACTATATAAAAACACACAACTCTGCATTCAAATTCATAAATATTTTGCTTTTTTGAATTTATTAACATACTGTGATAAATATTAATACAAAATAATACAGAAAATGAATAATAAAACAGAAATGGTAGCACAATTTTCTTTACAGACCTATACAAGACAAAAATATAGATTTTGCTTTTCACAGTTAATATGCTACAATACAGCATCAATTTACAAGACATCTAACTAATAATACATGCGTTGCATTTTTAAGTAATATAATTAGGTATAGATCAATAAATTACGAATCAATGAATTATTAATGCATACATAAAGAAACATAATAAATAAAACTTATGAGTGAAATCTGACAGATACTCCCTTTGTTCAAGGGGAGATAAACACATTAGCTCTTGGCGTTGTTCTTTGAACATGAGAAAATTTCGAATATTATATATTCAAATTTATACCATACATTATTAAGTTTCGTATATAGAGATAAAAATTCAAGTGAAGGAATGATATTTTGTTGAGTGAATGAAGTCAACCGAACAACAACTGGGTTTGATGCACCAATATACAGCTGTTTAAAATTTGAGTTAGCTTTGCAGCTAAGAACCTGGATATAATCAATTACAGAGAACCAGTTATCACACAATCTTTACACAGGTTCTTCCATGATGGCACGTTTCCTTTTTCTATGATTTTTCACCATATCAGATGTTGTAAGTTTTTCTGTTTGTCTGGTTTCCCATCTCATAAAGTCATTGAGTCCTAACTGACCAGCTTTAAAAAGTAATCGCTCGGACTCATCAAGTTTCTCTGTTAATTTCGAAGTATCTTCATTGTAAGCATTCTGTGAGGAATCCATCACTTTTCTGAATCTTGTTTGAAATGCCTGAAAAATGATAGAACTCTGTCAACTAGTGAGACATCTTGATAATATACACTAACAATGGAACACACACAAGCAAAGATTGCAATTTTATGTAAAACCTATGAACAAAATGAGGTGTTTATTGACAGATGGCCTTATTCGCAGGTCAGTTTGTTCTAAATAATCAATAACGGTTTTCAAAGAACAGCATTTATTAACAGGGTGGTCTTTATACTGAGATGGCCACAAACACAGGTTAGACTTTAATGAAAGCTAAGAAATTAAATGGCACAACGATCTACCATAGATGCCTAATGAACAACATACAACTTAAACAAAGAATAAAGGGAGACAACACATGACAGACCAAAACCTTAAACATGGAGAAAACTTGAAATCCCAGATACTTTGTCAAATAAAGCTTCATAAACTTTCAATCTATTTGTTTTGTCCTAAAGGCACTGGCCTACAATTTTATGTAAGTATGAATCAAAAAATATAAGTATAAAAATACAAGAGTGGTGTGAGAATTGAGAACAACAAATCAAACAAGCTTACTCTAAATGAAAATGAACATTTAGTTCACTTCAAAATTATTGGAGTTTAACATTACACCAACAGCAATGGTCAATTGGCAACTTGTGTCTCTGTAAGTTCAAACAGTCTATGAGTATTGCAACAGATATTCTGTAGTTTCATTAACCTACCTTTACTAGAATTTTAGCTACATCTGGTGATTCTGGTAATTCATATTTTAACAAATGTGTTCCGAAACTAAAGAAATATGGTCCAAGTTTGTGTAAATCAACTACTGTAGCATCGGCAGTCAAAATTTCTCTGTATGATTCTCTGAAAATAAACAAATAAGGTAAAGATAGATGAAAGTGTGAGAAGTACAGGTATGGCAAAAATTCCATTCCACAAAATATTTAGTAGATGTTCCTTTTTCAACCAAAGAAGAAAAAGAAAAAATACTTATCCTATCCAAGAAATGATTATTCAGAACAGTGTTGGGATCAGACACAGAGGTCACTTTCAATGGTTCAAAAAATAAACTTCAGAAATAATGAAATGCAGAAAAAAAATCTGACAAAAAATACTCGATTCGTTGAAAGGGAGACATTCTCAAGGAATCTAACTTGGATAAAGATATTTAACGCTCGAGTATATTATTGTTTATATAATGAAAAAATGTACAAGGACATATATACAGTTTGTACTGAAGTATATTTATGAATACCTGTAATGTTTTGGAAGTTCAACACTGACCATATGACGTTTACGACTACATAAAGATCGAGCCATCCAGTAAGGTAGTTCCATTTTTGATCCTGGTAACAAATCATCAAGAACAGAGCTTGTGTCTAAATAACCTGAAATAAGGAAATAAAACAGGTTTAAATTATGCAAGTCATAATGCAACTCAATACACTATAAGTATAACCCCTGAAAACCGGAGTTCCTCAAAACTGGAATTCTATCATCTATGAAAATCGGAAGATTTTCAAATTTCAAGTCCCATTTATTTCTCTTCTGTAATCAATAAATTCTCTGAAAACTGAATTCTTAGAAAACTGCACTTTTGGCCCAGTCCAGTTTTCAGAGGTTTTACTGTGCACTCCCAAAATCAGTAAAATAAAGATTTAGACTCTTGAGAACTTATACAATAAAAATTGAAATTTACAATAAAATTAGAAGGTAATTTTGTACTCTTCAGATTAACATAAGCCATTTTTTGACGCTCAAATTTTGACGTCTAGTGAAAACCCTGCCCACATCTATTGGATCACGCTGCCTCAATTCCTCTAACGCTTTGATGATGCGTCTGAATAATAAGCCGCCTAAAATTCTCTTTTCGCGAAATTATATGACAAACTAAAATAATTCCTTACCGAGGCGATATATAGGCATCTCTATCTTACACGGTAGCTTCTCATTAGTGGACAATATATCATCTATATCATAATAGTCTTCCAATGCTTCCAAAGCCATGATTTTATTGTATGCAGGTTTTTCCCCTATACTCAAATTGTCCGCTCTAATCACAACGTAGGGATCAGTTTTGCTTCATGTAAAAGTTAAAATTCAATGAAAGTCTGTGAACGAATTGCCTTTTTGTATTTCAGCTTATGTAGAGAAAAAATAAATACAAATATTATCATACACAAATTAATCGTTCATATTGATAATACAAACCATATATATCTTTATAACTTTGTACTTTATAATCGATCCCTGAATTTTAAAGGGAGACAACTCTGTTTTGACTGTCTGGGTTTTTCCAGCGGAGATTGCACGTGTGTTTGTTTACAAAGTAAGTAGCCATTTTTTTTAGTTTTATATTTTCATGTTAGTCATTTCACCGAGGAAAATAACGCGGATACTGTTGGTGAATGATATTGACGTATGTTGAACTATGATGTCGGCTGTTTCGTTCAGTGAATTTTAAACATTTTAATATCGTACATGTCACATAGTAGCAGTAAGCATTAGTAAAAAACACAAAGTGGTACCAATAACGAAATCGAGGTGCTCATACTAATTAGCAAAACATCTTCGTATGCTTTACCCTGTAACACAAAAAGTCTAATTTGAGAAATGTTGAGGATGGAATTAAGAGTCTGAATAAATAGCATCTTGGTTTACAATGTAAAGTATTTCAGCATATTTTAATAGTTGATAAAAGATGAAATTAAGCTCAATAAAGTTACAAATGCTCATTTTCTCAACATACATGCTTGAGTTTCATCATGTCTGTCGCACATATCGCCATGGCGATCATTTGGTACTAGATACAGAATGTTAATCAAGTGTCGTGTTGAATGTGTCCACAAGATGATAATGTCATCTAGTGGTATAATTTATACAAACTTTTATTTTTCCAAATAGCAGTCATTTAATTATGGAACTTTTCTTTAGTAACATGGTAATATATATAGATGTATTGGAAATCCTTAAGTTGTTACCAAGTTAAGTAATTCTTTTATCACTACATTCTTCAAAATCAAGGTTGTTTCCCTTACTTGATAGTATTTGAATATTGAAATGTATGTTGATTGTAATCAGATTTAAGAAGCACCTGTAATTAATTGAATTGTACTCTTGAAATTGAGTTTCATTTGTAAAGAACATTGACATAAGTATGGACAACTTATCATTCTAATTGTTGTTAATTAAGCCTTTGGAATTTGTTTCATTGTGTATATTAAGGCTACTTCCAGGCATAATTACATATACATATTTGTATAGTATATCATTATATGCATACATTATACCAAAAGGGTCCTGCTGAATGTATAGATACAATTTTTAGTCATTTGTTCAATTGTTTTGTGTGACGTAATGTTGGCCAAGAAATGTTATTTAGACTGCTGCTCTTTATCGTGTTCATAATTTGGTGATTTCAGCCACATTGTTCATTTAATAGAAATATTTATTTACTTTGCATCTGTGACCCTTTTTACGAAGATGTTGGTTAACGCTTGTAGAACTTCTACAGTATTTTCTCACATTTTTTGTGACAACTGCAATAAAATATGTTTGAAATGATGTATATCTCAGAAACGTTGAAATTTGATTTCTCATCTTGATAATCAAACTTAAATTATGACAATATGTGCTTGTTACACTGGACGTTTTTTTTAAAAAAACATTGATTCAGATACACGGAATACTCCAAACAACAAGATTAAATAGATATCAATAGCTTAAAACAGAAGATAGCTGGATAATACCAGGGCATGTGAAACTGCTCAGTAGAAAACAAAGACAAACAATTTATATCAGTATGAAGAATTTAAAATGTGTGGACGAAAGATCTGCCTTTTTTTGTTATGGTTGATTTCAAGATCATTCTGCATCAGTGACTTTGTCAATGAATATGTATTTGTATGTTATGGTAACAGATCATTCAATCATACATAATACTCCTTTGGCTTGCGGACACCTGTTTTTAATTTGGAAGCAACACGACCAACAATACAAATAACAGAAATGTACTTTTATTTACATGTTTAGTTAAATGTTTAACATGATAACAAAACTATACATCATGAATGTATACATATGTATTTAAAAATCTTGAAATATGTTTCGTCGTTCGTCATTACAACCTGCCACGAAGGTTGATAAACCACGTTTACTCCAACAACCTTGTAGAAACTGCAACACCCTTAAGTACAACTCTCCAAAGGAAGACTGATAGAACAAAACCTGTCTGCTAGGTACAGAAATAGCGAAGAAAATTTGGTAACAACTTAATGCCATAGACCTTGTGACAATTCTAATTTTTGTACTTTTAACACACTAAGAAAAGGTAAGATTTTCAATTTTGACTGGTAAAACAAACTCGAAGTCCTATAATGTCAATGAATCATCAACGTTCTAAATATTATCATTATGCTCGTAAGCCTGGTCTGGGAAGCACTTATATATTGATACCAAAATGTACACAAAACATATTCCAAAATATTTACAGACAAAAAACAAATATATTACACTGACACATAAAAAATACAATGCAAATGATAATTCATGTACAAGTAACAATTCACAATGAATACGAAAATGTGGGCAACACAACGTCCATGTTAACCAGTACTTGTTTAAACTTACCATTCACTTCAACTCATGTTAAATTTGTTGTTGGCTTACTTTAATGTTGTGCATGTACTCGCATATGCTTATTTTGTATATAATATCCAATTCATTTATACTTTAATCAGGAGCCTCCGAAGCAACGCAAGTGTCACAAAGCGCAATAAAACATAAGTTTACTAATTCTATGAATAAAAAGATCAAATTGCTTTTGTTGTAAAATAATGTTATTTTCTATTGCAACTGCGTCTTAAATAATCAAAATTTGAAGAACAGTTGCGTAGTTACCCATTTGATATACACAGTGAAGTTATACTCAACATTCAGTATACATAAAAAACTAAAATATCATCACAGAAATAAAGGTAACACAATCATACTACTATAGTTATTTGCATAACTGTTTGTATTCGTTGTATAAAGTCATGTCTTCAATGTTTTGTCTAATTTTGTTGACGCTTGTGTATTTCTGACGAAGACAGATGTAGCACTTTTTGTAACAAAAGTGTAACACTTAAAGTTTAGACCTTTTAAGTCAGTTTTGTGTTGTTTCAAATGGTTTACAAATCTTCTCTTGGTTTGTCATAGAAAAGTCAAATTTCTTAACAAACACGTTGCATTTGTTTTACCACTTTTTTGTTAAGATAATTAAATAAACGTCAAATGTATTTGCTGCAATGCCTTAATTCGGTTTTTCCATGTATGTAGCGAACTTCAGTTCATCTCCTTTTGTGCTGTAACCAACAATTATTGATGGTAGATAACCTTCCTGCTGTTTCTTTGTTACTGTTTCTAGTAAACTCTCTGGAGAAAGTCCGAGACTGAAGAGCCACATGGACATCTTTGTCTGCTTGAAAAGAGCTGAAAACTTTGGTTTTCCTCTGTGATTTGATGCATCTAGGTATATCAATCTCCTTCGATCCCTAGCGTGCCGGGTTATAAACTTTTCTAAACGTTGCTCGCTGAGATTGTCTTCAGATGCGTGTAGTGGTTTCTGGTCTTTTTCGTGATCGGTGTCCGCTTCCAGAATGAACGACAGTAACTCGTCATCTCTGTTGAATTCTATTGACTGAACAAGTGGCTTGTATCCCTTTTCTTCGTAGAGTTGGAGAAGAGTTTTGTACGGACGATCGAAGTGTTGTATACCGTAGAGAATATGACTATCGTTTCTATATGCTCCTTTGTGGAATACAGCCAGGAAAACGAAATCGGCACGATGGGAGAAGCTCTTGTAATTCTGGAAAAAGGTCATGTTGTAGCCAAGTTTTTCAAGTTCAAGTTTCTTTTCTACTAACTTCTCTCTCCGAAGACCTGCTACAGCAATACATTCTCTGCTTGCTTTTGGATCTTGTTCCGCAATGACTGTGATGTATGTCTTCTTGTCGTTTATGTATGCGTTAATCCAAATGACGTTGAAGTCGGCTCTTTTCAGGGCTGCAAGATATGCATTGGCCTTGTGTTCGTCTATTTGGAGCCTGACCAACTTGGTCGACCCACCAAGACTTAGAAGTCTGTCATGAAGATCATCCACGAATGAATTGGTGGTTGGCCAGTGTGTTTCACTTTCAACCATTGCTCTTGACAATTGTTTCAGTGGAGCATCAATGACAGGTTTTCCTTCAAATAAGAGAGTCCATGCCATTGGTTCATTTTCATCGCCTGTATAGACATGTCCTGGCTTGTGACGTTTAAGATTCCTGTGGAGAAAGACTGCATCAGGAGCATGGGGCTCTTCCCCTACCCACACTGCACCGCCTTTATGAACCTTAAATGCGGCCCCATACCAGTTGTCTTCATTGGACCTATCTAGTCTTGCACGTTTTGTCATCAACTCAAGAGTGGTGTCGTTAAGAATTTTGTAGTCAGCACTCCCATCTATGCATTGGGCCAAGCGCATGACATCGTACACATTTGAAAACCACCCCAAACAAGAGTCTACTAAGTATGTTTGTGCATAAGCATAATATTCACCAATAATCTCGTGCTTTTCACGCAGTTCTGCTTTAATTTCTCTAGGATTCCTGCCTTTGTACACCTGGTTTCCTTCGTGAATATGTGGACCAAGTCTGGTATGCCACATACCACAGTTGTTCAACAATTTCTCTTTTACAACAACATCATATGGCATATCTGTTACTTGTTCAATGACACGTCCAAGGATAAGATAGCCGAGGTTTGAAACGACTGACTGGGTGCCTGGTGTAAATTCTAATCTCTGCTTTGCCATGTATTCGATGATATCATACAAGTTCAGTTGAGATTTTAGGTTTAACTCCTTCGATATGTTCACAAGATGGTGATTACCATCAACGAGGAATTCATTGAATACTGGATCATTGATGGGGGAGATTTCAGCATTCCAGCCACCAGCGTGACGTAACAAATCATCCACTGTGATCTCTAGAATTCTGTTGTCTTTCATTTCGCTTGCTTTTGGCGTCATACCATGAAGTATTCCACGGTGTCCAAACACACGGTCAGTTTCACGGAGTGCTCCTTCTTCTATCAGTTTTAATACCGTAACGGCGGTTATAACTTTAGAAATTCCTGAGACAGGGAAAAGAGATTCAGCGTAAACGCTGTGTCCTGTGATTGTTCGGCCAAAACCTTCAGCATAGCCTAATCTGTTGCCAAGCAACACGCCTGTGGCGCCACCGCGGTAACCATTCTCTCCTAGAAGATTTCTAAAACCCTCGCCATATTTTGTTCCGGCAGCATCTGAAACAGAATAAAAGATATGTCTGCATAAATGTATAATGTAAATTTTCCGACATAATTTAGATAATAATCTTGTTTTTGTTTTCATAGAAATAATTTTATCATTTAATCGTGTGGTTGGTGATACATTGTGACATTTTCTATATTGTTTATGTTTTCTTGTGTTTTTGCTGTTTTCTGCGTATAGAATGTTTGAAAATGTGGATAGATCGTTATAATGCTCAATTGACTCATTTTATTATTCACTGTGTATTGTTACACTAGTACTATCAACTTCATGTAAACCATTCGTTTCAGTATGCTATACCAACTTCTCTGCGTCCGTTGTCCCGTTATCATGGACGATGTAAGAATGTTTTTCATTGATCCAACCGGTTAGATGCATTTTGATACACAAATATAAGATTATAACTATTATTAATGTCGACATACAGCGCAACCATTCCAGAGCGGCCCTCTTTCGAGCAACAACCTCCTTTCAACAACAGCTTTATTTTCCCATAGTACGAGTTAACTATTAATTAAACCTCACTAGAGCAACAACCTCTCAACATCAATTACACAATTTTGCTTCTCCCAAATTGTGTCGCTTTGGAGGGGTTGCACTGAACTTTCAAAAACGTAATAAATAGAAATATTTTGGTTTATCTCAAGAATTTACAAGTACATATTCATTATATATGTGTATTAGTACATGAACAAAATTTATTTATCTGAAAATGAACAAAACAATTCCTATGTCGATCAATTTAATCATTTCGGTTAAAGCAAACGGAAGGAAAGCATGACGCTGGAGATAATTAAGATTTAAGAGTCTGGTTGTAATTAAATCATTAGCCACCTCCAGGTGTAAAGCACCTCCAGGTGTAAGGTGTGTGATCAGTTCGTGTGATGTACGTCCTGTTTGTTGTGATACAGACACCTCCACGACAAGTAAGACAAGAATTCAAAAAGAAAAAATCTATCTAAAGCCTGAAAAAAGGTTTGTTTCCGGGTTACCCGACCGACCCATCTTTTACCTGCCGACTCCTAAGTTTTTACGGCATCCAAATCTCAGTGCTATATTGTAATTTTCACAACAGTGTTGCCGATAAATGTAAAAAAAAAACATATAAGAAAAAATCCCTACCTACCGACCCATATTTTTGGGCATGTAACTGGAAACAACCCTTTTTTGTTTAGGCCTAAGTCAAATTACTACTTATACCGGATTCACACGACTTCACAATTAATAACGTTGCGTTTGGACCGTACAAATGCACATGGTATCAAAATTCAAGTACCAACTACGGAGTTTGGATTTAATTTCAGTCGTATTTTAATCTCAGTTACCGAAGCGGTTAAGCATATATCATATACCATTCAGGATGAATCGGGTTACTTAATGGTACGTTGTAGATTGTGCGTTCTTATAACCATACAAGATTGAAGAAGGGTTTCTTTGGTCGAACATATAAATTTCTACTTGAGATAATGATCTTAAATACATTCAGTTGCTCGTCTATGAAGAACACTATGAAAATATTTACATTAAGGATTTAGTTTTCCCCTCAACATTAAACTTATGTAATTGTTGTAACATTGTATATATTAACTTAATTGATTTATAATTCTGTGACATGGTTGTGTATTTTAATATGGTTTTCTGCAAAGTAGCTTCGGTTAATAGCTCACAACATTTAAAATATTACAAGATTTTAGTCATAAATTATGAATCACTGAAAATATACGATAATTATTACGGATTCTTTTTTAAGGGGCTCATATAATATACAAGTTTCGTCAAGAGAACGTTGTTTTGAGGCTAATTACAAACGGTCACTTAATTTAAGAAACAACGAGAAATAGAAATTGTACCGTTCCTAGGGCCTAAGAACAAAGTCTAGGGTCGCGGCGAAACATTATTGTAGGTCAGGTAACCAGAAACAAACATTTCTACGCCTAAACTAAGTTCTGAAGAAGAGTATGGACGGTTCTTTTTTACATGGTGATGATAATATCGCTGTATGTTACACATTCACGTATATTTATACTATTTAGATCATTTAATACTGACGAGATATTTTTTCTCTAAAGCCCACGACGTGTTTTTGTGGACTTCTTCTACATACGTATCTTTTCATTTCAAAATGAATCGCCTTGCTCTAATAGGTTTTATAATTCACTTCAACTATCTTGTTACTCTAAATATTAATTTTATCACTGACTAGAGTGGTTATGGGATAATTTAATAGCTGAGAACGGTGTTCAGATATCCATTTACCCCCTGTGAAATGCTTAGATGAGCATTTCAACAGCTTTGGCTCTGATAGCTAGACATATGTGACTTACATTGGCAATATTTATGCAAATGTACGATACAAACTTAAGGCCAATAATGGATTGAATAATCGTTTAGACAAATGTTGATGAATGACAGTTTACTTATATTGAAGGATGCGAAACCCAAATTAGGGTTATCTGGTATATGAAATACAGCGATCCAATTGTACAGTTTAGTTTCACTGTTTTCAAGATATTTCAGATACAGTACAACCTCTTCAAAGCAGCACCTTTTGGGAGACGCAACTTTATGTTGTTGTGAAGAGGTTGTTGCTTCAGAATGGTTTAATTAATTGTTAAATCGTACAGTGGGAAAATCGTGCTGTTGTAGGAGGGAGGTTGTTGCTTAATAGAGGATTGCTGTGGAGTGGTTGCTCTGTATGTCTCTCTTCGATTTTATTGTCATATTGAACATTTAAATGTTAATCTGTCCCATCGGCACACACCATTCATAATTATGAAGTAATTCGGACATTTTTCTCGTATTTTAATTGCCACAAAGAATGATGTCGCTGACTCTGATGTAGGCGACTCCGATCAAAAGAAGCTCGTTTCACATAAATTTGAGTTAAAATGCACGCGGATAAGAGCGCGAGTTTAATAAATAAAGCAATTTATTAAAATCACAAAAAATGCAATCGACTTATTATAAAATAAGCTTCTACAAGTGTAAGTTACAGGTCACCTGGGTAACAGATATTTAAGGAGGTTTATTCAACTCGGGAAAGGGTTGGTTAAACTTTATGGAACAGATGAAAATATTGGGGGTTTATGACATCATTTAGGGTAAGTGACTGGGTGAAGTTTAGTGGAGTTGTGTATGATAGGTGATAATGTTGATGGAGAAATGAGAGGTCTTATGATGAAGGGTGTAACTATACGTGCAGGTGGTCTAGATAATGCCATTGAAATATAACTGTAGGTGAGTGCCATATGATCTCATCGTTAATTTTTAAAACATTTGGCACGATAATGAAGAATGGGTTGTGTGCTTCCATTTTGGCTCGAGACAAAGAATTGATTGATATTTATCTACACTGTGAATTTGGCAGAAATCTGCTTGCAATAAAAGCCCCCGCTGTTGTTACAAGTATGCCTGGTTTTCGGCAAGCATTTATTACGCGCGTAGATTTTTTCTACGGTTTGAAATATTCTGAACTTCAGAATTATGAACGTTTTATTTTAGTTTGTTTAATATGATTAACGAAGCAATTATTTTTGTAAAAACCGAAGTAAGCTGGTTTTACGATGCAGTTGAAATTTTGTTTATTCGGTGCTACAAAAACACAAACTTGAATGTTAATTAGAATGTAAGCGTTTCATTGGTTATGTTGAATCTTTAACGATGAATCTGTCATTTTTTACCCATGGTACGTTTTTGAATATAATTTTTTATATTCAAAAGTTAAGTTTATTTTGCGCTTTACGCTTAAGACAGCTGTCGCTATTCTTTTAATATAATTGCTCAATTAAATGAAACCTTATTCATCAAAATTGGATTGATTGAAAATATTTGTTGAAAGATGAGATGTATTGCATGCCTGTTTTAATAACTAAAACAAAAGTGTTTCTCATATGTTGTATTTCCAATTTCCTAGGTTTTCTTTTTTTGCAGTTATGTGCAAAAATATTGAAATTGCGTAATTACCAAATTTTTATGTTAAAATCTTTCATCTCTTTGTAGTTGGCTTGCAATTTACGAGAAACTAATTCAAAGGCGAAAAAACGACCGTTCAGTTTAATTGTAGATTTTAATGAATATTTCCAAGAGTTAATTGAATTCTATTGCCGCCAAATTGTCATCGAATATGTGTTTACAAGATTGTGAACTTTTCTGTGGATGTATAGCAAAAAATTGAATATTTGAAGTTGGAAACTAAACCTGCAGTTTTTATGTATAAAAATGTAACAGGTTCCCATGAAATTGAATGTACGTTCGTAGAATCTTTAGAGCTCATATAACACCATATGTAATTTGTTAAATGCATGACTTAATTTAAATATGGTTTATTGGAATTCTATCAATGCACATAAATTATCAGAATATTCTCAGTGTGCAAAAAATGCTCATTAGCAATACAAAACCCCGTTGTGCATCTAATGCACTTTACCGGTGTTCCGTAATACTTACAAATCTGTGATTTTGACGAGTTTAATCCTCGTTATAACTATTCATTAACGCTGCATCAGCCGCTGGGCCGCCATTGTGTTAAAATTCATCCTATAGCTAATTTTCCGCCTAAGTTGACAAATTATTACAGCGAACAAAACTAGACGTGTCGTCTTTGTTACTTTAATTTCATGTTTCGCTAGATTTCAAAAGAACATAGAAATAGTTTGAGCCTGGAGACGTTTTAGAGGAGAATTGGAATGTTTATATGGTAGGGGAGCAGCCATTAGTTATAAATTTAAAATAATAACAAAACAAGGTTCTTCACACCGGACATACCAATAATGGAATATAAATAAATACGTCTACACTATCAATAAACAATGTGATCATTGTCCCCGTTTGTGTAGCATTTAAACGTGTTTGTCATTGGGAAAATCGTATTTTACATTTCGTAAATATTATTACGTGAGGTCAACTGTATAAGAGCCTTAAAACTAGTTTGGTTTTGAAATCACTTTTGTTAAACACTTCGTCATTATTTAGTTTATGGGCAATTGGTTGAATTAAAGAGCCTGCTTGAGCTTCAACGTGTCATTGTTGACCAGTGTTTATGTTCGTTTATTTTCACGGCTCTTTACAAATATTATTAGTTGTTGGGTATACAAATCGTTAAAATTGAATGTGTGCGGAATGAATCAGTGATTTCTTGGTTAACAATGAGCAAAATGTGGGGCGAAAGCCAAATCGATCTATCTAAAGTTAAATGAAGAAGTAGATATAGAGTTCTTCAAATTCATCCCTTGAATTTAATTCAGATAGATGAAAGCGGGCCCGTTTTTCTCTATTGTAATTGCTCATTGGGGTATTACATACTGTGTACATAAGTATATAGTTGTATCTTTTATATGATTTGCGATTCAATATTTTTCACGAGAAACCATATTTCTGAAATTTAAACCGGTCAAATATTGGATAGTTGTTTTCTAAACGTTCGTGTTAGTCAATGTTTTATGTCTACAGTGCAACCTCTCCAGAGCGGCCCTCCTTTGAGCAACAACATCCATTCAACAACACCACCAGATTTTTCTCACTGTACGATTAAACTATTAATTTAACCTCTCTAAAACAACAACCTCTCAACAACAACAGCGTAACTTTGTTTCTCCCAAAGGGTGTTGCTTTGGAGGGTTTGCACTGTAGTTTCTTTTCAATTTCGTGAGCTAAGGTTCGTGCGTATATCTTGAAGTACGCTTATCTTTAAAGTTTAGTTTTTACATTACGTCTATGATTCGGTGTTACTTTGATACTTACTGTTGACATTGATATATCATATGTATGAATTATGTTACAATCTGATACAATAAAACTTATTTACGCGTATATTATACACATTAATGTATATAATGATATATCACGGTGATATTTATATTATATAATGATTAAACCATACTGTTTCTACTATCAATTATTATACATTATGACTGATGTTGTTTTAACATAATTTCTACATTATCCATTATTGATTTTACAAATTTTAATTTCTTGTTGATGAAGTGACATTATCATTCAGTATTTGTTGGCGGTTATGGTATTGCTGTCTGTCATTCACAGCCTTAAAATTACCTCTGATTAAGTCGTATGGGAAGAACGTACACGTATTCCTTTGATTTTATTTTTTATATTTTGTGTTTTTGAAAGTTACAAGCAATGGACATTGTTAGTAGACTCAATTTGAATGGCAGATATCACGAACATGGCTCGAATTTCAGCGTACACACGTAACAATTTAAAAGATTCATATCTGACATTGAAATTCACCATATCTGTAGAGCTATTAAAATGTTTAAAGAAACGACGGTCGTTTGAAATTAAGCAGGCGTCGAAGTATTGATACACTGTCCTTCGTCCAAAAACTCCATTTTTATAAACATTTGTAGATTGCGATTTCATTCACAAACTAACAAAAGGTACTGCGTATAATTGGCCTTATTCATATTGTACAGCAAATCTTAACTTCTGAATGTTGTCAACAGTTTTATAATCAGGTTTTTTGGCGTATACACAATTACAATTTCTTTACCATAGTGTTACACTGTTGTAAAATCTGAATTACCTTTTCAACTCATTAAAACAACTTTGAACCTCCGGAGAAATGACTCTAACTTGATAATTAGATTGGGACAGGAGACCGTGGTCATAATCCCACACAGACAAAGGCGAGTATACCGTGAGACTGGATTTATTACATTGTTAAACACGTTAATTTATTGCTTATACGTACACGTTAAGGAAAATATAATGTTCACTTTTAAGACATAAAATGTAATGCATGAGAGGCGAATTGTAAAATAAACCAATAATGAGTAATGAAATGATATCCTGGTAGAAACGTTCTCGTTTGGTACGGTGTATAATGTTTGTTGTAGGGCACGTTACTTGTTACAGCGAAACTGTTCATGTTTCAAGCCCGGTATCATACGATACGTTTTGACGATAATCTAGACGGTCTAAGAGCGAAGGAACAATGGTGTTATGGTGTTAAGAACGAAAATTTGAGCGCATTTGATGGATAGATGCATAAAAATGATGCGCAACTTATTTACAACACATTTGTTTTTAAACAAGTTTCATTCGTGTTTTAGATATGTCTTCATTGATGTAAACACAGATAGAAGGAAGGTTAACAATTTCGTATATGCCTTTCTTAAAACTTTCTTAGAAGTTCTCTGCACCGAAGAATAACATTAAATCCCGTCTGGCCCTTCAAGGAAAACGTTCTAATATTAATTCAACAGATAACAAAACTAAGTAAAACTTCGTTATTACGAGCATCGATACCACGAGCACCGACTTATCTCGAGGACTTCATTAAGTCCCGTCAATTTTTGTTCTTAGTTGTGTATAATTTTCAACCAATAAACAAATACCTCGTTATTGCGAGCACCACATTTATCTCGAGCATTTGGTCTGTTCTGATGACTTCTCGAGATAACGAGGTTTTACAGTATATTGAACAGATACACACTAATAAAGTTAAAATACAAGTGAATTTGATCATGAAAGTATTGTACTGTGTGGTATTCTCTTTGAGTTGAGGATCTAGCTTTTCTCCCAGACCAGTTTGAGTTCATTCAGTTTTGACTTTTAAAATTGTTTTGCTTATGTCAACAATTTGATATGTAAGTATGAAAATTGATACTGAAAAAAAGCTTTTGATTTCTATAGCATATTCGAACTATTCTGAATACCCTACTTCAGACATATAAACCACTCACCACTCCCAATAATTCTTTGTGTGCCTTATCAGATTGATAATTCAGCAAATTTAATGTCTATCAGTTTTTTGTGTTTAATCGCTTTTTAAAAACACCGCAATTCATAAAAGATTTAAATACATACAAGATTGATGTTCGCCGCATGAAAGATAACACTACGACGAACGCTGTCTCCCCTATTTATCTTGTAGTAAGCAATTAAAGGTTTGTTTGAACTAAAACTGTTTTATGAATTGATTTTTTGATAGAACAGTCACCCTGAATTTTAAAAAATGTCTCAATGACCTCGGTGTATCGTAATATAAGCTAGCCCGTGATAAATGAAACTGGGTCAATATGGTATGCGATTCATATTTCTTCTCAAAGCCTTTTTGTATTTAATCAGTGAAAGACACACAAAGTGTATATTTTGAAACTTTTTCACGTCCACAAAGTTTTGTGACTAAAATCTTCTCACAAGGATGGGCTTTTCTGTTCAAGCGGGAATGAATGGTGAAGATGTACACTTTTCATTACTTGCAGTTGCTGTTCTATTCAATTTGATTGCACAAAAAGATTTGCTTTAGAAATACAGTTATTGACGTCCCTATACAGTTAACGAAATTGAAGGCACACGTTGGATTCGATGGAATTTGTGACACTTTATAACAATACACTGTTCACATGTCGACTTTTTCATCCCAATGTGTTATCAGATCAAATTGTAGTCTTACCATTGGTCAGTTTATATGGATTCTAAGATACATCTAAATGTAGTTTTGAGCAAGCTTGAGACTGGGATATCTTATTGGTGAGCAATATTACTTGGCAGAAAAATACAGTTTTATGAAGTCCTTAAGGTATTACATCCCTAATGCCCCAAAATTTTTATCTCAAAAATGGAGCGGACAAATTTTGGAATCGTTTGTGATGTTGTATAGGTTTCCATGATAAAAATGATTTACCATTAATCCAAAAACAATGCAATATCTAAAGAAATTATATTTTTTTCTATTTTTCAACAAGGGCAACAATCCTTGCAAAATTATCAAAATATCAAAAAATAAAATTAATATAAGTATTAGGGATGTCATACATTAAGTTCTTGAACCCTAGAGTATTTATAAGAGCCAATCATTGATATACATGTACCGTGTAATGTAACTTTATTGGTAGATTTGGCCATTTTTTCGGATGTGGGTCTTATGTTCATTATCATGTATTGGCAACCAACCTTTGAGCTAATTTACCAGTTTACGATACTCCATCTAATCATCTGGTTTGCTTGCCAATAAAGCCAATTAGTTCTAAAGTGGCGCGGTCTAGTTCATTATATATTTTAATCGTTTCAATATACTGCAGGTAGTTAATTAGGAATTAAGAACAAATGTATACGCAGTTTACTGACCATATGTCTTCAGTAAACTCGTCTTCTAGTTTCTTCTCATTTCATTTGCATTTCTTGGGTTAAACACTGGTTCCATGTTCTTTTATTTTGATACTTTATGATTCATTGTAAAAGGTGGAATCACTTTGATATTTCCGCATTTTCGAGCTCTGTCCTATGGGAAGGCATTCACATGTTCGTGAAATACTAGAAATAAATAAAGTAGAAATGCATGCATAAATAGTTCATCCACGCAGTACGCCTCTTTAAGGACAGTTCTTTTACGTCGTTTTTCAGACTCTAGCACAAAGCGATTGTTTCTGACCCAATGCATTAGGGCATGCAATGAGACGTGACATTAAGAAAAAATGCAAGTGTTTGATTTAATTAATCAGGGCATTGTAAGTTTTTGTACTTTTCACGATAAGTCCGCATGGTGTTAAACGATATTGATACTTTGGAAGAAATAGATTTGTGACATTTGCCAAATTAACAAATTTTGTTTTATCTACTTCCGTAACGAGATGAAAGTTATCTAACTGACTTCGATTTACGCTTCAACTTTAACACTAACGAGTCTCCTTCATGAGTGCCAAATGATTGTTGTTAGGAAGATTTTTTTCACTGGGTTCAACAGTTTTTTATTTATATGCGGCGACCGGTTCTATTAACCAGTTTTCCTGGGCTATATTCTAACCAGTACCAACTTACCCTTTTACAAGGAACCGACAACTTCTCCACATATGGAGGAAAATCGACATTTTTGTCAAATTTTATATAAGGGTATGACCGGGTTACAAGTCCAGCTCACTAACCACTTGACGACGGTCGCGGCTTTGTTAGAAAGAACATTCTGAGCAAGTTCACAATCTTTGTTAACAGATCCTCATGTACACAGTTCCAAGAGATAAATTTAATCAGATTTTAGAACAAGATTTAACAGCCTAACAATCATTGCATATGCTTCGGATTTTTTCGTAGGACGAGGCTGTAGGTGGTTCACACATCTGCGCGTCATAACGCGCGGAAGTGGTTAAAGATGCAGATCTTTTTGGCTCTGTTTACTTGCCAAGACATACTCTATTCCACTTTGATATACTCGATAATGCGAAACTAAGGGAAGAAATTGGAAGTTATTAAAATTTCTGACGGTAGAATTTTTTTATGATCAAACTGATGTTAGATTCGTTATTTTACGCACTTCAAACTTCTAATGTAATCACGGCGTATAATGAACAAAACACATGCGTTCCAAATGCGTTCTCTCATAATAAGTTACAACATCTTTAAAACATTTATACCTGTCTGACCTATAAGCTTGTGTTATTGATTTTACGTTATTTTCATACCTACAACACTGTGAAAATGTGGAAGATATTTCATCTATTACCATTGAAGCTAAAACTGATTTTGGAAGCGTCACTGATAAATGATTTTTGATGAATGCTTCGACAAACGCTCCGTTAATTGTTCAACAGAGAGTTCAGCACACCGGCATTTTTTGTCTTGCAGCGAAAATATTTAAAAAGGCAGAACTGTAATTTATGAAGAATCCGTGTATCAAGATTGTTAGAATGATTGTAACGAGGTTAAATCATCATTTGTTTTCATAGGTGTTTCCTGGCCTTTGTTGAAAGTCATCATGAGTCACTAACGAATTCAGACAACCTTGTTTTTTTTTCTGAAACAATAATAAATTATATTTACAGCTGTTCAGTGTTTGTGTACTGTATTTTGGTTAGTTTAACTTAGGGTTAATCATGGCTTAGTTATGTTCGCTTACTAATTAACATTAATCGATTCTATTGAAGTTGGTCATACATTTCTTAGTACAGCTTCTGATATTTTCTACGGACTCTTATCAAACTAACATATTAACAACATCCGTGGATACATTGGTATATGTATATCAATATATCTACATGTACGTAGCTTAGCTATGATTTCATCTACTATAGTCAGCCCATATATTCCAAAGGTACGAACTCTAAGTTACTTTAGAGACCAGACGTATGAAAAATACTGTGGAAAGCCGCCCTACGACCGACGCAGATTTTAGACCAACCCGCTCGAACGGAAGTTCTACTGTAAACAGGTTCCCGTTGACTTTGGTTGACCTTTGGTGCACTGCAACATGGAACGGGGACCAGTTTAGTTTTACGGTATACCAAAACTTAATATGAAGGCTGTGGACGAGAAGCTCGGTGCCAATATGAAACTATGAACTAACTGAAACTTATTTGTAATAATTCACAGAATTTATTAAGATGATGGCGACTTATGATGGCGACTTAATGCTGCGCGCTTGACAGCTGTAATTATCAGCTCTGACGTTGCAAACCCTATATTAACGTCCAAGCCAGGATTATCGAGGCTATGTGAAAAAGTTTTGTTAAAAATCGTAAAAATACATAGACAACGTGGTGTTGAGAAAAAGACAATAATGTGTTTCAAATTTGTTTCGATAAAGTGTCCAGTAAATACATCGGAAACAAATGAAGCTTTTAGTCACGTGAATTACATGTGTAGCTAATCAGATCTGCTCAATTTATTACAACCGCAGGTACATTTGCGCATTTACCTTCTTATCGAAACCATGTGCTATTGTTTTCATGCCAAAAGTGGTGCGTTTTGAAGTTCTTTTAATTGAACTTGTTGTTTATGTTAAAGCTAAAATATTTTCATTACCGCGTTCATCATTCGAGGTTTTCTAAAACATGTAATTTAATGTTAGATTTCACTTTTTCATTCGACCTTGTAAATTTGTCATGCGACCTGTTGGTGTAAACATTACTACCACTTTATTTTAACATTACTATTGCGTCATTTTGACCGTGCTTGTTAATTGGATGTTCTCACTTTATGCTATATATACATGTACATTGTATTACCGCATTGTGACAATATGTAAACATTTATAATTATGATGTTGTTTTATAGTGTTTTCTGATGAAACTTCTCGGAAAATGGAGGCTAAATGAAGAGAAATAACTGAAAGTTTTGTATTTAAAACGTGTACTGGATTTTTGTTCAAGCTTAATTACTTGAAACTTGATTTAAACTTCAAAGACCTTTCATGATGTGTTTAAACATTGATTTATATGCAGGAAATTATTTTCCATGATATATTAGTTTGGTTATTGAAACATTTATCAGCCGATATATCTGTTTTTATTGCTATTACGTATAGCAATATTTATTTAATGCGGTAAGGTTGGTCGCCATTAAATACAATGTAAACTCAGCTAGGAACGGTAGTATTAAACTGAAGTTAGGCCTTGAGGATCCAATGCAGGGTAATTGTAATTTATCTTGAGATGTATGCAATAATTGCTGCGATTTTATACAGCATTGCTTAGTAAAATTTTTTGTTGAATTTTTATTATTACAAACTTCCTGTCTACGGAAGAACGCACATTTTAATCACACTGCTTATCAGTAAAGATTTCGATCTTTAAATGAATTGTGAGTCTAGACTGATAAAATTTACTTATCAAAGCAACAGAAAAAAGTTCCAGAACCACTAACAGCAACAAAAAAAAATGAAATCTGCAGACATTGTGTTAGCTATCTGTTGGCAGTGAAGTATCGTTTCTGTGAGATTTGTGTAAGCTTAATTTCAGTTTAATTACGTATACAAGCGAACAATAGTAATTGTACTTTTTTTGTTTTTGTTTTTATTGGACGATATCGTGTTATTTCCAGACTATCTGTGCAGTGACGTATGTACGTACACGCACGTATTTATGTCGTCTGCTAAATGTTTTCTTTGACATATAGAATTAGAATTATTTATCGCGATATTTATCCGTTTTTCGAAATTAATATCATTATGTTAATTTTCTGAGCCAAATCAAATCTGATCGTAAATTGAGAACACTGAGTTTAGCTAAGTCCGCCTTATCGTCTGCTCTGAACCCACAGTGTCATTTTACTTTGCTGCTTACTTTTCATCATGGCTAGGTTTGACACTGACACCGTATGTCAGTGAAACGTCTGCCATTATTTGAACGAAATTTTGTAAAAATGCAAAATATTGTTAACGTTTTTTGCTGCAAGTTTTTAGTATTTAATCAACAAAACACGTTATTTCGTAATTGCTTGCTACGCAAATGAAGTTAGCACCCGTTTGTTATAGAATTTGATTCATTAAACGTTGTGCTTGATTTATCATCTATGTCAAAACATCTTGAATTTTAACCGAGTTTTCAACTTTTAAAATTCCGAATGTGTGTCACCTTATAAGTGTTACGGGCAAAATTTATTTGAAAATGGGATTGTGTTTAATGTATTCAAAATCGTCTGAAGGATCTCATGTGTGTAAAGACTTTTTAATATATTTCGTACATTCCAGTGAATGACAATGTTCACATTATGTAAATTAGCACATTTATATACGTAACACGCCATAAAACCGCTCCACAAAATTACTCTATGCATGCTATTATGCAGGTAAATACACTATATATTATTTGAAACTTAATTTACATAGTGACTCATACTTCAGACGACACAGTGCTCGTTTGATGTAGACTCTAAGTGACTTGTTTGTGGGCTGAGAAATGCGCATTTGGTTTTTTATCGTTGTTGATTTGATTAAGAAGTCACGTTCGTCAACGAACGGTTTTGTCTCACGTGCTTGTTAAAATTTCGCGGGAGACCGGCAGGAAGATTGATTGCAATGAATGACAATTTATTTGTTTGATTAGATGTAAAAGGTTGTCGTTAGAAATGAAAATAAAAACATCGTGTATGTAAATAAGGCAAGTTATGCATGTCCCCCGCTACGTTGGGACGGTGTCAAAAAACAGCAAGGCTTTTTATTTTGATTTAAACTGCAATGTGAAATAATGTTAATTAGAATGTGCATACTTTGAAACAACAGTATACTAATACAGATGTTGGTGATGTTTATCAATGTGTCTTGGCTAATTCACCTCGAATTATCGAATATTACACATGGTTGAAAGTTTTCCGGAATTTTCCGGAACGGTTTTTCCCAGGTCCGGACCCTACTGTTTTTTATTGTTTCCGCGGCACCGAGGTTAAGATTTCAGTTTGTTTGAAAAATTTCAAATGTCAACCTGGAATATACCAAGTTTTCTCTGTGTCTGTTAAATTAAAAAAACATGATAGAGAAAATCGCCCTGAAATTAGTTCTTCCGTAATTTTATGATGCTGGAAGACACGCTGATAAATGAGTTTGATTTCTTATGTTTAAACTTTAAACAGCACGCTTGAAGAACTAACATTAGTTTTTAAGTGGATGCGCTCATAAAATTCTTCATATTTTATTATTACCTAATCATGTTTCGCAAAATATGTTTAGATGTTGTTAGTGATCGATTCTCAAGCTGTTCTCATTAAAAACATTATTACCGTTGCTAGGTTACGAATGTTTCAAGCGTCTGGATTTTTTCGAAACTTAAAGCGCCTTAACGTACCCGATTAACGCTTAAAAACTCTTTCAAACTCAGAGAATGGCTGAGCTACTAATTTCTGGCATTCAATCGGATAAAATCTGTTAAAATATCTTTGAATCATGAAAATAGTGTACCCAATGAATTTGCATTTTTACTCTGCTGGAATTTATCCGTTGTTTTATTGTTACAAATATTTTCACCACTTGATAAATACATTCGTGAAAATGTGTTTATCGAAATTTAATTTATGATTTCTACATTTTGACTCTAAAATGGAATCATCAAATTAAGTGTGTAGTTATTGACTTCTATCGAAATTAAGTTCGGTCTCTGGTCAGTCTGAGAAACTTTCTATGTTTTATTACGACTTACAGACTTGTTCAAATTGACTTGTTTTCAACGATATGGAGACTATCAAACTCCAACTATGAACATTTCTTGTTGATAAAAGTTTGCGAGATAGGTTTACCATCTGTGTGATATAATCATATCCGGACGATTATTACACGTGTGTTTTATTCAGGCTCTTTACTGAACAATCTTTTGGAGCGGAAGTGGGGGAATAGGTTAGAGAGGGAGGAAGCGGGAGAGGTTTAAGAGGGAGATACGGGCCAGAAGAATGGAAGAGAGACTAATTAACGTAATCGTATCTTATTTAAGGTATTGCATCCATAATACTGCATTTTTCTGCTCAGTGCTGCTCAAAAATCTTAATATTACAAAAATGGTATTGCCCATTCATTGTTATTTCGTTGATAGTTGCCCTAAATACTTCAATTAAATTGACGACACATTTTGAACATTTTGTATGTGTTGTTGCCCTTGTTGAAAAAAAAGATAAATATTATTTTAACTCAAAGAACTGTCATTATTTCTTTAAAAACTCTCACGGTTAATCAGTCTCTTTCATAGGAACATACAAAAATATAAATGTTTTTAAAAATCTGTCCGCTTCATTTTGAAATTATAATTTTGGACATTAGGGATGTAATACCTTAACATATATTTTATCTGCAAAAATATCATTCTTATATCTTCAGTTTTTACCTACTGGTTCTAACCACAAGCCGTGTATTTTTGTTTAATTTGAAGATCACGGTGCTGGGGTTATGAGTTAATGCTGTTTGATGTGAGTTGTTGGACTCAGAAGCCGTTTCTGGTTTCATTAATTATATAATCATTAGATTTACAAAACTCCACTTTGAAAGTAGATTCTTGTTTGAAATAATCATTACCCGTATGGTTCATTTAACTGAGTGATACGTTACCTCTTTCTGCTCGATTTATCTTTTTAAAATACATTCCATATCTACACAACAAGCGAGCACCTTAACTTTGCAATTAGACCTCTGACGCCGGCGTGAATATATCATATATTCCGTAAGAATAGAACCTTCTATTTTATGTGAATATTTCTCTAAGTTTAATTATTGTTGATGCTTTTAAATATTCGCCAATTAGCATTTAAGTCCTTATTTCAAGGAACAAATTCTCTTGTCAATAACTTGAACCTTTTGTTAATCAAGTATGCAATTTCTATCGCACTTGAAGAATTTTTATTTTAACTGAAAGTTGAGTTTCAGAAATATTCTACTTAAGTGTATAAGTCATTATTTTGACAAGCGATTTCAATCACTGTAAATTTACCCAGGTATAAGATGGGGGTATGAAATTGCATTCTTTTACTGTTTAGTGGAATTTATAATGTTGCTTTGTCATATTTATTGCCAAATGAAACATGGAATCTCTTAAATGATAAAAGTCGATAAATTCGGTCTGAGTTATAAAACCGTCAAAATGATAACCTATCAACCCGGAAAATCTTTGAGGCAATCATGCAATTTATATCCCGCAATAAAAAACAGGGGCATCTTCTAATCATTTGGTCTGAATCTCATTCGCGGAATGAGCATTCGACATTATTTCAACCAGACCGGAACTACACTCAAGTACATTTGTCATAACGATAATCCTGTAATGAGAACATGTTCTGGTACGACGCCATCAGACACCCTATTTCATTCACTTTATGTATTGACCAATGAAATTGAACTAAGTAGTCACTCGTGCTAAAAAAGTATTCTCCAATTGTTCATCTGTATGTGACATTGACATTCGATTATTATGGCCCCTTCTCATCAGATATCTTGTATTTATGTCCCTTTGTTTATTAAATCAGTGTTAGGCCCCGTATATGAAGCGAACACACATTTGTTGCAATTCTGAAGAATACAATTACAACCAATTTGCTTCATGGAAAAAAAGGATTGTCACCATGACTTGACTAAATGATTGGCTTGCTTTTCAATCATCAAAATATTATATTATTCTATTTATTTATGAAGTGTCATTTATACTAAATGTACTCAATTTCCGTTAATTATGTTGTCTTCAAGTAAAACAGTCATTATGCTAGTTTTCTACAATACAGTTTTTATATTAACCTTTGATTGTTCAAACAAAAGACGAATTAGTTACGGTTTGTCGACCACCAAATTTATTAGCCGTATTAGAACTAAATGTAATGTCTAAATTCGATGTTACTGATATCCCACACGCAGACGAAACTCCATGATCCGCGCCGCCATATTTGATTCGTAAGAATAGTATTGTCGTGATAAGCACAATATGGCACGAATCGTGTTACTTGGTATTGTTGTGTTAAAACAATGGTGGCGGTGGACAGATTTTCAATAAATTGATCGATACAGCACTGGAGTCATTATAATAAATCAGATATATCCCTAATCTGCCAATTTTAAGAAAGAACCATTTTTCTAATAAATTATATATTAGAGATTTGACACCCGTTCTTACTGATAAAGACAAGACCCAGATATAAACACAAAGCCTAGTCTGAATAAATCTTGATCATTCACATGCAGGTGCACATGCACAATCGTATATACACCCATATGTGAACATGCTATCTTAGCTGTATGCTTCTGTTGGCGATTAAATTAATTATATGCGTTCATGAACCAGCACTAATTAATCAAAGCATTCAAAGACAGTGTAGTGGAAAAAGACCATCAATATGATCTTTTGAATATCAAAGATAATCTGTTTTATCCAATTGTTTTGAACAAACAAGAAAGCTCTGTCATTATCGGGACCATGAATAAGTCCAACTATTTTATCCCTGTACACAAATGAATATACATATATATGCCGTAAAACCTCACGTTGCGGCCGACTCAATATTACGACCACCGTATTATAGCGACCACTTAGCTTAGGACCGATTTTCGATAACTCCCCTATTATTCAACTTCAAATTCAATGAGACCATCTCATTGTTACGACCATTTTTTTCGGGTTCCGAAGGTGGTCTCAATATGTTGCTGTATATGATGAACTGTGTCAGTCGTCTTTAGATTTGAGGGCACTCAAACTACTGTCAGACTTACGACTTTTTGTTTCACATTCTAATCACTACAATCTATTTCCTCTCTTTCATATTAGAGCCTTTCACTGTTTTAATTTTATTTCATTTCCTCAGGGATATGAATTGGCGATTCAGTTTATTTTATTAATCTAAGTATGTGCTGTGCTGCTTTATTTTCACAATGGACAATATTGTGAACGCAAAATTGGAAGCAGTTACATTAATGCTACATAGATATTTATTCTCTAGTTATATCAATGATTCTATTTTCGTTCATACTGAATTAAGGACGCTGTTTTAGCTGATGCAAATGACAAAATTTCCCATACCGTTGAACATGCCATAAATATAACAACAGAAAGTTTGTTTATCGCTAGTAAAAGTTAAAATGCCAACAGGATGACGAGTTAAAAGGTGATTGTTCAAAACCGGAAGTCAATATTGTTATTTCACACATTTTGCGTTGAAGTTGTCACTTTTCAATTATTTGTAATGAATACGCTGTCTGGTTTGGTGATGAATCAGACATAAGTTTTTCTCTTGCACCTTAAAGTTCTGGTTTATTTTTTCTATGCGTATACGTTTGTATTTTGTTTCAATGTATTCATGTTTGATTTGTGAAAGACACAGGGGGCTGGCACGTTGAAGGGAGGCCACACGGACCAAAAACACAAGGGTTACAACTTCCGAAATGACAGTTTCTGCACCAAATTCGTATAAAACTTAACTTTTTAAGAAATAGCTCAAATTTCTAATAACTGGTGTCTACACTTTACCAATAAGCATGAAGTACATGAAAAACTCAAAGACAAACAATTCGTCAAGAAATCCATGACCATTCACTCTAACACCAAGGATGACACACAAAAAAAAAGAGCTAGCCCATATTGCCATTGTGGTCCTTGATACAACTACAGGCGCGCAAAGGGATTTTATACCTCGCCGGGTTGCACTTCTATAACAACTCGTTGTCCTATCGAACACATGCATACAGAAAATAAAATGTCTCACGATCTTGTTACAAACAGAACTTAAATAAATAGGCTGTGGTAACTTAGACTACAAAAGCAGGAGCGCAGGGCTTTTAAAATGTCACATAAACTGCACACAATGTTTTGTGTGTTGTAACTTGACACATTTGGAGTATAAAACACTAATTTGTCATCCGCCAATTTCGCCAAAGGTCTGTGTACGTGTAACATTGTCACCATGACAATATGAACGTAGTCCCTGTTGCTTATTCATTAGGCAAAAAACCCCGCTTGGGTCGTATTTTGTTACCCAATATTGTATTTTGAATACACATTGCCTGGGCACAGGACAAAATCCGACTTGCGTAATCCGCATATTTTTCTCACTAGGATAAAAAAGACTCACTGTTTCTCTTATCTTTCTTTCGTCAGGTAATAATATATCAACTTTCAACTGCATCGAGTACATTAATTTGTCATTACAGTTGAGCATACCTTAAGTTTTTTGTTGGTGTAACTAATTTCTTTTCCGTGTTGCGTAGTTTGTTTTTTGTAGGGTATTTTAGGGGGACAAAGTACATTTGTATTTTATACAGGATTCGTTCTATTTACTTTTAAATATTTGGACAAGAAACACGGGCTTTCACAGAGGGTGCGCCTAAAGTGTTATTTTGTATATCAATACGTTCGTGTCAAATAAATAAAATAGCTTACATACCCTACTTATGTGGGTGCTAGTTATACACTTCAACTAATGGCTGTTTTATATCTGACTTAAAAAACGTTCAAGATATTTTACATCTTTAAAATGTTTTTTTTTCTTTTTACCATTAAAATCCTGCACACAAAAAGATTTTTGAACACGACGCCTTGTATTTTTAAAGTTCTAAGGAAAATTGTTTCACATGTATATTTGTCCTACATATTATTTTTTACGTTATTAATTAATTAGGTCATCTGGCTTAAATACCTTTTACATTTAAGTAAATGCTCGATTTTCACTTATTATTCGAGATAGAAGTATATGTGCTGACTCTTAATGCGATCTTCTAGAAACGTTCTTAGTGCGAAAACGAAGATCAGTCATTGACCTAATTTGCTCTTAATGAATACTTAACTGCGACATCAGCCTTTTGAGTCGTCATTTGCATAATTATTTTATCGAGTGATATTGGACATGTTGTGTGTAACTAATGAAAATGGTCAAGTAAAAAGCCATAGGTTAAAGTCGATCGGCAGCATTAATTTCTTTTATTGAGCAATCACTATTGAAAATTTGGACGCATGTTAGAATGGAATTGCCTTGTCAAGTTTTGCAAGATCACGTGACGTCCTTATTGCCAAGAAGAACGAACATCATATTACTTCACATTACCATTGTCTGATATTTTAAACTGTCGTATCAAATGTTAGACCACACAGCCTAATAAGGTAATGTGTCTCATCGCGAGATTGATAATCATGTGTCAGGACAGACTACAGATTCAGTTTGTATTGTGACTTAACATTTCTCTGTGAGGTCCCCATCGAGATAACATCTTGAAACGGACTACCATGACCTGACTTCTAGTTTGCGACTACACATATTCGACCAAACTGTCCAACAAGATAACTGCGTTGACCTAACAAGTTTATTGTCCATGTCACATAGTCCTAGGATTATAACGACCTCACCACGTACTTTCTAAGTCTCCCCGTGTGTCTAGTGAGCATGCTGGTCTAGTATTGTTATTTCACGGAGACATGCGCGACTGGAAGTATATGTCCATGAGTGTTTAGTCAATACAATCTTCGTTCTATGGTCAGCCGGACAAATTGGCTCATACACCAATATGGTATATACCCATCACAAAACTACGATTATTGCTTCAATTTTCGGGCTCGTGATAAAGTATTTGTATTCAATATTTACTAATTTTGGTGTTATAAAATGTTTTATAGATTGTGTAAGCCTTTAAATATTTTATTCAGTTCAACAAACGATGCAGACATGACCATCGTAATTAAACAAGTATATGTACTCCTTGTTGGTAAATCGGTATACATGGTTAATGTTAATTGCTATATTTTGAGCCGACTAGAAACAAGTTTTGTATCTTGTATCAGTTACTGATAAATTCAAAGATAGTTTTTAATTCGTACGTAAAATGGATGCAACTATCTACCTATACAATACTGTGGAAATCATACGATTGGTCAGTTAGCAAAACAGAGGCGTTGAAAGGCTTAAAGGAAAGACCAGTCAGCAGGGTATGAATAATTGTTTTGCTATTTAACAAGATTTTATGCTTGCTCGAATTGGACGTCTTGGGAAAAGAGAAAACTGAGATTTGATGTATTTTAAATGACCATCGTGTACTAGTTGAACTGTTCAGGCTGTCGGCAGTTGTCAGTCTTAATCTTAAGGCGAAAATGCGAAAACCAGACATATTAAATCATTATACTAAAATCATTCTAATCCTTAAGTGCATTCTTACTTTAGTTTTTTAGTTTGGAATGCTGTTAACACACGATGTAAGCTAGGAGTTTGGAATTTTATTTCTTTTCCGATTACTTATTTGCGCGTTTTGCGTAAACTTAATTAGCATAAATATAGGTAGATGACGAAATATGAAGAGAGAAATGAGACTTAATGGTCTCTGTGGTGGAAGATGAAAAATGGGGGTTTTATTCGTTTTTCGTCGTAAAAGTGGTAAAAGTAATTGTTTGCAGAGCGTATAAAATTAATTAGTTCAGCGCCCCACGTGTGTATTTTCTTGTATACTGTGAATGTCAATAGTTGGCCCCGCCTTCTTTAACAATCGGGGAACCTCAGGCTTTGTTCTTTATATCGTAAGCTCTTTTGGATTAACTTATACGAATGAAATATGACGTTTTATTTTGCAATGGTCGGAATTGTAGTCTATCAACTTGAGCATTTATTTGACAGAAACAACAATTTCTGCCAACACGTGCTGTGTTTATGTCAACCTATATGTTTTAGACAGAGAAAATGGTGACTTTGTCACAGCATTTTTTGTGATAATTTATTTACATTATTGTTATAAAACCATTTCATTAGATTGATCGTTACTTCATACAGAAACTATGTACTTTTTCTGGTTATTGTACGAGGGGGTGATCAAAAAGTTCACGGAAAACTTCTCTTTTTTTCTTTAATTTACACGCGATGTTTTTTAAATTTCTACCAAGTGTAGATTGGTTTAGTACAATTATAGATAATATCTATCTTCATTAAGTTCACACATTATAAAAAATCACAGTTACTATATTAACGTCACTATGCACTATCCGGCCCAAGACGTATATACCTTGGTCATAATCAAGACGTCGCTACGTTTTTCATCTTTGTGAGATTTTTCGCGCCTGCCCGATAATTTAACCAATTCAATCGCTTTATGACTGACCCTTTATTCTGAATAATTTCTGCTGGTTCTACTAAATGGTATGCAATATATTGAGTAAGCACTATTACAGATTTTAAAAAATACTCGGAATGAATTCAGCTATCGTTGTGAATGAATATTATTTATATTTAATTAATTCACTGTTGTCTAGGAATTGAAAAAGTGATTGTAATAGACATAAGACTTATTATATACCTACAGGTCTACTATCTCATTCTGCAAATGACGTTAGGCAAAAAACCTCTCCATAGCAACATTCTATGGGAGAAGTAAAATTATGTTGTTCCTGAGAGGTTGTTGCTCTAGAGAGGTTAAATTAATAGTTAAATCATACAGTGGGAAAAACCTTACTGTTGTTGAAAGGAGGTTGTTGCTCAAGAGAAGGCCGCTTTGGAGAGGTTGAACTGTGCTGTGTTTCTGACATCCAAAACATATAGAGTAGGTAGATCGGCGGAACTTTTTGTAAAATATATTTTGTTAGGTTCAGAGGTATAGTTCATATAAAAAGGAAAATATCGGCAATAAAAATTGGCCGAGGCCGAACAAAGTCTAGTGTCGACAGAGAAAATAATGTCGGTCAGGTTTGTGGAAATCAGGAACGCTTTTTACGCCTTATTGGTGATTCACCCTTGGTGCGCGTTAAATGGAGTTTTTGTTGCTGAAGTCATGTGTTCGTTTTCGGTGAAGTATTTCATTTTAGTTTATATGTTTTTATTATACTGATTGATAATTCTGAGTTTGGAAATGAGTATGTAGTGCGTGTGTGTGTTGTGAAAATAATGCGAAATATGCATGTATGTATCATGGATGACAAAGTCATTTCTAATAAGATCTAATAAATGTAACATTGAGTTAACACAAAGAGAAACTAAAGTCATGATTTTATCATTAATATCTTTTGGATACATTCATATGTCCATTGATGATTGTATATAATAGTCGTCTTGCACGAAATAAATACATATAAAAGCAGACATAAGCACGAGACATAGGAATAGAATTGCAGCGTTTGTGACCAGCAATATAGTTATACTGACCATGTTCTAATGAATTAATATTTTTGTGAAGTATTTTTCTGAGTGGTAGTTTTTCTGGACAAATAAGGGCCGTGTCTTTTCCTAGAACTAACATTCATTTGTACGTTTTCGTAAAACGTTTATTACCAATACAGTATCAAATATAACTGTTTACGGAGTCATATTCTCCCAACTTATGCCAAGATATTCAATTCATATGAAACTCATCGAATGTGATGAAATTTACTTTTAATGAAATCCTAAAAGGGAATGCCAAGTCGTTGAAAACGTAACCCGTATGTGAATCCTTAAAAGCTCGTGTCGCAATCCTTTTTGATGGGAGAGTGGATGTATTATTAACTATGTGTCAGCTTATTATCGGACATTGAACTGACCATACTGTCCATTACGTCCGCTCCAAGGGCTGTCCATGGTCATTATTTTAGGCCAAACATAAACATAGTATGTCCTCCATTATTTGTATCAAATTTGATTTCACAAAATAAAGAATTACTAATTTTTGATAACTCGCGGTCGCAAAACGCTGAAATTCTTTCAGTCAATCAAGTTAATTTTATATCATATGTACAAAATTATAGTATTTTCGTAATCAAACTTTTGTTCAATAAATGGCTGTGAACTACTGCTTTAAAGTTTAAATCTATTTGTTAATGTTTAAACCTCTCCAATTTTTGAAGAAAATATTCTACACACATGTGATATACTTGAAATAGTGGACATTTTATGCTAAAAGTGTTGACTTTATAGTCCCTTGTGTTTGAATATATAATTATAACATACACAGATGCAAGAACAATCCAGTTTAACTTACCAATATTTAATCCAAAGTTAACCACTGTTAATATTCCAACTAATATAACGCGAAACACATCCATTTTAATGAAAGTAGTTTTTTTTCAAAATCAATTTATGTTTTGAACACCATTTACTCCGCTTTTTTAAACACCTCTTCTCTCGAGGTCCTCTAAAATCCCATTACTCAGAGTTTTAAATGTTCCGTGAACGAATACGTTGAAAATATACTACCAGTCTACCTGTACATACAACTTAACCATACAAAACACAAAGTCACGTGGTCCGTTCTCCTGCGCGATCTTGTCTTAAGCTTAGTTATTCCCTCTTTCGACTGAATGGCTTTTTGGTGAATGTACGTATATTTTTTTTACAGCCGACGACAGTTTTAATGTTGATTTATTAAATCGGTTGAGTATAAAGTTTTCAACAAAGTCGCTCAATGTGTTTACGTACATAGTACATGTTTAATTAGGTCACTTTTTTCTTTGATGTAGCTACCACGAGTATTACATATACCTGTGAAAATCTCTTTGTTGAATTTCTGACATGGATTTGGACATGTTTTATACGATCAGATGAGGAAACAACATGTACAGTGCAACCTCTCCAGAGCGGCCCTCTCTTGAGCAACAACCTCCTTTCAGCAGCAGCTTGATTTTCCACTGTACGATTCAACGATTACTCCAAC
This sequence comes from Lutraria rhynchaena, assembly GCA_008271625.1. NCBI lineage: Eukaryota > Metazoa > Mollusca > Bivalvia > Venerida > Mactridae > Lutraria > Lutraria rhynchaena. The sequence goes on along the minus strand of VIBL01000340.1, from coordinate 135,597 downwards.
CTTACTAGAAAAACAACCTTTCAACAATAATTTTGCTTCTCCCTATGTGTGTTGCTTTGGAGAGGTTGCACTGTATTTTAAACCACGTTACTTGTATAAAACGATGTCTCCGGTATATTATTCGCTTCATATTGACCTGGTACGTTTGGAGGGATGGGCCGATAATTTTAAATGACAGATATGTTGCATGTTGAGTATAGGCTGACTTTTTTTCGTTGTTAAATTGCTTTCGTTTGATTGCTCGCTCGATTGTGTGTACGTTGCATGATAAGGGGGTGAAGCATTGTATAATGTATGTTCTTTAATTGTAGGTATTGTGGTTTAGGGTCTCCGCTTTTATTTTGGTGTCTGTTTAATTATGAGCGAAAGTGCAACACGCACAGTTGGTTAATTGTTCATTCATTAGATACGTGGTTGATATGTGTCCCGACGTGTACTATCCTCTTGTACTTTCGTATTCTTAAATCATGTTAGATTAGTTAGTTAGAGATCTGTTATTTGTACGACGGTTGAAGTCTAAGAAACAGTGTTCTTATAGTGTCTGTTTGTGTAAATGTCGAGACTACAGACTCAGAACTCTTTGAAATTTAATTGATTCCAGGTTGTAAATACAGTTAAACCTGTGTTTGCAGCCTCCTCCGTATAAACTACGAATAAAGGTTACTCTTTGAAAACCTGTCATCGATTATTTAGAACAAACTGACCTCTGAATAAAGATCATCTGTCAATAAAGGCCACATTTTGTCTTTCCCAAGGGTGATCTTTGTTCAAAGGTTTGACTGTATAATAACATGGTCATTTCGCGCCTAATTGGTTTGAGTTTTGTTCTATAAGCGTACAATTGGAATAAGTGCATGTTCTATTTCACTTCTAATTTATTTGCGCCCCCTTTGTCTTGGATTTCATATTGCGCTCGTGCTATTTGTCAAGGAAATCATTCGTGCAGTAACTGGTTTGAGATTAATTCGATCACTATTTGGATCGAAATCCAAGTTTAGTTTTGTATTTTTGAAGTGCAAGAGATAATGAAAAAAAAACAATAAAACTCGAACGCAGGATTCGGCAAAATACCAGAATTATAAAGTTGGCGCAGTTTACAATAATACGTCATGTCTATAATTGTTTCTTATTTGATGTGAGATGTTATAACGTCTCATAAACTAAATAATGTAATACTTAAGTCGTAGTATTGGCTTAGTTCAAAGCTTTTACAACGTGTTGGCCACGTGGCGGAGTTCTTGGCGCTTGTGTCTATATTGACAATTTAAGAGACGTTTCTGGAGAAGATCTTTGTATGTATGTGTTGAGATTTATATTTGTAAATACATTTTTTTCATTATTTGTTGGGTGAAATAGCTTCACTATTCTGTGTTGATGCATTTTGGATTTCTAAGTTTCTAACTTATCCATTGACTTGCATGATTAAAAGTTTTCCGGAATTTCCCGGAAACTCCGGGTTTTCCCAGGTCCGGACCATACTGGTTTTTTATTGTTTCCGCGACAACGAGTTTAAGATTTCCGTTTTTTAAAAAACATTTTAATTTTTTACCCATGGACTTGTCGTGTTTAATAATATTGTCTGGAAAGCCGTCATTGATGATTTTAGAATAAACTGACCTCCGTTTAAAGGTCATCTGTCAATAAAGGCCACAATTTGTTTTCCTTTAGATTTGCTTTCGTTCACAGGTTTGAGTGTAGTAAGACCTCTTAGTGTGAGAAGATGAGTCGACCTGTATGTCATACTTTGTCATTTGATAATAATATGTTAGTCTGCCCTTCTCAAAATGATTTTACGCCTTTATATTGGCAGGGTATCAAAAATCATTTCCTTAATATCGATTAGAACAGTTTGTATTTATAAAGATTTTGTCTACACACCATTAATTGTTGATTTTTATTCTTTGAACGCTGCAAGGTTGTAACTTGATGTGAATGCGTATTATTTACTTATTTTTATATATAGATATTGAATTGTTGTGCTCAATGAATGATCTGGTATTGAATTTAATTGCCAACAAACTGAACGTACCTGCTATTTGAATCGGGTATAGTACAATGAAAGCTCTTTGTCCTGAACAGGTTTGGACCAAATAATTTATTCAGATTTGAGAGGTTGACTGCATTGTCTGTAACACACAGTCTGTGAATAAGTTCTACAAATCAGTTACAGTGAAACCCCTGAAAAGTGGATCATTTCCGGACAGGGTTAAAAGTTCGGTTTTCAGAGAATTCCGATTTTCAGATAACTATTGATGATCGAAGAGAAAAAAAGTGGGACTTGAAAAATTGCCCGATTTTCAGAGAATTCCGGTTTTCAGAGAGTCCGGTTTTTAGGGATTTACTGTGTTTACAAAATCATATAGGTCGGGATCGATTTCTGTGATCAGATTTTAGAAGTTTGCGGCCTGAAGAGTTTGAATATGTAAGGTTCTGTTCTATTCAAAGAGTACATCCGAATATTTTATGAGTCTTTTCATAATAGATTCATGTATTATCTACTATTTTCGTAACATACAATCTTATGCTGATAAACTAAGTTGTTAGTGTTGCACGCTTGACGGGAGTTCTCATTACATAGATTATATCACTTCCATGCACCAACGATATTGTCCCCCAGGTTGGTATTTAATGGCACGAAATATTTTATAAATATATTTTAGTTTATCTGAAAATGGTAAACTATTGAACGATGTGATAAAAATGACGGATTTTAAACTCTATTTATACATAGGGCAATCGGAATATCTCGTTTATAATCGGAATATCTCGTATATAGTGCATCAATGTTGTTTTTATTTTGACATTCGTCGTAACTCTGTGTGTTTCGTTGTAACAGCCCAGAGCGAATCGATTTTAACCGATTTTACCCGAAGTTTGCCGATTGACATGATTATTTCTCATGAGTATAGTTTAAAATGTATTTGAATATGCCTGAATTTATCTAATTCTTCATTTTCACTGGCTCTTTAATTGTACTCTTACGTTAGTGAAGAAATGTGTACATGTATATGTTAATTAAAATGGCTTTAATTATTCAAATTGCAATACTTTAGTGCAATGTTATGTAATAAATCAATTATGATAATTTATCGATTTACATATTATAATCATTGTTCATGTCACATAGAATATTCATTAGACAATATGTGCTCGAAACCACGATAGAATAGAGAAGTTTCAGATTTGACAACGAATATTTTTTTAGTCCCACTGTTTACTAAGTGTCATCATCGCTTCCAATCCATCTATTACATGTATACTGGCCGTCATAAGAAAGTAACCATTATAAAAATCCTTCTATTTTGGCCTAATATACTGACCTTGAAATTTTAATGGCGTACAGCAATGTTATGGTTAGTAATGGATAAAATAAATCATATCATGAAATATTTCAGCTATTTCCAGAATTAAATTAATCTCGATTACTTGCGCTTTGTCAATTTTATACCAACATCACTTACTTGTTACTTTCTTATGACGGTCAGTATACAAAGTTACCTAAGATTATGATGAAAATTTCGCTTATTTGATCATTCTCGAGTTTACTTCCTTGAAAATCTAATGCTAGAGTATCATGGATTTTTCGGGGTTCGAACTCTGATCTCTAAGGCCGATCGTACCTTATTCGTGATTCTACCGCTTTTTATGAAACGGCTTCATTGTTTTGAAAGCATACGCCAATTTTCAAACGTGTTTTCTTCTTGAAAGAATGCTTTGAGATTCCGTAACGAAATCATATATTTAATGTGTTTAACGTGACACTCGAGATTCTCATTTGAGATTGCTGTGGGACGGTTTAGAATAATTCGCGAGTCTAATTTAGTGTCAATACATGAGAAGGTCACTATACACACGTATTTGCTATCAGGTACCTTCAAGTACTTTGAGAGTATATTTAATGTGTTAAATATTATGATTAATATGAAAAACATACTGGTCAAATAAACTGTGTTTAATAGTCTGGAAAGATTCATATTCTATCTATTGTATATCCATACGAAAGGGCGTGTCTTATCGACAAAACATCTTCTCAATTCGTTTGTAGCATATACTTGCTATATTTTACATCGTACTTAATACAATTTAGCCAGGACTGTATTTCGCATAAACGCTAAACAAGATCTGACAATAGATGAAAGAGTTTGTATCAAAGTACCCGATGTCTGATGCGCGGATATAAAAAAGGCATTATTTGATGTTTTACGCGCTGGGAATGATTTAATTACATCGTTTGATTGCGTTTCAAACGCTATCAGCAACGTACCTTGAGCAGACGATCTGATTTTTTCCGTACAAGATGGTTTTATAATTCTTGCTAGGAGTTCAAATTAATACATCGGTCATAAAACTATTGTGCTTATGTTTTGGTTATTTTTTTCTCGTTCATCTGTCTGGATTACTTATACATGAAATATACTGATAATCATTATAAAACAACAGATCACTTACGGTGTACAGGGAGTGGATGACTGTCTGATCAAACTTTTATTACTTCTGTAAATTGATATGAAAATGATCATTCTTAAGAGAAGAAATTGGTAGATAAATACAGTCTAACATTAATTTGCGGCCATATCCGAATAAAGACCACCCTGTGGATAAAGGCCACATTTTGTCTTTCATAAGGATGGCCTTTGTTTACGGGTTTGATTGTTGGTAAATAATCATTTACAAATAATTGATTACGAGTGTGTTTCATGAACTCGCAGTGTATTTTAAGTTACATTATGGTCATTTCAAGAAATCGTCATTGCGCCTGAAAAACAACTTAGAACTTTCGTTAATTCTTAAATTGATAGATATTTGATTTTTTTAATTGACAAGGCTGCGATCGTCTGTGTGAACATACATACAATATATAACAGACTTCATAGAAGGCAACGAAGGCAACTGGTCAATATTAACTGTATAGATCGTTGTTGTAGACGTTAGTTCGTTAAGCAACAGTACAGACTACAGTACTCCCTCCCGTAACGTCACCTCCAAAGACCAATAAACGACAATAAAAGACACATACACATAATGAAAACACCTGTCGCGAATATGTATATTATTTCCCTCTGAACCCCCCCCCCCCAAAGAACAACACTTGCGACTTCCGACAAGTGTTACTCTTCGGGGGGAGCACTGCATATGTGTTGCGATACAGAAAGAACAAATGGAGAAAAAAGAGATGAAGACAAGAATTATGTATGCCTGATTCTCTCAAAGAGATCATTAAACACTTCGTATGTGTAACTTATGGTCCTAATCCAACACGTTTAGATTTTGTTCCTCCGGAAGGACTTAATCTTGATTGTTTTTACGTATAAATGTTGATGAAAAATTGAATTTTAAATGTCCCATTGGCTTATCTGAAATTAATTCTCAATAGGATGTAAATGTTTGACTGTTTCACGCGGCGGGCAATTTGTTTTCTTTCATTTAATGCGTGGATTAGATTTTTATCACATTTACTGAATATACAAACCGTATTTGTTTTTCTGAGTGTATTAATCAAATTGTGTTCGTGGGTGATCTCATGAATTATATAGTTTGATACGTTCTTATTGTTCGAAATAAAAATACACGGTTGATTAAATGCTTCACAGACCAAGGGACTTCTTTGCACTAAAATGAAAATTATAAATCTAGAATGTTTTAGCAAATAGAATGTTGCAATACAACGCCATATTCGATGCGATGATTTTCCTCAAACTTAATTCCTTCAATCTTTATTACATTCAGAATGGTTTACATTCATTGAATTTTATGTTTGTCCATCTGTTCCTCTGTCTGCGAGTCTTGAGCTACCATTTGCACTCATGGTTAATGGTGGATTTTGGAAACTTGATTCATTATCAACATGGTTGTCATTTTTTGAACATTATTGATAGTTCGTGGCATACCGTTGAAATAATAGTCTTTGATATTGATATAAACAGGTTATTAAAGACTATATCTTATTTCCGATTATTTTGTATGTTTTTTACAGAAATTTCAACATGGGTAAAAACAAGCATAAAACAGCCACCAAGAAGTACAAGAAAGAGAAAGCATTTGTTGTTAGCACAATAAAGAAAGCAAAGACGAAATCAGTGGCTACAAACTTAAAGAAGGTACATTGAATATATTTTTTTCATTGGGGTGTAACAACGCACCAACAGCTAGGGTCATTTAGCAACTTTCTAGCTTTAACAGTGGAGGAAGACCCCATGCGTACACTTGGGTAGAACCACCGACCTTCCGTATGGTAGCTGTTCACATATGATTTTTTCTGGTCCTGGGTGTGATTCACGCTCACAGCAGTGAGGGACTAGTGATTACTTGTCAGAGCCTTTAATTACTGGACCACGGACCCCCCGGAATAGCATATTACTTCTATGATACAGATTAAAATTATGACTATGCATACATAATTATGTTCTTTGTTTAGGTGAATTTAAAACTGAACATGCATTATGTGTTTCTTTTCACTTGAATACTACTTTACAGTGCACCATCTCCAAAGCAACACCCTTTGGGAAAAGCAAAGTTATGTTGTTGTTGAGAGGTTGTTGCTCTAGAGTGGTTAAATTAATAGTTAAATCGTACAATGGAAAAAAATCATGCTGTCGTTGAAGGAAGGTTGTTGCTCAAGACAGGGAGAGGTTGCACTGCATGTTATTCAACCTGAAAGAGGCATGGATATAGTACAATTACATTATATCATTGAATATAATCTTTTTATGCCTCTATGTTGCTATATTTATTGAAGCTTTTACCATAAAAGTAATAGAATTATGTTTGACTCGGACAAAAATAGCAGAAATTTTGTTCTGTTTATAACTCCAACAACGAAGTATTTTTATCTGATATTTAAGCTCAACATCAAGACAAAGGCATCTACAGAGAAAGCAGACGAAAGATTCAAAGATTTACAGGAAGTTGTAGTGGACACATCTAAAACGAAGACGAAAAATAAACCAACAAAACAGGTACGACGTTGTCAACGTCATCTTTCGTTAAAGTCCGTAAGAGTTGCCTCCCCTTAAAAATTTAAACTCTGTGCCGCGTCGAGTTACATATTATTATTTTAATACAATCGTTATGTTTAAGAAACATATAGGCGAATTAACGTTATGACTGTTAAAATATATATAATAATGGCATACGTATCAACATATGATTACATAAAAATTGTTTTTACCTTAACCTTTTTCAATGTAAGTGAAAGCTGGTCACTAAATGTAAAATGGTTCCAATTCTTGTTCATTTTATAAAATATCCAAGCGTGTGTCGATGAATGAAATAATTCGCGAGGCTATACAGATATCAAATAATCAACAAAATATGAAACGTTATATTGAAATGCCTGAATATTTATTTCAGACAGGAAAACCAAACCATTCTTCAACATCTAATGAAGTCGACATGGATATGGCCGCAGAAAGTTTTTCTAAGTTATGATCCTTATAATATTCGGAATTTTAAAACTCATACATTGAAATCATTCATTTTTTACACATTAAAAACAACAATTCTAATGACTAAGTCCTGAAGTTATAAAACTTGAGAACAACCTCCGAGCTCTAATCTCAATTCCATTCTCATATGGTTGAAAAGATAGAGAACATTAATGTTTAAATACATATTCAGGTCAATTATGCTGTCAAATTAATGTATCTATAATATCATTATTGTATGGTCATAATTAACTTTGAAACATTAAAAGACAAGAGATGAGCTCTGAGTCCGATCACAAGTTTTATAACCACGAATCTAGATCTTTATTTCAAGCGTTTATTCGTGGGACAAGGTCTTCTTTTGTTACTCAAAATTATTATATGACTATTGTTGACGTTTGTCTTTTATCTAACAGACATTGTGTTCTTCTTTATGTACAATTATTTGCCCTTTGTATAAGAAATGATAAACATTTTGCTTATAAAGTAATTTACTACATTGCATTGTTTCAAGAAATGCTACTGAATAGACATAGCTGCGACCGTGGTCCAGTTGTTAGTGTGCTGGACTTGTAACCCGGTGATCCAGGTTCAAATTCCGGTTGCGGCAAGTTATACTCTTCTATGAAAATTTGACAAAAATGTCGATTTTCGCCATTTGTGGAGAATTTGCAGGCTCCTTGTGGAAGGGTAAGTTAGTACTGGTTAGTATGCAGTCCAGGAAAATTGGTTAGGTGAACCGGTCGCCGTATATATCTGAAAACTTGTTGAAAAACGGAATTAAATCCAATTTACAATGGCACATAAAAGCAAACAAACTGAACAGACAAAATATATTTTGTCAAAATAATGAACCCCAATACAAATTGTCTGATGTTGATTTAATACCATTATGATTATAATAGATCATTTTACCTTAATTCTCACGAATGTACCACTGTTGTATGCTATGCCGTTGTATTTTACAAATCTGTTATTTGATAAAATGTACATTGTATATGTGAATTGTATTGTTAAAGATAAAAATGAAAGTACTGTAATTCTAATTGCGTTGTTGTACTTGTATTTAGATTTGGTTTGGGAACGCTAGCATCATTATTTATTGCGGGGTATCTAAATACTGCAACAAGCATCGATTGGTAAGCAAAGAACACTGGGTTGGTAACCAAGAGCATTGGTCGGTAATGTAGGAAGACTGGGTGGGTAACCAAGGAGCATTGGTTGGTAACCTAGGAACACTGTGTGGGTAATGTAAGAGCATCCGTTGTAACCTAGGAACACTGTACGGGTAACCAAGGAGCATCGGTTGGTAACCTAGGAACACTGTGTGGGTAACCAAGGAGCATCCGTTGTAACCTAGGAACAGTGGGTGGGTAACCAAGGAGCACAGGTTGATAGCCAAGGAGCATTGTTTGTCACGTAGCAATAATGGATGAGTAACCAAGGAACATTGATTGTAACCTAGACATTGGATGAGTAACCAAAAAGCATTGGTTGGTTGGTAGCCAAGGAGCACTGGTCAGATCATAACGGACACACCCTTTGGGAGAAGCAAAATTATGTTGTTGTTGAGAGGTTGTTGCTCTAGAGAAGTTAAATCAATATTTAATTCGTACAGTGGAAGAAAATCGTGCTGTTGCTGAAGGACGGTTGTCGAGAGAGGGCCGCTCTGGAGAGCATATTTGCATTATTATTTCAATGTAGTTAACATTTTCGAAACAGAATTTAATTAATATTTTAATAAGATATTTACATCAAATCAATGACATTCAAACTTGAACCTCTGCTTTATCTTTGTGTGCTGTCTCCTTTAACTTTCCATTTTCTTTCAGATCAGTTCTGTCTTCTTTCATACCTTTCCATATATCCGCAGTAGATACATCGGAATGTATATGTATACCTGGATCTTTTCCCTTTTCTTTCAACATATTCTCCAGTGCTTCCACGTTAGACTTGGATAATCTCAGATAACTACATTGTAAGATCTGACAAATTATAAAAAATAGAGTTCATATTCTATTCCTAGAGTCTCAGAGCCATCAGGGCTTTTTTTCACAGGTAGGGGATGGGACTTTTTTCTTAAATTTTGGGAAAAAATAACAAGGTATTTCGCAGAAAGGGAAAGAAAAAAACTTGATGTTAACTGAATCTTAGGGGAAAACTGCATGATTTTAACGATTTTTCCTGAGGGGAAGGCGCCTATAAACGGCCCCTGTTATAGAAGGAAAAAAACTGCAACCACAGATGCATTAAATAGAATAAGTGAGATGAACGCCTCAAGTATTATTATCGCCTGTGTCCTAGATTAATTAACTTTAGATCTGTTACAAGAAAAATCATTTGAAACTATCGAAACAGCACATAGTGCTCTATATGCAAATTTATGGAACAGAACGCAATATACACAAAACAAAAACCTGTGGCAAACCATACTTGTTGAAGTGTCAAAAGAAGAAAATTTGCTTTGTATTACTTAAGGCAAATATCTTCTTGATTGATAAAATTAAAACCGTACTTATTATATGAAAGTTGACCTTTTTCTTACTCTGTTAGAATATTTAACCTCAATTATTGAATTGGCTTCAAATAATGATACAACGCACAACTATAAACTTTGTTTTTCGAATAATTCTTGATTTTACCCCCAACTAATTTACGAAATATAAAAAAATGTATCAACTTTACTACCTCTTCTGGATCTAAAACTGTCTTATGCTTATCATAGTTCGGATTCAGTCTTCTAAGAACATCTTCCAAGTGCTGAATTCGTTTCTTTTGAGCTCTATTAGATCCAAGATCAAGTCTCACATGATCTTCGCTTGCGCCTTTCCTGAAAGCATGGGTATAAGTCGAAAATTTTAAAAACCCAAAATCTAAACTTCGGTGTCGCGGAAACAATAAAACTAGTAGTGTCCGGACTTGAGAAAAACCGGAGGTTGCTGAAAATTCCGGAAAACTTTTTCACCATTCCTAAAAGAACATTTGAGTGTTTATTTTTAACGTTTAGTTGCCTGATCAAGGGTAGTTGTTTGGATTAGTGATCGCTTCTACGATAATCTTTAGTGTTTCCATTTTTCTCTGACCTGTTTGCTAATTATACATATACAATGTATTTCTAATAACCGAATTCTCTTGTTAAGACAAATATGTTTGCATCTCCAAATACATGAAGCATGTATTGCACTTGTAACTATGTTATCAAATGTATCTAGTGTTGCAAAGTATTCACACAAATAAAACAAGTTTTCGATAGCTGATAAAAATACCAGAACTGAAGTAAAAACTGTTTTGTTTTGTCTTTAGAAATCGTGAGCTGTTTTATCAATTATCGCCATCAGTAATGCTTTTGAGATTGTAACTACCATTGTAGAGACTTTGGGTTCGAAACCCGAAAAAGGCACAAAGCATTCTGACTTTAGTTTTTACATCTGAAGTGATTGCACGGTACATGGGGGAGCCATGGGTATAAACATTGTCTAACTATACGGTTAGTAGGTGCCGTGATTCTTATGATGAGCGCTAGTTTAAAACATTTAAAATGATGTCCTTTTAGATTAGTCCTTTTAGATTAGATTTGAATGGTAGTTCAGAAAATGTTGGACTGTATGCCTTTTGAGAAAAGGCCTTTTATCCATGGGTAGGCGATATACGACGAACTGCCATAATTTTAGTATCCTAACGTTCAGTATCACGATCAGTAGTCAATGTCTCAATTATCCAAATCAAACATAAAACAGTACATTATTCTGAAGTGTTGTCAGCATCGATATCTATGAATGTTTGTTTAGCGTATCGTGCTCTCGTTCTTAGTTACTAGTAAGTAACTTGATGCTGGTACTGGGTAACAGCATGTATCAGTTGAAATTTCTTTCAGTAATGTCCGTTAGTTGCACGTGAACAGACTAGCAGTGGTTAGTAACACAGGCGCTCTAGTTGGGTCAACTGGGGCTGCCGTTCAAGGTGATAAAAGGCGTAAAGTCGTAAATAAATGAAGTGAATTAAGCACTTTTCGGGACTGAAACGATGTCCTACTTTTCACTTACCTGTTTGAATACGTTCTAGCGTCACTTAGTATGGATTCAAGTTCTCGTAAAGTGGCCAAGTCAAATCCTGATGAATTAAACGGCTTTTCGTACTGTGTCCCGTCAGAATGGCGGCGTTTTGACTACAAACGAATAGTACTTTTGTATTTACGTTGGTTCACCAAATTTTACATAAAAAATGACACTTCATAATTATATTAATACCAATAACTCCTCTTTTGAGTTTAATAAGAACTATGAATACTTGAATTGAGAAAAGTACTAAATACTCCTCAAAAAAATAAATTTGATTAAAAAATTAGTATCAGCTAACTTTAATTTTGTACTGCATAGTTGAAGGATGTTCCTCCGCGGAAAGCAACGACTCATCCACCAATTGTACAGTCTCAATTGCTTTGTTGTATAGTTCTTGCAACCTAGCATTATCAGTTTCGCTTGATGATCCATTTGGTGTCCGCTGAGCTGGCATAGCACGTGTAGAAGGTGAAGGTGTTCTAGGTGAGGAGTCATTTCGGTGCAAGAGGTGTCCTTTCTCTCCTGAAGACTTCTTAAAATGAACTGAAATAGAACCTATTTCTTTATGAAACATTTTTAATTAGAGCATGTTCAAACAGTCGCAACATTTTTTTTTATTAAATGCACTCATGTAGCGAAAGTAGAAACACCAAATAGCCAAACGTTTTACTCATTCGTTTCATTTCAATTAAGGTTCTAATGAACACTTACAATGGGAATTTTTCCGATACGCTAGCTTAATGATAATCATCTCCGTGTTGGCTACAGCCAATGTGCCTATAAATATAGAGACCAACTGTAACCGTCATGTACTCACTAAATATTAAGATTATTTCAACGAAGTGACCAAATTTCCTTTTATTGAAAACTGAAATGGTTACCTTTATGTTCAACTGTTAAACTGCTTCTTTTAACATCAAGTCTCCCTAAATCCAAAAAGTGATAAATTAGATGTGATGCGGATTTGTTTGTTGTTGTTTTTTGTTTTTATGTGACTTATTGTCACTGGGCTTAACGCCGTTTTTCAAAATTTTTCAGTTACATACGGCGACCGGTTCTCCTAACCAGTTTTCCTGGACTATATATTAACAGTATTAACCTACCCTTCCACAAGGAGCCAGCAACTTCTCCACACATGGAGGAAAATCGTCATTTTTGTCAAATTTTCTCAGAAAGGTATGACCCGCCGCTACAGGGATTTGAACCCGGATCACCGGGTTACAAGTCCAGCACACTAACCACACGGAGCACGGTAAATAGTGTGATTCAGGTTAAGTACATTATAACATAATATTCGGATATTTAATAGACTGGTTTACCTCTAGGACTGTTTTGGTAGGGGGGAGTATTATAAAGACATACTAGGACATGTACCTTTTTGTTCCAGGGTTAAGCTGCTTCTTCTTGTCGTAGCCTGTCTCTCTAGATCTAAAATGAACACATATCTGTGTCATTGTTTTCTTTGAATACTTACGAAAATGACTATATATTTATGTCAAGTAGACATGAAATAGACTAAATGTTTCTGCCATGTATAGACCTGAAATGGACTATTTGTTTATGTCATGTAGGCATGAAATGGAATACATGTATATGTTTAAGTCAAGTTTACACATGAAATGGACTATTTGTTTATGTCATGTACACATAAAACGGACTATATGTTCAAATATACAAGAGTCTACATACTAAATGCATTATTTTCCTATTTGTACAGCCATAAAGACCAAGGGTTAGACTGTGTCTGGACAAAAATAACCCCTGGAACCAGAACTTAGTTACGAATGGCATGTTTAAATTTCTAAATATATGTATACATGAGAGTTATCCAATAAACAGAGACTATTTCTTATATTTTTTTGGCTATGCATCAATTGTGTTCACATTTGGCACATACTTCGCGTTGCCAATTAGCGGCAAGTATGCAACGTCACTTGCGAATTACCTGACGTCATTTAATATGACGTAACGTCGCGTAAATTCATTCAATACAACATGGCCCACTTCACAACCGAGGAACGACGCTCTTATATTAAGACTGGGTTTTACAAAGGAACAACCGGTGAAGAAATATTAAAAATGCTTCAAAATGATTATAAATAGTACATATGCTATTTACTGGATGACACTCGTACAAATATAGGCCTAGTCACCTGTTTTGCCAAGTAATGCATTCCCTTTTTGATCGATCCTCTGATAACCCTGTATTTTATTTATACGAGGGACAGCTGCTATATTGTTTACGATTTCCGTGTGCGTTGTCTTGTTCACCTCCATAGCATGTGTTGCCATGGGAACACGGTTGACAGGCGACGGGGGACTTGGACATTTAGCATCCTCCTTAAGCTGATGTCTGCTTCGAGGCGCCGATTTCTCGAAATCAAATAAACGCGATTTAACATTTTTGATGTTCGGGAGAGAAAATTTGCTGAAAAAAAAGCAATGACACCAAATAAGCATTTCATGAAAAATGTTTAACTGGATAGGAAATCCGTTTTGTTTTGTTTTATGTGACTTATTGTCACTGGGTTTAACGCCGTTTTTCAACAATTTTTCAGTTATATACGGCGACCGGTTCACCTAACCAGTTTTCCTGGACTATATACCAACCAGTACAAACCTACCCTTCTACAAGGAGCCGGCAATTTCTCCACATATGGAGGAAAATCGACATTTTTGCCAAATTTTCATAGAAGGGTATGACCTGCCGCGACCGGGATTCGAACCCGGACAAACCTGCACTAACCTCTGGACCACGGCCGCGGCTTAGGAAATCCGTAAAATTCGTATTGATTTGTTTAATATCTGGAAAATGAGACCTTGAATTATTTCAGTTCATTTACATACATGAGATTAGAAAAAAAAGATGTTCAGAACAGTATGTCCGAATGGTTGCTTTTGACCTCCATCTTAAAATTGACTAATTGTAAGGTAACAATATCTTCCAACGTGGAATCTGTCAAAGGAATGTTGTTTTTTGTGTAAAATAGTTTAAATGCATCCAAACCGTTTATCTGTGATGTTCAAGATAATTCCGTCACTAGGCAACGAAAGACGCCTGATCTGTAATATAGAAAATACCAACACATTACATAGGCCTACAGTCCATCACGTAAACGTGTATAAGAATCTATAAACTCATAAACTCAAGTATGAAGCTGGTGTGTGTGTGGGGGGGGGTAACTTCAGGTTAATAACTTTTTTAATTATAATTTGACCATGTGTGTATTCACCAATATGTTTTTGTTCTCCCATTTGGCCATCCTTAAAAAACTGCTTGCTGTAACGCGACCCAATATTTTTCAGTGGGTAGGATTTTTTCTGGAAAGCAGTTATTAACAACGAAAGGTTAATTATTTTTACTTGGAGGGTTAAAAAGTTGATATTCGGCGATATTTATGAGTCGGTCGCCTTACAGCAAACATATTTTTAACAATGGCCTAACATCGCGATACGGATGTGATCTATCGGTCTACTCATATCGTATTGTATTAAAGCGATACTTTGGTTAAATTGTTATCGTAGTTATTTTATCTAACCATGACCTACCTGTCTGGTGTACGAATTTTGTTTGTTAAATCTTTTCTCATTTTCCAACCGCTCGTGTTGTTTCCTCAACTTCTCCTGCTCTCTGTTGCTAAATAAGCGAGTTTTTTTTCAGTAAGTGTGCAGATTGTTTTATTTTAAATGTCAGACGTGGTCGTATAATATGGGTGAAAGTTGAAAAAATAAAAAAAAGCGGAAATCTTATCTTCGGTGCCGCGGAAACAATAAAAACCAGTAGGGTCAGGACCTGGGAAAAACGGAGGTTCCGGAAAATTTTTAATACTATAATAATACATATATTATATATAACCGGAAATGTGTGCTTGTAGGAGTATTATCAGATGGTAACGTCACCGTTCCAATGGTAACTTACTGTGCGTCTGCTTTTTTGGCGATTTTCCTTAAAAACGTCATATACCACAAAATTGTCATAAATAGATATGAAAAGAAAAATGTTAAATTTCTAGTCTAGGCCTACAAAAAATCGAAAGGAAGACTCAAAGAGGTTGTTAGAAAATAGGTTTTCACTTGATAAACCAGCTGTTCAATTGTATTTTGGTATTTCAACATTGAAGAGTATGTTAAGAAAAATAATTATTGCTAATAAGTCTAGTTGTAAGGCTAACTTAATACGTTATTAGATGTACATACATTTGTTCAGTGATATCGACGGTCCTCGAGCTTATCCTGTTATGTACAGAACGATTTTTGGCCACTCTAAGATCATGGTAACTGGATTCCCTGAAAAAAAAAAGATTACATGTATATAGATTTTGTTTAGAATATACGACAAGTCTACAGGCTAACTGATTATTATACTGAACTTACAAATGAATCGAATTTCAGATTTTCTATAATTTACTGTAGGCGTGGTGAAGTAAACTTTTGAGCCCCACCCCCTGTAAGTAGCCGCGACTGTGGTCCAGTGGTTAGTGCATTGGACTTGTAACCAGCGATCCGGGTTCAAATCCCAGCTTGTCCTTAGAATTCAAATATCTAGTGCCTATTACTTGTATTTAGTTTTATTTGGTCATTTCTTTGTTTTCGTGACATTCGGATATCTACAACAAAATTCAAATTTTCTCATGAAATGAAACAGCGCTCTAGCCTCTGGGCTACTGACATTGATAATGTTATACTACTTACATTATGTCATTTTTCCCACTTATTTTCCCTCTCTGAGAATGTTAGTTTACTTGCATTGAGTGATCAATATATTATGTTGTTGCTGAAAATAAAATTTACATGGATCTAAACATTGATGCATTTAGTACGAATAGATTCTATCTAGCAATATGTTGTAAAAATGTAAAAACATTAGATCTGGGTGCAAAAGTTCAACCATTTCAATGTCTGGTTATTTAGATAAATCTTGGTAATTGAAATAAAAAAATGAATAGTTCATGGAGATATCAAATCTGATATTTTTATGAAAATTAGAAGCTAGATCTAAATGGAGGCACAAATCTGAGTTCTAAAAATAGTTATGAAGTCAAAACTTAACTTACCGCTGGCGGTTTCTAAGCGTATGCTAATGACGTCACAGACGACGTCCGCTTTATGACGTCATAGACGCTGAATATAAGTTGTTTCCCCTTATATGCATGTTTTCATTTATTTAGGTTCTAGTCAATTTTATTTTGGCGAAATACAGTCTAACCTGTGCTTGCAGCCACCTCCGATTAAAGGTCATCCGGTGAATAAAAGCCACACTTTGAAAAAAAAACATAAATGATTGTTTAGAACAAACTGACCTCTAAATGAATGCCACCTGTGAATAATGGCCACATTTTGTTTTCCCAAGAGTGGCCTTTGTGCACAGGTTCGGTTGTAATTACAAATGCCTAGAAATCTCGACTGGACGAAGCAGTTTGTTTATTCTGACTTACAGAGAGACAGACTGACTCCTGACAAGATGTTGTAATTACTGTAATTAATTCATGGTGGTAATTAATGTTAGCTATCGGATTGATGTTCTGGGGGGGGGGGAGTATTTTGTGTTAAAATGTTTTTGTTAATGTAATCCTGATGTAATAGTTTTGTATTGCAGACTAACTTACCACGTTATATTTTCTACTCATTCTACACCACTTACAGTGTAATGGTTCTATTTCTTTGTTTACTGGCTGCTTATTTGTTGGTTTGTCGTATTGGGTCAGACACCATTGCTTATATGCAGTCAGCTATTTTTTTACCAGTCTGGTACCTATGATTGTACTTAACCAATGTGATTGGTTACCAGCAAGTTCTAACAATAGTACAATTGTACGTATGATATTATTGGTAATTTCTTTACATACATTGATTTCAATACTCCGCTGGGAAATTTTTTCAACCAAGTTCTTTATAAAAAAATAAGCAACAGAAGAATTGCAATAGAAAGTTTATTCTCAAAACCAAAGAAGACTTTAAACTGTGGCTGAACAAACAAACTGAATAATTTCATCAACAGTAACTTTGAGTGTAAAAAATATACTTAATCTGTGATAGAGATCTATGATTAAACAAACTGAATTTCAACAAAACGCCATTTTCTGCTACTTTAAATTATGATTTTTGATTTTTTATTCCATTCACACTTCAGAGTATTACCATTCTTAAAACAAATCTGGTAAACTCAGTGAATGAAGTTGTAACCTACAACATCTACAGTCAAACCTGTAAACAAAGGTCACCCTTGGGAAAGACAAACTGTGGCCTTTATTGACAGGTGACCTTTATACAGAGGTCAGTTTGTTCCAAAGAATCTATGATGATTTTTCACAAGGTGGCCTTTATTTGAAAGTGGCCGCATACACAAGTTAGACTGTAGTTACAAAATAATCCAATGAAACTTCAGGTAGATGATTTCGTGCTGCCACAAAAACACAAAGTGCTTAGTTTTTAATTTTAATTCTTTGATTAGCCAACGAGACAGAGAGCAAAAATATTCTAAAAACCTTAGTTTATCATTCATAACTGATTCAATGATCTTCATCTTTTAGTGGAACAGCTATCTGTGTATGGAATAAAGAATTCGGCATATTTCATTTAAGGCTGTAATTCTACTTTCGTCTAACTATGCTTCCATTTAATGATTGTAATCTGCTATAATACTGCAGATATATAGCAAGATAAATTGAGCAAGCAAATAGCTACACACGGTTGTGTTAATGATTTAGAACTAACTATTTTCGTATGTGATATCTACTCTACACGACTACATTCTACAATTAAATTCTATGTGATGTCTACTATATGTGACTAATACATAAGGTTAAAGTCATGAGTATATTGTCAGGAAGTCTTGCCTAGAAATATTCAGATAATTATATAGCGAGCATAGTAATTTGTAAGTACATAGTGATATTCGGTATTTGTCACCCTAAGAAACATAACTGTCAAAATATTGCAAAGACACAAAACTTGAAATGAACAGTGCAATTAGAGAAATTATCAAATACTAGTTCACTAAATAACTAAAGAGTTAGGCATTACTTATTACATGATTTGGTAATAAAAAAAGATGAAAGCAACCTCTACCTCTGTTTTTCTTACAGGAATAATTTTACACTAAACATTTCATTTTAAAGAATTATGATAAAACACTTACATACAATGTGTGGAACAAATCATTATTTAAAGAAACAATATAAAATGCAACTTTTTCAAACTGTTGGTATGAAACAGATGTACTTGCTATATCAGTACGGACGTGTGAAAGTACATCAAAGATCATCTCATTTACATATCAATATGTCTACCTTTCACAGCCATATGGCCAATAAAAGCTTGTATTTTATCCAAACATAAGAACAGTTAAATTAAACCTGTATAAAAGACCATCAAACAGAGAAAACTATGGCTGTTATGCTTAATTGTCCAAATTCAGAGGAGAACTTGGTATATTATATCAATAAATGAGTGAAACAAGATTGCTGCTGTTCAGGTGGTCGTCTTCCTACACAGATAGCCATTAAACAATTTTGGACTGAGAGAAATCATTTTTTCTGAGTACATGAATATGACAAACTACCTTCACCCTCATTTATATACATATCAAAATATAATATTAGGCATACACATACAAAAGTCAAAACACAAGAGAGATCAAAGGATGAAGCAAAAAGCCTTCCAGGCCATCATTAAAAAATATTGGTTTGCAATTACACAACTCAAACTTTTACAGTGAAGGGGTGGGAAGGCATCTATTTATTCATTTCATCTCAACATTTCATGAAGACAAAATGCTGGAATAAAGAGCAAAAAAAAAATTCGTCAAAATTGCTGAAAATATTTTTTGGGTTATGGAATTTGTTAATTATGAGTTTGTCGCATAAATGCAAACCAACAATTTTTTATGGATGATTTAACAATTGTTTCAGGTTTTTAATGGAAGTTATAATTGAGATAACCTTCTAAAGCCTCAGGGATTGGCTCCAACTCAAAGTTTGTAAACTGCTTTATAAATATACATCATTGAAACAGCATATGAAAGATAACATCTTGTTTTTAATTTCATAACACCTGTCTTCAACCTCCCAATTATAGTCAAAAATTGATTGCTTGGAGTAACCATGTTGCTGAAGAAGTTGAAAATGTTCAATAAAACGGAAATCTTAATATTGGTGCTGTGGAAACAATAAAAACCAGTAGAGCTCAAATGACTTTATAGTAATGGATTTCCTCTGATGATTGCTGCCTTTAACTGAACAGAAAGAAAAATACACCACAAAGGATATGATTACCAGTATTTGACTTATGTTCAACTATTCTACCCGTCATTGTAAGATGATATGCATAGATATTCATACATTCACACATGTTATGGTAAAATTAAACTGGATCATTCAATGCAAAGCCAGCTGTAAGTCAAGGAACCTGCTTAATAAAATACAAAACTTAATGGTTAATCAGCAGTAAAATGAACAGATCTAAGGTCTACTAAGACAAAAAGCATGTGGCAACAAAACAAGAAAAAACACAGAAAAGGAGCATTTCGCCAAAAATATTAAAGGAAGTTAAACAGAAATATCACTTAAATAATATAAAAGAGCAACATAATATCCTTCAACAAGGAAAAAAACAACAACATAAATGATAGAACAATATATCAAAACAACAATTCAGTTAGCACTTATTTTAGCACAATGTATGTGAAAGGTGGCCAGTACTGGGTACTATAAACATGATGATCAATGAATGAGATGGTGGCCTTCACAGACAGTGAAAAAAAACGATCCACATTTTAAGATTCCCATACAGATAAAGGATTTCACTCAAAATCATAAATTCAAATTCTTTTATCAACCACTGTACAATCCAATTAATATCAATTATCTTTGGAGCATTAGTTTTTTCCTAAAATAGCAAAAAGCAGGTATAAAAAGCAAAAAGGACTTCCAAAGTCACACAAAGGTACTATCAAAGCTTTATATTTAAAATGTTTTGCAGTAAATAAGTATCAAACTGGAATGTAGACAGTACCTGAAACAATTTTGGAAATCAAAATAGTATATTTATTACATAGAAAATTTTCCGAATTACATTTTACATTTTCAAATTTTCCAAATTATTTGTACTGAAAGTAAGAAAATTGATACCCAACCTTGTGTGTGTATAGAAAAGACTCCTTAATGAAAAGTAGGAATTAGTAAATAAATCCAATGGAAAGTGTGTGCATTGATAAAAATTTACCTCAAAAATTATTTCACCTGATTTTAATAACTACAGCAGTAAAATTGATCTATTCTCCACAAAAGATGAGAATGAATTGTCATGAGCACATTGCATATTCTTAGTCTAAATCATAGAATCATATGTTTCATATTCAAAACAATGGAGCCAATATGGTTTTACCACACTGCAACAACAGAAAAACATGACGAATAAAATGCACATCAATCATATCAACAGTAGTCATTAGTAGAATACTTTAGGAAGCTGTCAAGCTTGCTAATGGAAGGTTGATGGTTCTACCTAGATGTACACCTGGGGTCTTCCTTCATTGTCAAAGCTGGACAAGTCGCCAATTAACCCTGGCTGTTGGTGCGACATTGAGCCCCATGAAAAATCAGAATTAAATGAGTGTGTTGTTAAATATAATGTCATTTCTTAAAGGTTGGTTAAACAAAGGATCAAATCTTGTGATATATATAATGAAAACATGTTAACTATTAACACACAATTGTATATACATGTAGATGTAAAAAGTTGAACTCTTCACTATGAAAATAACACACTCTTAGAGTGACTTATAAAATAGCTGCCAATTCTTTGATATAACATAAACGTTCAGTTTATTAACTGTCACATGATAAAATTCTATATATATTTCAAGACGCAGCAAATAACAGAATGTTAAAAAAAATATCGATCAAATCTCTGTGTTACCTTTATCATATATGTACGTATACTGGTACATTATTTTAACTGAGCACAGAATCTATGGATAAACAACACAAAAAATAAACAAAACTGTATAAAGAGATGTGGCCTCCATCTTTGCAGTAATCTCATATTAAATTCGACCCAAAGGGTTCTAACCTAGTGCTAACTTCCTGCGCCCAATTGTATAAACATTGGTTAACTTTAACCAAATGGTTAATTTAACCCAAGGTTAAATTTAACCAATTTGGTTTACTAACTATTAAAAAAATCAGTTAAACATTTAAAAAGGGCTGCCATTTTGGTACTGGTTACTGTTTATGTTAAGATTTAACCAGCATCTTAGGCTTGGGTTAGATTTATTTGAGCTTTAACAAAAACAAAATTTGGTTAAACTTAAACAAAATTTTCAACAACAGCTAACCGACAATTTAACCAAAATTTTAACCAAAACTCTGATTTAACCCAGTGTTTAAAGTTAACCAATGTTTATACATACAATTGGGTGCTGGACTACAAGTGTGATTAATATAAGAAAGAAAGAAATGTAATTGAGCAATTTACAAAAGCATAAAACAAACTTTGAAAACAAAAACACAAGACATACACTTACATTCCATGCATGAAATATAATGTCATATAAAGACAGTTTTTACATGTGTTTTACACAAAATCAACACAAAAGAATACAAAATTATTCGTTATTTCTATTAGCTACACCTTCTTTTGGTGTTGCTCCGCCTTCCAAAGTCATGGTGTGTTGACGTTCTTCACTCCACCCATATCTCCGCCCTCTTACGAATCTTGGGTTGCTTAGGCATCTAGGATAAAATATAAAACCAACAATATGAGACCATTTCTACTTAAAAAGTTCAGGATATAATCATAAGAAAAAAAGTTCTGAGCTGAAGAGTTTACTATGAATTTCAAGACTAGTTGCAAAAGTGATTAATCAAGTAGGCATTTTTTAGCAAAGTCTTAAACATGACAAAGGACACGGTTTAGCTGCTGAGACTGGCCATCTAAGACAGTAATGATAAACTTTGCAAGAACAAAAATAACAAGCCTCATCTACGCCCATTTTACATAAAAATGAGTTACAATTAAATAATAAGGCCTAAACAAAGGTTTGTTTCCAGTTACCCGACCGATCCAATATTCTACGTGCCAACTCATATTTTTACTGGGTTCGAATTGTAGAGCATTTGTAATTGTAATTTTCACAACTCATCAATATTGCAGCACACATATTCCCATAGCGTTGCCGATATATGTAAAAAAATAAATAAAAGTAAAAAAAAATCCCTACCAACTGACCCATATTTCTTTGGGCATGTAACCGGAAACAAACCTTTTAATTTTTTTAGGCATAAGTATTTTCTGTGAACAGTACGCCAAATCACATTTAAAGTATACAGGACTAACCATCCATCTCTTCAGACTCCTGCCATTCTGATTTACTGACAACATATACAGTTGCCTCCCCTTCAACATCTGTGATTTCATCAGCAGAAAAGGTGGCTATGATTAAACGTTCCTTCAATCGTCGTGGAAACATGACAACATCCATGGAAATTTCTTCACCTGGATGCACAACTTTCCTGGAAAATTAATATCACATTAATACAGAGAACCAAGAATCAAGACTCCTTAGTTCTGGTAATCAATTTATATGGTCAAACTTGGTTGATACTGATTTTTTTAATCAATATCTTTCTTAACCCTTCGCCTCATAAGCATATTTTGAACTCTTCAAAATTTAGAGCTAATATACAAAACATCAATTCATTTAAGAAAATTGGGTTATTCCTCTCTGAGAGAGTGAAAAACATTGTGGCAAAAGCAGGCTGTCAACCAAACTTTTTTCAAAATATAGGACAAATATAGGACATTTTTGAGGCTAAATATAAGACAAATGTTAGACATTTCCACAATTTTGACAATAAATATAGGACAAATTTGGGTAAATATAGGCCATTTCATGCTTTTTTATAAGAAACTTATAGTCCAAGACTGCTAAGGCCTAAAAAAGGAAAAGGTTTGTTTCCGATTACACGACCGACCGAATATTTCACCTGCCGACTCATAAGTTTTATGGCATCCAAATTGTAGTGCTATATTGTCATTTTCACAACTCATTAAAATTACGACACACATATTCCCATACAGTGTTGCCGATATATGTAAAAAAATAAAATAAAATGAAGAAAAATCCCTACCTACTGACCCATATTTTTGGGGGCATGTAACCAGAAACAAACTTTTTCTTTTTTTAGGCCTAAGAGTTCAAAGTATTTAAAAAAAACTTTACTGAAAGCTATATTCATTTTAAGCTTTTACCATTAAATACAGACTGATCCCACCAATTTCTGTATCTTGAAAACCAAATCTAACTCAGTCTTGTATCTTTGCCACACACTGCCTGTTCTGGAGGCAGTATCAAAGAAGACACTTTTTAAAAATCTCCAAGAAATGGTAAAAATATAGGATACAAGGCCTATAATATAGGATTTTATAGTATTTATAGGACACTGTCAGATATATAGGACACCGGGTCCAAAATATAGGATTTTATAGGATTATAGGACGCAGTTGACAGCCTGCAAAAGAAGCCATTATTCATTACAATTTGCCTCAGATGCAGGGAAAAGTGGTTTTATGAAGCAAAGGGTTAAAAACTTCAGAAAAACTTTTTTCTAAAAAACTAACAAGAAATATGATAGAACATCCAAGAAACCCTGTTGTTAGAAGTATACTTGAGCTTAAATTGTAGAAAAACTTAATAGTTTTACATCTATATTCTAAATATATCCAAAATTGCTTGTCATCTAACTATATTTTAAGTTTCAAGGAAATATCCCGAAAGGTTTGAAGTTATGCTCTGGGCAAAAGCCTTAGACAGACAAGAGACCACAACCATACCTCCCTTCAACCTTTGACTGGAGGATAAAAAAAGGTCATGAGGTAATGAATACAAAAACAGACTCTCCCAGGCAAAATCATTTTTTGTTGGAAAAGAAGAATTAAAACTGAAGATGTAATGTAAAATTTCACAGACAAGAAAAGAATTTTCTCATTTCTACAAATAGTTTTCCTAAATCATTATTTCTGTAAATTAATATAAGCCAAATAGTGAGAGTTTGCATGTCTATATTACTTGTATGGATATGTTTTGGCCTTCACGATGTAAGAACCTTCCACATGGAAAACGCAGTTATGAAGTTTAAAATTTGTGACGTTCTTGAACTTCAATGTAGCTACTGATTCCGTGAAGGAGCATATTTTATCAGGAACCTGAAAACACAAAGAATGATACAGAAAACCAAAACATTTAAAAGTTAAAAGTTGGTTAAAAGTTTTCCGGAATTTTCCGGAAGCTCCGATTTTTCCTATGTTCAGACCTTACTGGTTTTTATAGTTTCTGCGGCACTGAAGTAAAGATTTGCATTTTTCTGAAATATTTTAACTTTCACTCATGTTTAAATACATAAAAACATTGATTAACTGGCACTAAATCATAATACTGTTTAACCTAACTATATAAACAACCACTAAGAGCAAAAGGCCATCATGTAAATAACAACCTGCCCTATTTCTTCCACTGAATTTAACATCATTTTCAACAATTTCTCAGTTCTTTACAAGATCCAGTTCACCTAACCAATTTTCCTGGACTGTATACAAACCAGTACAAACTTACTAGTTGGTGGCAATAACCACTTGACCAAATATTGAAAATTAACTCACTGAAATCCTAGATATTCATAGACAAATTCATCAAAAGCAACTTATGAAAAAAAGCACTTACCTCGACCTGAAGACCAGGTTTAGACAGACTGAAGGGTTCGGATGTAGCAAACAAATGATTTGTTTCAACCACACGACACGAAGCTGTCAGCTTAAAGTTCCCTTCAGGATTCATCACTTCAATGTACTCATCAGCAGACACAGCCATTAATACATCTTGTTCTGAGAAAGAAAATACATGGATAATAAAAGCAGGGTTTTCACAAGACGTCAAAACTTGAGGGTAAGGAATGACCCTTGGCTGATGAAAATTTGAAGAGTCAACAAAGTTTCCTGCTAATTTTTATGAAAGTTGACCCTTTGGTACAAATTCTCAAGAGTCAAAATGCCATTCTAAGGGTCAAATGAATGCCCCCTGTAAAAATATTACATCATATGTATAATATAACTTAAAATACTAAGTGATATATATAGCAATATATAACACATCAGAAATACAACTGAAACAATTTGTTGGGTTATTTCTACAAAGTTCTTTTGAGAATATTGCATTTGAAGTTTGGAACCGCAATAAAGATCTACAAGCAGGTAAGTATGATCATTGTAAAGCGCTCATCAAGACGAAAAAATAATGGCAAAATCTCAATATTGCTAAAAATTGAGATACAGAGTTGTAGAAATGAGCCAACAAATTTCTAAGAGTACTT
Source organism: Lutraria rhynchaena (assembly GCA_008271625.1). Lineage (NCBI taxonomy): Eukaryota > Metazoa > Mollusca > Bivalvia > Venerida > Mactridae > Lutraria > Lutraria rhynchaena. The sequence goes on along the minus strand of VIBL01000340.1, from coordinate 109,749 downwards.
TTTTATTATTTCACTTATTGCGATTACAATAGCACCATGAACTTGATCCTGCAATTAAGTAACAAGAGATTTGATTGGCTGGTTTGAATGTAAGATGGTAATACATGACCATGATGTGCTGGGTAATTACTTGCTAATATTTGTAGAGTGAATAAAAGAAATACAATAAAAACCTTGATAAAAAGACCACATAAGGGACCTGAAAAATTGGTCGTAATATTGAGGCGGTCTCATTATCAAGAATTATAGGGAATTATTGAAAGACGGTCCAAAAAAAAAAGTGGTCGTTATAACATGGTGGTTGTAATATTGAGGAGGTCAGCATTTGTAGTTTTACTGTACATGTACTACATTTATTGAAAATATACCTTCTCCGCCAGCTAATTTCACTTCAGTTAATTCTCCTTTCACTTTCTTTCCCACAACTCCAGTATAGAAAGTCGTCGCCACGGTGAGCCTCACTCTGACCTTTCTACTTTCTTTACTGATGTTTTTCACTTTAACGCCAACATTAAGATCCTCTCCGACTTGGGAGACTGGTACAATCAAGTCAAAGTCAAGCTAAAACAGGTGTTAAAATAATCTTCAGTAAAAGGGAGACATAAACTAAAGTGCAATTTTTCCTCCTCTCTGAAGAGTTATCTTTTGGAAATTACTGTAATTATTATAGTATGGAAATCAAGATGTTATCTCCCCTTTTGGGCGTTGGTACAGTAACTTCTTAAATCCAAACACCCTTGGGACCAGCCAAAATGTTCCAATTTTGAAGTTGACGGAATTTAAAAGTTTGAAGTAATGTGGGCCAAGATGAATATTTAAACATCAGTGGTTCTTTGTGTAAGCATAATGAGCCATTACTCTATGTGCAGTACATTAATATTACTCTGAGACAAGATGGAAAAACACACTTCAGTTAACCATTAGTTTTTTACATTAGACAGATGGTGTGCTTAAAGAACCATTAAACAAAAAGTCACATCTCTTGTCTTGGTCAAGCATAAATTGCCTTTTTCATAACATGTATAAAGTAAAAACAAAAGATTTGGTTAATTCAGACAAACAGTTTCTGAAGTGTTAGTCACACACAATATTTAATTCATCAGATAACTTTACACAAAATTAACATAAATATATATATGAAGCAATAAATATAGATACTAAATATTGGACAGAAAAATAGTACACAGTGACAATTTAGAGACAAAAAATGCTGGATAATTAGTGACTTAATTCAGATTTCTAAAGTTTGAACTGTTTCAAATAGCCTTCAGAAAAAAGCTCTTCAAATCAGAAATATTTTGTGTCTCAGTAAAAAAAAACTACCTCTTTTTCATCTCCCTTCTTGTAAATATTCTTTTTCCTTTCAGTACTGAACCTATTCACAAACTCAACAACACGTCTCTCTTCCTCACTGCCTGAAACGCAAAGTGTCAAATTAAAAGCTATCTAATTTACTTAGCACTACTGTACAACGCTCCCTCCAAAGTGCAACACTTGTTGGAATCGCAAAAGTGCTGTTGTTCGGGGGGAATTGATACATTCACAACACAGCACATCATGTGCATTGTGTCTTTGACTGTCGTTTCTTGGAGGAAGTTGGTCTTTGGAGGTGATGTTACGGAGAGAAGCACTGTATATTACAATAAGAACAACATATGACATTGGCAATTTTAGCAGAAGACTTTCCACCTCTACAACTTCTAGAAAATATGTCAGTTATGATGAAAGTTTAACCATATTTCATTTCATATATGCATGAAAAAAAGATAATTTCTACACAAAATACAACAAACAAATGAAATGTCACTATATTGGACAAATATGACCACTGGTCCCTTGCACTGACTTACAACTGACCTTCCATGTATTTATAATCCCAGGTGAGGTCATGACGGTCTTCTGAGCCAACGGCTTTAGTACTGATGTTCTTTCCCACAGAATAGCGGTCGATATATCTCACTTTCATTTCACCGTCATCAAAAACCTGTTATAAATGATTAAATGAATGCATATCCGAACACACAGATAGCAAAGACACTTCAATAAACATACAATTTTAAAGGGACTCCACTCTGGTTTGACTTCAGAAAATCATAGTCAACAATACTAACAAAGTCTTTTTTCACTGGAGTTTCACCACACTACAACAGCCAGGATCATTTTGTGACTTTCAGCTTTAATGGTGGAGAAAACCCCCCAGGCGTAGAACCATCAATCGTCCATAAACTAGCTGAACAGCTTCCTCACGTGAAATTTGGTTCCTGTTGGATTTGAACTCACAGTGGTGAGGGGCCAGCTATTACAAGCTAGAGACCATAACCACTCACCCACAGAGGCCAATCATGTATGATGAATAGTGAAACATAGTACTGAGAAATCCCAACTTATACATAGCATTATTCTACCAAATCAATTAAAATTGATATTTATCTACATACATGTATCCGAAACTTATGAAAGCATAGAACATATATGCAGAGAACTTATCATAGAGTTTGACGTGACAAAATATCAACTAGTAATAAGACACTTAGAAAACTGTGGTATCAGTCATATTGGTCAATTTGGCAGGCTCCAAGCAAGTTATGTGAAAAAAAAAATTCCATTTTGCTTCAAAATGTCAGTCATGCTAATTTTAACATAAACAGGCTCACACTTTCAGACAAAACTCACACTTTCTTTATGATATAAAATGATTTTACAGATTCCAAAAGTATTTGAATATAAAGAAGCTGAGGATATGACAGATTTTCATCAATTTTCATACAACAGTCTGATATATTATACCTACCTCCCATTGAATTCTGTCTCCATTGACTTCTGCAAAAATGAATGCAGTGTCAAAGTTCAAATATACATGCCCCTCTTTAATAGCCTTCAATGGGGCAGGGCCACATCTCATCACTCCCTCACTTGTCTCCTGGGGCGTGGCATCGTGTGCCTGCCAACCATCATACCCTGCGGGTAAGTCCACACGTCGGAAATATGATTCATTCCACACATGGAAATTCCTGAAAAATAAATCAGTGATATTTTTTTATTAATTGAATACATGCACTGATTCTTACTTTGCCAAACCAGTGATTTTTTTGCAATGTTGGGAAAGGGTCCAGGTCTGGTCCAATTTGGAAAAAATGATGTAATGCAAAAATTGGAAATTTTTAGGTCAGGCATTGGGAAATTCTTTACTTTCGATTGGGAAGGGTCCATTCACTAGACCCAAACAAATAAGGAAAAAAGTCACTGTAAACTGTCCACAGAGAGATAATAATTCTAGAGCAATAAGCTGAACTTGTCTGATAACCCACCAACAGACAGAGACCATGTGACTTAAAAGACCAGCAGTAATATTTTTAATCTGACCACAGCATGTTCTTAATATGAACACCTAAATAAATCATAAAGGAGTTCTGGAAATTATATCATGAAAACCTTGAAGAATATGTCTTATGAAGAAAAACTATCACTAACCATACAGAATCATCAAGTTCATCCAGTGGTTCACCATCTTCATCGAAATGTTTATCAATAGTCATACTACAATCTGTGTCATGGGCAGATTCAAAAGTAGTCACTGACCTTGTGGGTACACCAAGAGACCTCAACACTAAAATGTATTTTTTTTTCATCAGGTTTATCGCCATTTTTCAACTTTCAACAATTTTTCAGTAATATATGGCAGCTGGTTCACCTAACCAGTTTTCCTCGACAGTATACTAACCAGTACTAACTTACCCCCTACACAAAGAGCTGAAAACTTCTCCACATATGGAGGAAAATCGACATTTTTGTCAAATTTTCATAGAAGGGTATGACCTGCTGCAACCAGGATTTGAACCTTCATTGCCAGTTCAAAAGTCCAGCTCACTAACCACTGAACCACGGTCGTGACCACTAAAATGTATGTTGCCATATGAATGAAAGAATTGATCCCCAACTAATGACAGCCATTTAGCATAAGCTTATACACTTTGAAGTCATCATGACAAAATTTTAACAACCAACATTTCATCACAATAAATACCTTGTTCTTGGTTAATACCATGAACTATTTGTTTCACTCATTTTTGAAAATGAAACAAAGTATAATAAATAATAAGTTATCACCACATTTGAATCTGGCATTAGTGACCCCTGACCAAAGTCACAGCCCCTATTCAGCGACAAAACCAAATAATTAGCATGACACCAATTTGAAACTGAAATCAACAGCAGGGAACAAAGCAGTGGAGTACTCTCTTGGCTTAATAATTATTCCACACTTTGTGCTTGATTTTTGACATCTAAAAACATTTTGACAGAATAACATCTGTACTTTGAAAAAGTATCATAACAAATCATACATATAATTAAAATCTATTATTAAATTAAGTATTAGTGAATGAATACAAACTAAACCAAATCTTTACCAACCTAATTGGTAGAAATCCCTATGACTTGAACTGCAAAAACATGACATAAACAGGGTATTTTCCTTCTATAATAGGGGCCGATATTTGGTGACTTCCCAATTGCAAAAAAGCCTCTTTTTTCCCAAATTTGGAGTAGTGCCAGGTTAGTCATTGTTTATTGATGTATCTTGAAAGTCAGTCTACTTTTCTCAATATCGCTGAAAATTTTGCTAGAACTTCCCAAAATTAAATGCTAAGGCCCCTTCCCAATTTTTGGAAAAAGGGCTCTGATAAATGAGATATGACAAAATTCCCAACAATTATGGTACTAACGTGTCGTAAATACTCCGGAGAACACCCAACATTGACCATACTGAACAGGTTTTCCTGTGTTGTGGAATTCTTCAATAATGGCTACACTTCCTGACCACTCCCATGGCTTGGTGGATGACTTGGGATACTCTGATGTCCAGCGGCCTTCAAGTAGACCATCATCATCCATACTGTTTGTCTACAATAAACATCATTAAATTTCTGTCATAACAATTCTGTGATATGATCCAGATAGCATAATCCATTTCAAACACAATGGTCACCTGTGAGAGCAGACATTCTTGTTTTTCACCAGGTTTAACACTGTTTTTCAAAAATTCTTCAGTTATATACAATAGATGGTCCACCTAACCAGCTCCCCTGGACAGTATACTAACCAGTACTAACTTACCCTTCCACAAGGAGCCAGCAACTTCTCCATAAATTTTATCAAATTTTCAAACCTGTTCAAGTCCAGTACACTTGACATTTATTTTTAACTTTTTACTTCTTTTCTGCAATAGCAAACACCTGAAACTCCCCCATATGATGTCAGAATCAGTGATGGTAGACGAATAAACCATGGTCAACAGTCTTAAAATTCGAATGAATTAAGTCGCTAGAATCTAAATTTCAGCAAAGTCCAAACAGTAAATAATTCATGTTTATAAATTCATCTCCCCTCCATATAGTTGTTTTAATCATAGAGCTAAGGCCAAACAAAAAACAGCTTGTTTCCACAACCCCGACCGACCCTATTTTTTGCTGCCGACCCTATGATTTTTTTGTCAAATTATAGTTCTGCAAAATAAAAATAATATTAGCCATATTCTAGAATAAAAAAATTAAAAATAAAAAATATAATCCCTACCTACCGACCCTATTTTCTTCAGAGCCGGTTGCGGAAACAAGCTATTCATTTTTTAGGCCTAAGCATATTGTTATCAACTTACCAAGGCGGATAGACAACGGATGACAGACACCACACTGCTTCTTCCCACATCTGCTAATTCACCCTTATCTAACAGATTCAAAGCAACCTCTAACACTGGACTTTCAAACTGTAAAATAACATAAATTTTCACAGCATTTAAACCCAAATTATTTAATGCTGGGTATCCAACCCTGGTTTAAGTTAAGAAGTATCATGACACAAGCAAGCTGATTAACCTAGCCTTAACTAGAAAACATGAATCAATTAGTGACTTATAGTGTATCTGATTATCTGAACCTGACAACACACTTAATATAAACGAGCATGTCAGTTTAAATTTCATTTTTCTATTTCCATGGAAACAATTAAACAAAATCATGAATGGAATCCTTTGTGAAGAGCTATTCCGCAATATTATTATTATTAAAACAATAGTAATATTGCCATATAGCTCTTCACAAAGGAGTAAAAAAAATCAAGTAAATCAAGTATAATAAGTATACTTAGTTAATATAGAGATTTATACACTAATATTAACACATGTTAAACAGTGTGTTGTACAATAAGTAATTAAATCTTTTCACTTTATCAACAGACAATTTCTCATAATCACAGATTTGGACAATGACAAAATAATTATCATGTGACAAATTGTCGCAGCAAACACAGTACCTCATCTTCAGACTGGGAGTTCTAAAATCCAGCTGACAGTAATTTCAAAGTAGAGTCAAACCTGTATAAGAGGCCACCTCTGAATAAAGACCACCCTGTGAATAGAGGCCATTCTTTGAAAAAGCATCACTGATAATTTAGAACAATTGACCTATGAATAAAGGCCATATGCCAAAAAAAGGACATGTTTTGTCTTTCCCAAAGGTAGCCTTTGTTCACAAGTTTAACTGTAATGTTAGAACAATGATTTTTTATGTAAAGTACAATACCTGACCAAAGTTCCAGGCTTTACCATAGTTACTTCTAGCAGATCCAATCCAAATCCTGCCTGTATCATTGAGGACATACTCAAATCTTTCTGCTTCATTTTCCATGTAAACAACATCACCTATAAACAAACTCAAGTTAAGACCATGGCTCTCATTTAACCTTTAAAAATGACATTTTGTCTCTTGAAATTAGCAAAATAAATCTGCTGACTCTTGAGAATTTGTTCCATACAGTCAAATTTACCATTACATAAGAAGGAAATTTTGTTGACTCTTCATATAATTATCAGCCAAGAGTCATTTCTGATCCTCAACTTTTGATGTTCAGTGAGTGCCCCAAAGACCATTACATTTTTAACCCTTTGCCTCATAAGCATACTTTGGACTCTTCCAAATTCAAGGCAAATATACAAAACATCAATTTATTTAAGATAATTGAGTTATTTCTCTCTGACAGAGTAGAAAACATTGTGGAAAAAGAAGTCATTACTCATTAAAAGCAATGGCTTCTTTTGCCACAATATTTCAAAAGCGGGGAAATGTGGTATTATGACGCAAAGGGATAAGTAGGAATTTAGATCACATATGACAAAACTATGGCCTCTAGGCATTCCACCAATCACTTAAGTAGACAAGTTTGTTTATACAATATTAGTCTTATTTGGCAAGACTCAACTGATAATGTGTAATTTCAGCTGTATGCGGTAAGCTGACAATTGAAGTACTTGTAATTTGACAAATGTGGCTGCCTGCATGAAAGAAACTTCTGCCAAATTTGTTTTTTTTCTGTACAAACTGCTTTTGATTTTTCTCTACAAACTGTGTAGTGTACAATGTAACAGATTACACTACTTGAATGACAGTTTTGCAATATATGCTAACAAGTCCTCGACAGACGCCATTTTCAGAACTTAGTTGCTTCACAGTAATATTTCTTTAGCAGTAAATCGGCAGCCGCTTCACAAATGTAAGGCATACACCATATGAAGCTACTAAGTACATCAGAAGTTAGACTGAGGTACAAAATCGGCCGAGGTGTTTTTAATGTATTGGTCCATTATCTATAACCACAGTATTATATAAATACTCCACTGACTGTGATATTGTAAAATAAATGATAAATCCATTCAGAATTTCTTTGAAGCAACATAAAGATGGACAAATATCACATCTTTCTATTTGGTGAAAGATACTCAAAAACATTTTAACTTATGTACATAGGAACCAGCGCTATTTTGTTCACCTCATATTCAGCAAGCAACATAAAAATTTTTCCACATGAAGTGTAAGCAAAAAGCAGTTGATGAATAAGCAGGCATGTATTTATAATCTTCAGTAAGTCTCACAGACAATGTTTTTCTTAAGTATTTAACAATAGAATCAATAGATACACTTCTGTAATTCTTAACACTGAACTGTGAAAATTAGCAACACTGAGCTAGTCTGAAACCATTTTTACCAGACCAGGAAGTCTGACAAGTGGCTTAAGTACTAGTCAGTTATAGCGAATGATCACAATTTATGCACAAAGAGAAAATGTCAAAACTGATGGTTTCAAGCATTTGAAAAAATAAAATGTAAATACCTTCACACCACGGGTTGAACAACATGATAAAATAGGTATCCAGATCTTGTTTATTGAAATCTGTCTTGCTGTCCTTCAACTTCGTCTCAAACAGAATTTCATACTTTCCGATCATTGAATCGACCTCAGATGTAATGGTCAAGGTCACAGTATCCTTAACAACCTCTGTTACCTTAACAACCCAATCATTTGCTGATTCGACTCCATCATCAAGATCAACAGCCAAACGAACAAGGGTTCCTTTACTTTCCTTAGGTCTGGCACCTGGGTGTGAATGGAAATGCATTTAAAATGTATCTCATAAAATAATACTATAAATAATCTTACTCTATCTCTCAAAATACTAATATTAGTGCCAGTATCAACTGGTAACATGGATACAGTCTCTGAATTTAACAGTGGACCAAGGACCAAGTCCACAAAAATGGCCATTAGTCCAGTAAATTTGAAAGTTCAGTGATAATTTTATCATATTTCAGAACAAAAAAATGAAATATTTTAAGCACTTGTCTGGATATGTTTTTTTTGTCTTTACTTCAGTCAAAATATGCATGTCTTCCTTGTTAAATACATTTTGCAGAGACAAAAATTGCTAAATCTAGTATCCACAATTTTTAGCCAAATTTCATGAAATTTTGTGTGTACTTTTTTGTTCCACTAAAAGTTCCTTTGGTCCAGTAAAGTTTGCATATTCACTGGATCGAATGTCCAGTGTTTAAAAAGGTTTTTCGTTAAGACTATGGATATAGAATTAATAAACTATTCAGGGGAGACAATTACTGCAAGAAGTTTGATGTAGTGTCCCAGTTCCCCAGACAGCATTGTTTTTGACATTTTATGACAAACTAACAATGTGCTGATAGCTGAAAGTATAAATAACAAACCATAGGCAAACTTGATAAAAATCAGGTCTTCTTTCTTGTTTACATTGCGGTCAAACTTGACTTTCAACTTGAATTCCTGTCCACGCCTAACAATCAAATCCTCCTGTTCATACTCATCAGTATGATGAGCTACATTGTTTTCTCCTTTCAATAAATCTATAGACTCTACATCCAGGGACTTTCCTGAAATAAAACAGTTCTGTGAGTATACTTTTTTTTTACTAGGGCTTAACACTGTTTCTCAACAATTTTTCAGCTATATATAGCAGCTGGTTCACTTACCAGTTTTCCTGGACTGTATTTTAACCAGTACTAACTTCCACAAGGAGCCAGTAACTTCTCCACATATGGAGGAAAAACGACATTTTTGTCAAATTTTCATAGAAGGGTATGACCTGCAGCGACTGCAAGTATAAGATGTAGCAAGATTATATCAACGTATGGACAAACAAGATCATAATTAATTATTCTCTGTGAGATTTGTTTTCATTTTGAATATATTTACAGCAGTATCATTTCTAGAACAGAGTTCAAGGTTTATACTAATATTTGCATTATCAGTCAAGCAGGACAGAGCTAAAAATAGAAGTTCAAACTCTTCTCCAAACAACATTTCTGCAATGAACAGACCAAATAAATTCAATAAGCCCAATATGCCCTTAGCCCAAGATGACACGAGAAGCCGAATGTTAGTGCAAGTGAAAAACTATTCATTGCTCCTTCAGGGTTCGACAAATTCACTTGGCCGCTTGTAATTACAGGTAGGAATTGACTAAGGACTGGTTGAAATTACTGTAGACCTAGTTAAATTCTTAGCTGGTTGTCCTGCAGGATGAGTAGCCTCAAAAAAATTGTTGAACCCTGTTCATAAAAGTCAATACAAGCAGTTGGTAAGAACGAAATCTAGGCAAAAGCTAAGAACTACAGAAATGAGAAAAAAGATATTGAACTGAAAGTCTAAACAATATCTAACCTTCCTTAACGACAGCTAATGCTTGGTTCTTCTCCCTAAACTCCTCATCCGACATGATAGTGATCCTTCCGTCTTGTTCTCCACCCAGGGCTTTGTCTCTCTTCATACGACTCCTAGAGATTTATAAAACATGATATGATAATAAATCAATGAATGTGAAGAGAAGCTATGGTTATCCAGGGCCTTTTTTCCAAAATTTGGGAAGGGGCCTTAGCCTTTCATTTTGGGAAATTCAAATGTGATTTTCAACCGAATTGGGAAAAGTAGACTGACTTTCAAGATGTAGGGAGAATCATATTTCAACATAACAGGAATTTTTCAGCACTGTATTTTGCGAGAGAAATTCTGCAACCAATTTGGGAAAAAAAGAAGCTCTTTCCAACTGTGAAGTCACCGAATATCTGCCTCTATTATAGAAGGAAAAAAGGCCCAGATAAATACCACTTAAATGATTATGAAATACAAGAGCAGGCGCCGTAAGATATTTAAGATAATTGAAAATTATCTCTTCAACATAATCCTGTAATGTGTGGGTTAGCACTCTATTTAATTTATAGAACATGCATTTATCTAATATCAATGGTAATGACCCAGTCAGCTAAGACAGTATAACACAGGCTGTTGATCAAAAATATTTAGGTTTAAGTCACAAATTTGGGAGATTCTTTCATCCAGTTGATTACCTCTGTCAATAGAATGAAAAGAGAAAAGATATGAAGTACCGGTATGCTTAGAAAAACAAGGCCTCAATGGTTAAGTAAACTGGCTAAGAGTGTATAAATGCAACACTATTAAGACTGTGCTAAAGTCAATGAAACAAAATAGTGCAATTGCAATTTTCAAAATGGATTAAAAAGAGAACTTGTTCAGCTCAGAGATGTAATCTATAGATGATGTTATTTCTGATGATTTTTGTTATATTTGATGGATTTAACACTTCGCCTCATAAGCATACTCTGGACTCTTTCAACTTCAAAGCAAATGTACAGAACATCAATTTATTTAAGGAAATTGTGTTATTTCTCTCTTACAGAGTGGAGAACATTGTGGCAAAAGTCATCTGCTTCAGATGCGAGGAAATGTGTAATTATGACACAAAAGGCTAATTAATTCTGACACAACACAAACTTGTATATATAAACACACAAAAAATCATTCTTCTAAAAATTAATATTAAATATAGAGCCAATCTTTGCACTAAAGCACTATCCTAAAGCCGGTGAACTAGTGAATTTCTATTTGAGTGAGAGAACTTCCTCAGAATAATGTAATTGGCTGGTATTAAATTGTTTAGTTTCAACTTAGCCAACTTATAGCTCAGGCAGGTGGTTTTAGAATATTAGTTTGAACATTGTAGAGCTTTTTTCTGGGTATTTGTATCAACCTTTCATTACAATTAATAATAAATGGCAGTTTTTATCAAATCCAGTAACAAATATAGAAATTGAATTTTCAACATCCTTTTTTGATAAATGGATATTTAAATTACCAGATGGAATTATCATAAAAAAATGTTCATTACTTGATATAAGTATATATAAAATATGTTTACTTAAATAATACATTGTATACCATATACAAATAAGAGTACAATCATATCAATAAGAAGTCATAACACTCAGCCATTTTCTTCCTTCTTTATTTGGGTCCAGTAAATCATACTACTAAATGGAACTTTCCCAATTGAAAATAAGGACATTTTTTCCTAATTCTCCACCTAAAAAGTCCCAATTTTGGCATCACACTGCACATTTATCTCACATTGGGCCGGACCCAAACCCTTTCTGAAAATTGCAAAAAAAATTACTGTTACACTGTATATATATTCCATACTTATTGATCAAATACTAAATCAGGAAGATGTCCTTATCAAGTGGCATCCTATAGTGCATACACACACACACACACACACACACACATATATATATATACATGTATATTCATATACAGGGGTGTAGAAAAGCTTTCATGAAGCCAGTAAGCTAATTAAAGTAGAAGGGGAATCTGAGGATCCCCCCCAGTAGGAGGCAAAGGGGCAACACCCCTTGTGAGGAAAAAGTAGCCAGTTAGCATGCTCAAATAGCCAATTAATTTTTCCAGCTTCTGGCTCATATCTACACCCCTGCATATACATAAAACATGAGTTAAATCAATGACGCATAAAATTCAAACGTTGCTGACCTTTGAATGGAGTACACATACCAGCAATGTTTTTCTTTCTTTGTTCAGGACTGGTAAACGGACCATTCCCAATTGAAAATAAAGACATTTTTCCCATTTACCAACCTAAAAATTCCCAGTTTTGGCATTACAATACACATTTTTCCCAATTGGATCTGACCCGAACCCTTTCCCAAAATTGCAAAAAAGTCACTGCTATAGTGCATATATATACATATATATGCATATATATAAAAGGATGTGTTGAATCATTGATGCATAGAAAATCAAACATTGCTGACCTTGAGTGGAATACTCATACAGACAAGTTATTCAGTGAAATAAATGTACTGAGTCACACTGTACTGTCTTTGTACAACTCACAACCTATGAACCAGTGATTTATCAGCATAAGGAGGCTAGAGCGTGATATAACAGCCTTTGTACTTCATGTTAATTATATGTTAAAGTAAATGAGTACTTTAAACATTTGTCCGTCATAAAGACAAATATATGTTGCTGTAAGTTTTTTTTTCATCTTTAGACTGGAAGTCAAGACTAAAAATAATAAGCAGAGCTTTTTTTTGCAGGTAGGGGAAGGGGCCTTTTACTTAAATTTAGGAAACAGAATTACATAGTATTTTGCAAAAAGGGGAAGAAAAAACTTGATGTAAACAAAATTTTAGGGGAAAACTCCATGATTTTAAAGATTTTTAATGATAAGAATAAGCAAACACATATTGTCTGTACTGGGATAAAGCCAGTCTATAGATGTACAAACATACAGAAACATGCTTCATTGCTTATATATGTTTGTTATATTTTCTTAGATTGCAGACTTCTACATATGACGTCATTCATTTCTTTCTGTAAACTAGCCCTTAAACCAAGTATTTGTATTCACTTTTTTTTATTAAAACCACCTTCAGGGATTTTTTATTTGCAGGTAGGGGAAGGGGCCTCTTTCTTTAATTTGGGAAAAAAACGTAGTATTTTGCAAAAGGGGAAGAAAAAACTCGATGTAAACTGAATTTTAGGCAAAAATTGCATGATTTTAAAGATTTTTCCTGAGGGAAGACACCTATAATTGGCCCCTGCTACAGAAGGAAAAAAACTGCCATCCGTGTTACCACAAACTGGGAAAGTTGTTAACACAATAATAGATCAAAGCTATTTAAGATTCTTTTTAAAAAAAAATCAGTACCCATCAAAAATTTAAATATTCTATAATTACAATAAACATATACAATAATTATTATGTAAATGAATTTTGTATACTATTATTCTAGTACATGTATTACGATGTTAACTTTTATGAAAGTGAATTTGAAAAAAATGACAATAGTTACAAGATTTTTACAAGACGATACTCATTAAAATAAATACAATAGCTGGATTCACTATTTGTACATAATTATTGTTAGCATAACAAAATACACCATTACAGGTTGAATTTTACATTGAAATAAAATCGTTTTCCAAAATCATAAAGAAACATAAGCCATAAAAGTTGTATAAAACCATTATACACCAGTTCAAAATATTTTCTTAACCAATGAAAAGCAAGGGATTCTTTTTTTTAAAAAAAAGATCAACTTTATTATAAACTTTTAGTGCAGACAAAAGCAGACATGCTTAATTACTTGTAAAATTGGGAATCAAATGTCAAGGTAAAACCTGTTTTGAGAGGATCGGTTAACTCGATAGTAAAAAAATATGAGGTAATTGAAGCATGGAAGGTTAACCTTATATAGGTTATTTATTAGTATACATTACATAGTATGCACGCACAATGACATAACTTGTGTGAAGATCCAATAAACATATTTCAGACAGATATCTAATGGGGAAGTTAACTCAATGCCCCTATTCTATGCTCTACCGCTCCAGTTTAAACAACTAGCAAGTTATAAACAGGAAACAACGGCAACTATCTACCGGTTATGGGACGTAATGAAAACCTTGACTGTTGACAAGTGAGAAACAGTTATCAATAGTTCAAAATGGAGAATCAGGGAAACTGAAACTGAATAATACTGTAATCATTCAACTTAAGTTTCGAATATCGATTTGAAACGAACAAGTGATATTGATTGTTTACAACTGTTGAATAATGTGCGAGATTATCTTTACATTTGCACCGGTAGAAACTAGCCACCCGAAACGAAAGTGTACTTTTTATTCATAATCAAATTTCGCAGATTGAACAACTTTCAAAGTATAAAATTTTAACGTACGATGTCGCTCTAAGGTTGTATCTATGCCTAGTCCTCTTTGGCGGATCCGTTGTCGCTCCTTCCCCAGAACTCCTGTTCCTACGTCCCATTGTATATCCGAAGCGTAAGTTTTCACAGCTTTGTGTATTCCCGCCGAGTTTTTCCAGCCGAAACGAACACCGCTCGATTCATCGAATGCTCGTTAATATCCGTGTATTTTCGCCAAAGTTCGGCAGCTATCGTACGTCAAAAGGCCCGTTTAGGACTTAGATACAGTTGCATGATCTTTAACGCCACGCGTTTTAAATCAAACGGTCGCTTTTTAAAGTTGTATTTCGACTGTATTTCGTGCTTAGATCTATTTGCAAGTGCGTGAAAAAAGTAGATATGTAATGTGATCGTATAAACTGTACTTGTGCATTTCACGGAATCAATTCTACAGGTAATAAAGAGCCCTTATGTTGGTCGAGTATTTTGTTTCATTTTTTAGAGTGCTCAGTGAGCTATAGTGATCAGTCAGTCTACTCCGTCGTCCACACCTGGGGGTTGTTAACACTCTAGTGGTCACACTAATGACCGAATCTTCATCTGACATGGTCAGAATGTTCGTCTCGATATCATGGACAAGTTCGAAGATGGGTCATCTGGGGTAAAAAACTAGGTCACCAGGTCAAATTGAATGGAAATTTTAACACTCTAGAAGTCACAGTTTTGATTGGATCTTCATGAAACTTTAACAGAATGTTTGTATCAGTGATCTTTTAAAATTGTGCAAATATGGGTCATCTCCGGTCAAAAACTAGGTCACTAGGTCAACGCACCAGAAAATGTTGTTAATGCTCTAGAGGTCACAATTTTGATTGAATCATCATCAAACTTTATCAAAAAGTTTGTTTTAATAACATCTTGGACAAATCTAAACATGGGTCATCTGGGGTCAAAAACTAGATCACCAGGTCAAATTATTGGAAATCCTTGTTAAGCCACTAGAGGTCACAGTTTTGACTGAATCTGCACCAAGCCTTGTCAAAATGATTGCCTTAATGGTATCTTGGACAGGTTCGAACATAGATTATCTTGGGTCAAAAACTAGGTCACCAGGTTAAATCATACAAAAACTTTGTGAACGCTCTAATGATCAAAGTTTTGATTAAATCTTCACTAAACCTTGTAAAAATGCTTGTCCTTATAATATCTTGCTTAAGTTCGAACATGAGTCATCTGGGATCGAAAGCTAGGTCACCAGGTCAAATCATAGAAAAAACATTGTTAACCCTCTAGAGGTCACAGTTTAATTGACTCTTAAATAAACTTTCTCAAAATGCTTATCTGAATAATATCTTGGATAAGTTCGAACATAGGTCATCTAGGGTCAAAAACTAGGTCACCAAGCCAAATCATTCAAAAACCTTGTTAAAACTCTAGAGGTCACGGTTTTAATTGGATCTTCACCAAACCTTGTAAAAATGATTGTCTTAATAATATCTTGGTTAAGTTGGAAAATGGGTCATCTGGGGTCAAAAACTAGGTCACCAGGTCAAATAATAGGAAAAATTGTTAACACTCTAGGGGTCAGGTTTTTGATTGGATCTTCACCAAACCTTGATAAAATGTTTATCTTATTAATATCTTTAACAGGTTCGAACATGGGTCTTCTGGGGTCACAAACTAGGTTAATAGGTCTAATCTCCTGAAAATATTGTAAACCTTCTAGAAATCAGTTTTGATTGGATCTTCCTTAAACTTTGTCAGAATGTGTGTATTAATGGTATCATGAACAGGTTTGAACATGGGTCAACTAAGTTTAAAAACTAGTTCACCAGGTCAAATCACAGGGAAACCATAGATGTTGCAATCTTTACTCAGGTGAGCGAAAAAGGGCCATTTTGGCCCTCTTGTTTTGGTGTACTGATTCTATGGTTTGATAATTAGGGTTGAAGTAATGAAACATAATGTGGAGATTAGTTCAACATGGACTGCTTGAAATTAATATAAGCATTTTTGATTAGCACACACAAATGGAAGAAACATCGAAGGAAAGTTGGTCTGGAAGAAAATCACCATTTTATTTGTAGAAAAGAATTTATGCTTTTTGGAGTAAATTCTAAGAACCCACACAGTTAATGTTAATTCATGAATCCGCGTGACATATTACAAAATTGGTTGGTTGTAACCCTCGTTACACACAATACGCACGTGCGTATTATAAAAAATTCTGCGACCTAAGTTGTGAGACCAAAATATCGTATGATGAGTTTTCCCTTCGTGCCTCACTGTACCAATAATCATTTCATTCCTGCCTACGCCTATGGTTAGCATACAACTTCAAGATTTAAAGAAGAATAAGTCTGTATACATACTGTACTGTCAAAATGAGTCGATCTGTTATTCATATGAGTATTATTATGGGAATCTAATAATCATAAACCATTCCAAAATTTGTCAGCTCCATTTTGAGATAATAATGTTTGGGCATTACGGGGGGGAGGGGTAATACCTTAAACTAAACCACAAGTTGAAAAATTTAATATAAAATCATTTAAAAATATGAAGAGATGCATATATAAACTGTTTGTGCATCTAAAGTGTTTTTCTCAAGGCAATGAGTATTTTAAGCGTTATTCAGAAACATGTCATAAAACAGTGAGGAACAAATATCATAAAATTAGAAACATGAATTTTAATCAATATTTTTATTATTAGAAATGGCCCCGGCGAGAGTAACCGTTCAAAAAATCGTGTTTTATACAAACATATTGGCAAAGAGAAGTGTTGTATTAATGCCTCTAGAAATGTTGTTATGACGCAAAGCATGTCAATAGCGATTTTTAGTAAATGAAAAAAGTCTTAAAACTGTAGCAGAGACTAATGTTTTCATATTTGCATATATATCAATTAGGACTGTGACCAATATATTGGTCAAAGATTAGAAAAATCTTCCTGGCGTATTTTCCCTATCGAAAATTGACGTTGCCTAAGAACTCAGCATATGTAAGTACTGTGAGGAGCCTTTTGGTGGCTTGAATAATTATGTAAACCAAATGCAAATATTTTTGTTAATTCTAAATTGTTATACTTCGATGCCCGAGAGTTGAATATGCATACGACACCGGGAAGAAGAAATGAAAGTAAAAAATTAAAGATTTTTTTTCTAAATGACCTGATGTTAGGAATGCTGAGAGCCGAGCAACGAAAGAGAAACCGCCACTACAAACTGTGAGATATGTACCGAATGGTGGGAATCATAAATAATCACTTCGGTTAGATTTAGAACTGTTCTTGTTTTGTTTTTCAGATCACATGATCACAAAATGGCGGCTGTACAGCAACAATTAAGGAAACATTAAATTTCCTAGGTAATATTATAGTTCGCTTTTCAATACGATGGTTGAGATAAGTAATTTTTGTTTTTATTTTCAGCGAATGTATACTTTATTGTTTGAATATTCAAGAACAATTTTCAAATATGGATGAAATGCGTTTTATATTTCAAGCTTAAAATAAAGGTGGGCCAGAACTTGAGGAAGAAGTTCATAAATTCGTTCTCGTGGCAAATTCATGTGACAGCTACAAAATATATTTCTTTATTCTATATCAATAATCATAATGTTCATACTCAGTCACTATGGTTGGGATAAACATGTGTACAAATGTCTAAGGGTTTGGTCATATAAGATTAAGTTATTAATATATTTGATTTTTAAAGCTGCAAAACGCTGCAGTTTATTATAAGTCATTGTCTTCATTGGATTAGGTCATGATATGATATTTAAACAAGAGTTGTTTTTTTTTAATCTGCCTGTTTTATTTCAGTCCAATAAATGGTTTGTGTGTGATGGCAAATGAATATATAATCATGAATACTGATAGAAATTCCGCTACTGACAGCAATGTCAATAATCATAATGCTGGTTCAACCACTGTGACAAATAGAATGAGGAAGCTACTTGGAAAGTCTGGAACTGTTATACAAGAACCTGTAAATGACGATAGTATACGATATCATTCTGACGATGAGTACAGCTTCCTTGCTTCTGTAAGTTTTTTTAATGAAATTTTATTTCTTTACTGAAAGTAAAATGTTTCCAACTTTTTAAACCAAATAAAAATGGTATCAATAATTTGAATATCTCTTGTTATAAAAAATATTGTTTTTATTTTCCGGTTTCCTAAGTAGCTTGTGTCAAAGTTTGAAGAATTTAGCAACAGTTTAGCAAGTATGCATATCTAAGAAACTGCAGTATACTGTATAAAGTATCCATGAACAGCTTGTGTTTGCTAGTGTTAACTAGAACGAAGAAACATTTCATTTCTGTATTTATACATTGGATAAAAATTCATTTTTTATTTGTAAATTTAATTTTTATCACTAGACAGAGAGACCTTATTAGCTAGCTTATAAATATTGTGATAAGAGTATTGTTAATTTGTTTTGTATGTTGTCCATTTAAATTTTCATAGGGTAGAGATTATGAGTCTATGAGTACCACCCATAAGTATACGGTTCAGGAACGTGAAACATTGTCTACATATGAAAGTCTTGACTACTTTCCTTCTCATAGTGACATTTATAAAAACTGGATCAGAAAACAGAGAATATCAAGGTGAATTAATTATTTATTAATTGATGATGTTAGTTCAAACTTTGAAAACATTTTTTATTAGTCTTGTGAACGATTTATTTTATTTTATTACAATGTTCAAATATGGATACAATTTGTTTGATATGTGCTGGTGAAATTATTTATGTAAGATTAAATTTTGATGCAAATGTAGTGAATTTTTATTTCTGCTCTGAATATATATTTTGAATAGAAAGAATTTAATTGTTTACTTTTTGTGTAAACTATTTCAGTTATCAACTAGATGTTTGGGCCCTGATGGGTTTAATTGGTTTTACCATTGGTGTTATCGGATTCTTACTTCATCAACTTATTGAAAAAATTGCTGATGTCAAATGGGAAATCACACAAAAATATATAGAGGTATTTTATCTTGAAATTACTTCACTGAAATGATTATCCAAACACTCATGAATCACCAAAATTCATGACCCTTGGGTTACTGGGTTTCTTCATTGTATCGGTAACAAATTTGTTCAACTTATCTGAATTGGTACAAAATCATTATATAAAACTTTTAGTGAGTAGTGTATGTTTTTTGTTATTGCAGGATAATGACTTTGGGTTGGCTTGCCTTTTTGCCACAGGGTACAGTGTTGCATTTATCATATTTAGTGCAGGCATTGTTATAGTAAGTATTTGGTTGTATGTACATTGAATGACTTACATTCCTTATTTTCCTACATTTGTGAAGTCAGAGTCAATTACACTGTTATAAAAATGTATTTTTTCAGTAGCTCTGCCTGCTATTTATTTTTACCATGTCTTTATTTTGAAGATTCCCTTTAAGAACATTTGTTCGGCATTTTTACATTATCTTATTCTTAAACATTCAGGTATATTGCTATGTTCAAAATAAATAGGTATATTTCATGTAGTACCTAGTAATCTTAGTTGTACATTAAAAGAAATTGATACATGAAGCATTTAGTCATCATATACAGTACCTAGTATATCTAAGACTGGCATACATTCATGATAACTATGTTTTTTACAGTACTTACGTCCATGTGCCGGTGGATCTGGTATTCCGGAAATCACTGGATTTCTGAATGGAACAAATGTTAGACATATCTTCAATATAAAAACTATGGTTGTGAAATTTTTCTCATGTGTAACTTGTGTTGGTTGTGGCCTTCCTGTCGGACCTGAGGGTCCCATGATTCATCTAGGGTAAGTTCAAACTACATACTGTTAATTCCAATGTACAGTTTGTTATACAAATTTTTTCAGTTAATGATTTTATTCTTGTTCTGGTTGAAGGTAAATGGTGTAATTGTGAATTTTTTGATGATACAAAAATGGCTCCTTCATGAGACTATGTTACTGATTGATTTTCAGAGGTTTGATTCCCCTATATAAGGTTTGAATTCAGGCAAAGTTCATATAATACATTGAATTCAGGCAAATTTCACATAACACATTGAATACTGATGCATTTTAATATAATTCAAACATTGTCATCAAAAATTGGATGTATGTATTTGAAATATTTATGTATGTGTGCTATTTGACTTGCTGCTGAAATTATTTGTTCTGTTTTAGTGCACTGGTTGGAGCTGGAATGAGTCAGTTTAAATCAGAAACACTTGGAATAAAATTGCCGATTTTGGAAAAATTCCGCACCTCAGAGGCCAGGTTTGTTCTCAGCTTCTGATTTATATCGTAAATAAAGCTAAATTGTTAATACACGAGAGAAAATGTTGCCAAGAAGTCAACATTATCAGCAATGCTCCCATAATTTTCATTGTCATTATAATGTTACTCATTCTTAAAGCATGTTAAATGGTTAAGCTTCACTTAATGATTCTTTCTGAAAATATTCAGTTGCAGGCCTGATTTTTAGGCATGTTGATTGCTACATGTGTAACACACAGTAGCTGTTTATATGGCATTGACATAGAATTTATCTTGATGGAGTTTCAACAATCAATTATGGTATGCATTCTAGGTGAAAGTGTGTCTGTCCACTGTCCAGGAAGCAGACTCAAGCATAATTAATATAAGTAAAATTGCTAAAATAATCGAGCTAACATAAATTAGCATAAACCAATATTTAGTAACTCTTATAATACTGCCTTTGTAGGAGGAACTTCATATCAGCCGGGGCTGCAGCAGGTGTGGCCTCTGCCTTTGGGGCCCCTGTGGGTGGCTTGTTATTTTCTATGGAGGAAGTGTCTTCATTTTGGACTGTCACATTATCTTGGCAGATATTCTTCTGTTGTATAGTGTCCACCTTTACAACTGATCTTTTCAACTCGGCCTTCATGGATTTTGAGTACACAGGAAACTTCGGAGAATTTAAAACCAACAGATATATTCTGTTTGAGGTATAGTTTGTAATACAGTAAAACCCCTGAAAACCGGACCCTTTACGGACTTGGCAAAAAGTCCAGTTTTCTGAGAACTCCAGTATTCAGCGAACTTGATTATCGAAGAGGAAATATGGGACTTGAAAAATTGTCCAGTTTTCAGAGAATTTCAGTTTTCAGAGGGTTCGGTTTCCAGGGTTTTTTTTACTGTATTTTGTTGTTATTTACGTAGATTTTAAATTATTACTTCCTTTATTGGAACATATTATTATTGTTTAATTGCAGAATTGTTGATGTTATTTCAATTCATTAAAATGGAATCTATAATGAAATGAAATATAAAGTAATGGCATATTGATGATATTACTTAGCATTAAGATGATAAATTCAATTAGCGATTGACAAACAATGTTGGGATTTTGTTTTCACTAAATTGTATTGATTATTGCATGAATGGCATTTGTTTTGTTGTATTGCTATGTCTGGTATTTATTCAAGGCTTCTCTGCTGGGAGCCTCCGTGGTAGAGTGGTTGTGGTCTCTAGCTCGTAACCACTAGCTCCTCACTCCTGTGAGTTTGAGTCCCACTTGGTACCAAATTTCGCATGTGAGAATGCTTTAAGCCTTGGGTCTTCCTCCATTGTTAATGCTGGAATGTTGCCAAATGGCTGTCAGTGTGACATAAAACACCAGAGAAATAAAATTCTGCTGAATGATTAGTTTTAGGCTTGTTTCAGTGTATTAAAAATGCTAAAAGCAATTGGAAGATATTAATATTTGATTTAATTTATATCATATTTTCAGATTGATCAGGGTGTAGATGTGAATTTTGTGATGTTTATTCCAACCATGCTGATAGGGATTATTGGAGGACTTTTAGGGGCTGCTTTTACTATCTTAAACTTGAAAATAACCAGATTTAGAAAGAACATTCTACATAAAGTGAAAAAAGATTGGGCTCAAAAGTTGATAAAACTTCTGGAACCCTGTTTCATTATGGTTAGTGTGCTTGTGATATATTTTTTTTTTTTTGTTTTTTTTTCTTTGTGCCGTAAAATACTTCTTTAAAGGGACTAGACACCAGATATTATTGTGACTAGACAAGACATATGTGTTTTTTTTTCAAAAAACAAAATATCCTTCCACTTGGTAGTAGTTACATATCTTACAAAAAGTACAATCAATGCATATTAAGGATTTTAATGCCTTGTTTAAATCTTCAGCTATGTTAAAAAAATATCTTATCTATTTTAAGTCACTTTTTTATTTTTCATTATTATGAATTTCTGATACTAATTTGTTGTTAAGTTCTTTTGAATTTGAGAATTGATTGGAAGATCTTTGATATTTTGAACAATTTGTACTGAATATCATTTGATGATATTTGTATATTTCAGGTAATTGTGACCATATTTTCCATACTTATACCTATGGCATTCTCCTGTACAGAATTTACTTGTGTCCAGGGCAAATCTGGGAGTCCAGTGTAAGTATTATCTATGGCTTTCCATTTTTTTTTTTACCTGTGTATATTCTTTCCTTCATGAAGATCATTTGAGATATATGATAATGTTTTTGTCATCAGTTCTAATCAAAGTCGTATGTATTAGCAAAGGTCACCAATGAAAGAAAAGAAATGTGGTCTTCATGCACTGATGGCCTTTATTTTAAGGTGTAATTGGTCTGTTATATATTTAGATGTGTGCTACATAGTACAGTCTACTACGCTTATAACGAGATCGTCGGGACCATGGTGAGTACCTCGTTATAAATGGGTATCGTTGTAAGCGATATGGGACCAAAGTTTACACCATAAAAGGGTCACTTAGTAGATGGTAGCAAAAAGAATCTTTAGTGAAAATGAAAACAATTTACCAGAAGTTCAATTTACTCTAATATGAAGCATATTGATTATCCACAAGGTCATAATATAAAATGAAAAGTAACAATAAAAATTGTAAAAGTATGTCACTAAAACATGTAAACAACTGCATGTATAGTAATTAATATTCATTTAACTTTTTACAACAATAAAGATGCGGCTTGCACCGTTTATGTACACTTTGCTAATTACAATGTACACGTTAAAGTCTATTACGGACCACTAAAATATGACGTAAAATTTAGTGCATTGTTTAGCGTTCTTAGTTTTACAATCACAAACTGTTCTACAATGTCAAGATGCATGAATGTATCCTCTGATACAATTTCTACCCAGGTATACGCCTAGGGTCATCCTCCACTGTTAAAGCTGGAAAAACGCCAAATGACCTTGGATGTTGGTGCGTCGATAAACTCAAGTGAAAACAAAATGATGTATGTTAATTTAATTATTGAGATAAGTAATTATTTCATTCTCTTACAGTAAAGGTTGTTTTAATGACACTAGGAGCATGGTACATGTAGATGAATACGTGGTAAGATACACGTGTCCACGTGGTGTAGTGTGGAACAATGGAACCAATACTAGTACAACATTCCTTACCAATGGAACATACAATGAAGGTATCTTCTTTACTGTGATAATAATATTAGCATGGATATATAAATTTCTATCTTACGTAACATCTTTCTTAACTCTGACTGGTTTTGATTTGTCTCTTTTTATGTGAAAATGTTTAACACCATTTTTCAACGATTTTTCAGTCGGTTTAGGTGACTGGTTCACCTAACCAGTTTTCCTGGACTGTATATTAACCAGTAGTAACTTACCTTTCCACAAGGAGCTGGCAACTTCTCCACATATGGAGGAAAATCAACATTTTTGTCAAATTTTCATAGAAGGGTATGACCTGCTGCGACTGGGATTCAAACCCGTATTACCAGGTTACATGTCCAGCGCACTAACCACAGGACCGCGGCCTTACGTCATTTTTAACTCTGACTGATTTTGAGTTACATGGCCTTTCATGTCATATTAATACTAACATCATTTTATAGTAAGATTCTTTAAATGGTTTTCTATTTTTATTTAACTTTCCCCAATGTATTTTAGCACTAGTATTCTTATTTTGTATTTTTCATTGTAGTTCATTGTAACCTTTTTGTGCATTACTATTCAGCACTTTTGAACATAATTCAATAAGGAAAAGAGTGCTGTATAAATATGGTAAATAATAAAAAAAACATTTTTTTTTTCAAATGCTTGAGGTATTACCTGGGTGATGTGACAGTGCTTTTAAATTTATACCGGTAGTAAATGTTTGATGCCATTCAGTGTCCTTCTTGGTATTGTTTATGTTAATGCAATGATATGACGTTTATATTTATCTGTTACAGTGGCCTCCTTGTTGTTCGGGACATTAGAGGACGCTGTGACTTTTCTGTTCTCGAGGAATACTCACTTAGAGTTCAACTATCCGGCTTTATTTGCTGTGTTACCTTTTTATTTCATTGCTGTATCCTGGGCTTGTAGTACTGCTGTAGCCTGTGGGGCCCTTGTTCCAATGTTGTAAGTAGAATTATACCCTTTTTATCTTGATTTTCCAGGTTTTTTTTGACAATACACTCCTCAAAAGTGATCCAATTTCTAAATGTGATAATTCTATAGTAATGTGATAAAATGTTAAAGTGAACTGAGATCACCTTTGGGACCCTAAAAATCTGTCGTAGTAATGAGGTGGTCTCATTATCAAGTTGAATTATTGGGGGATATTCAAAGTGGGTCTGAAAAGAAGTGGTTGTTATGAAAGGTGGTTGTTATATTGAGGTGGTTAATACTTGAGGTTTTATTGTACATATGCATGATAACCATTGTATGTAATAATTCACTGGTGAAGGAGAGATAACACAATTCATTAAATATCCAATTACATTTAATTTGACTACTATTTTCCTTGTTGAATCCATATTAAAAATACATAGACATTAACATACTTTAGCATATTCAAAATAATTCTGCATTGCACCAATCGATGATGTCTTTATTTTAACTCAAAACCTGTGGTATTTAACTTCTATTAATCAGGATGGTTGGTGCAGTGTATGGACGTATCGTAGGACGTCTGCTGGTTACAATGTTCGGTATACATCAGACAGGATACTGGCAGTGGATGGACCCAGGAGCGTTTGCTTTGATAGGAGCTGCCTCATTCTTTGGTGGAGTAACTAGGCTCACCTTGGCCACTACTGTCATAATGGTACTGATTTCCTATAAAAATCTGAATGCCTTTAGATCACTCAGTATTTCTATCTCATTGGTACATTGGTATGTTTAGAACTGCTGTACACTATCTTAACCCTTTGCCTCATAAGCATATTCTGGACTCTTCCAAATTCAAAGCTAATGTACAAAACATCAACTTATTTAAGAAAATTGTTTTATTTCTCTCTGACCAAGAGAAAAATTTTTTGTGTTAGGTAATTTATTTGCCCACCTCTGATCATTCATATGGAGAAGCTGACAATATGGAGAAGAATTGGTGAGGATAACTGGACATGGTGTGTCACCGATCTATAAATGTCCTGTTGAAAACAAAGCATAAAACCTATATTATTACGTATGTATTGTATATTCTCCTCTCACAGATGGAACTAACCAATGATGTTCAAGTGCTGCTGCCTGTTATGGTATCTGTAATGGTTGCTAAGTGGGTGGGGGATTTCTTCACTCATCCTATTTACCATGCCTTACTGGAATTGAAGTGTATACCATTCCTGGATCCTGAACCTCGTGTTACCATAGACAAGAAACAGTAAGCGTTAGCTTTATGTATTTGATGTACATTTTCACCATTTAGTGATATTAAAATTTTGTCAGTGTTTAATGTTAATTTCAGTCAAAATATTTAAATTCATATCATTTTCTTTTCAGATAAATCATTTTAGTGAATACTTTAGTCATAAATAGCAATAAAAGGCAATATCACCATTTTCATGGTATAGTCAAACCTGTGTTTGCGGCCACCTCCAAATAAAGGCCATTCTTTGAAATACTATATTTATTTCTTAGAACAAACTGACCTCTATATAAAGGCCATCTGGCAATAAAGGCCTCATTTTGTCTTTCCAAAGGGTGATGTTTGTTGACAGGTTTGACTGTACTCTATCAAGGATTTAGGAGTTATTGGTAGTTGTCTGTCCATCTGTTCATTCATGCATCGTGTTTTCTGTATGCTATATGCTAGAGGCTAGTCTTCATAATTTTAACTTAATAGTACAGAGCTGTATTTTCCAAAAACTAGTCTATTGTTGTTTCCTTGTATTGAAATTTAATGCTTAAACTCATCATTGATGAAGATGTATCTGTGATTAAATGTAGTATGAATACCATTATAAATTAACTCAAGATGTACTTTTGTATAACTCACACTTCTGTGTAAGACTCAGGTAAAACTCATAGGAAATCCTTGGAAAAAATATGTTCTTGTATAAAAATGATTTCTTGAAATATTAATTTTGAGACTGATGTCAGTTGACATCATATTTGAGGTTGGGCTCTGGCATATCAACTGAACTTATTTTAACTGAAGGACTTTTATCTGCATGTTTGTGCTTGTGTTTTTACATCTGCTTTAAAAAAATGAAAATAAATATAAAAATTAAAATGTTCAGTTGAGAAATTTTTACAGAAGAAAAAAAGGCTAGGTTTTTTTTTGCCTTCCACTTTTCATCCTAAGTTAATGGGTAGAAGTTGTTAGTTGCTTGTGAATTTGCGAGGGAATGGGTTTATACATGCAGATGACCGAGGAGCACTGGAAAGGCTTCTTACTGTCATATCTTATTGAATTACTCCTGATGAGACAGGGAAATCTGACACGATATGAAAATTGTGTACCAGTGTTCATGAAAGGACTAAATTTTAAGGATTTCTAATCAAAATAAAATTTGAAGTATCGCGATATTTATTTTAATTTTATGCAAATCTTGTAGTCAAGAATGTGCATGTTTGTATTAACTACTATATCTTTATGTGTTGTTTATTAACATACATTTATAGACTAAGTGGTTATATTTTATGATAGGATTTCAAAAGATGGAACTGGTGGTTTCATCAGGTTAGTTATCACATTGCATCCTATAAAGATTTCTTTCTTTTCATACCTTTTACCAAAAGCTGAACTTCCTATCTACAGAATTTTAACTTCATTTAGAAGAGTAGCGAATCTGATTTTCTGTGAAAATAGATTTTAGCTTGATGATCTTTCCACATATTACTACCTCTGTATAGAAGAGTAAAAAATCTTGATTTTATTTGAATACTGAAAAATTACTAAAACATTTTTAAAAAATCATTCTGTCTCTGGATGATAGCCTTATTATAAAAAAGTTTAGATTAATTGCAGCTTGTCAGTTGTCGTAATTCAGTTACTTATTAATTAAAAATTACAGGATACACCATTAAATTGATAACCCTACCACAGTGATCACTCTTATATTTCACTTTTGTCTCTTTTCTGTACATTTACAGTCAAATCTGTGTTTGTGGTCATCCATGAATAAAGACCTTTTTTTGAATGGAGGCCATTCTTTGAAAAAAAACGTCACTGATTGTTTAGAACAAACTGACCTTTAAATGAAGGCCATCAGTCAATAAAGGCAACATTTTGTCTTTCTCAAGGGTGGCCTTTGTTCACAGGTTTGACTTGTATTGTAATTCTTCTTTTAGCTTGCTTCAGCTTGTGCCAAAATTTGTATCCTTGCTGCTTGCTTTATTCCCTGAAAGAATAGTTTAGAATCTATTGAGTTGTTTTTTTAGTGATAAAACTTGGTGTTTGGTTTTATTGATTGGTAATGTGGGCATCTACAAATACTTGTTGTACATTCTATTAAAAACCATGGTATGGTGGAAGATGCATTCATCTTAACTGTAGTTTAACTAAAAAAAAAGATTTATTCAATAGATATTAGTTAGCAGATATCTTGTGGTTTAAAAGTAATTTGCACAAATTATCTGCTGTGTCATTGAGATTATATTTTGGTTCTTTATGGGAAGTTCGTTAATTATGTGTCCATGTTTACTTGCATGATAAACAATAACTAAATGGTAATGTAAAATAATGTTTATTGTTACTACACTCTTTTGTTTTATTGTTGAATTCATTCATGTTGCTTATATACTCTAAATTGATTATTATGTTTTGTCTGAACATTAACCCTTTGCCTCATAATACCGCATTTCCCCATATCTGAAGCAGACAACTTTTGAAAACATTTTGACGAAAGAAGCATTTGTTTGAAATGAGTAATGGCTTCTTTTGCCACAATGATTTCCATTCTGTCAGAGAGAAATAACCCAATTTTATTAAATAAATTGATGTTTTGTGTGTTAGCTTTGAATTTGAAAGACTCCAAAGCAGGCTGATGAGGCAAAGGGTTAATAACCTCAGCATATTCATTAGTTTATATTACCTGATTTGGCCATCCATAAAAAAATGTTGGTTTGCAGTGACACAATTGACTCATTCAAAATACTCCAGACTGAAGGATTTTTTTATTAATTTTGAAATTTGTTTTTTGTTCTTTATTCCAGTTATCATTTTCAGTACAAGCATATTATGTTAACTAAAAAGTGTCTATTTATGTACTCCGTGTCAAAAGTTGGGGTCACCTAACTGTAAACCAACATTTTCTTTAAGTATGGCCGTACCATGAAATATATTCACTATGATTTTCAGAGTCAACCTGGAGCTGTTCACAGCTGGGGACATCATGTCACATCCGGTAGTTACGCTAAAAACACATGAGAAAGTACAGGAAGTGGCTAGATTGCTTGTAGATATGATACACGGAGGTTTTCCTGTCGTAAGTAAAGGGGATGATGGCCAAGACTACTTCTATGGGATGATTACGAGGTACGTAATATTGTTCGGGTCACTGTTGTATTTTATTAATTTATCATATATTTGTAAGCAATCTAGACTGTAGAGAGATGTGTTGGGCGTGTTCTTTTTCTTT
The DNA here is from genome assembly GCA_008271625.1 of Lutraria rhynchaena. Classification (NCBI taxonomy): domain Eukaryota; kingdom Metazoa; phylum Mollusca; class Bivalvia; order Venerida; family Mactridae; genus Lutraria; species Lutraria rhynchaena. The sequence continues at coordinate 80,524 of VIBL01000340.1, read as the reverse complement.
TTTTCGATTGTTTGTTGTTAGAAATACAGTGTTACCTTGACATTATCATATTATCTTCATGACCAAAAAAAGTACATGTAGTTTGTATATTGAGGTTTGAATAATTGCTGTTTGTATAAAAATGTAGACATAGACCCATGAAATGAGTTCACTGTACTTTGAGGTTGATTTGTATGAGTGATGCTAGCTCGAGAACCTGGTGTTTGTTGGAAGTGTTTGGGTGAAAACACTGAATACTTGATGAAACACTGATTAGAACTGACAGTTATGAATTATTGTGTACACAGATATGAATTAAATGCATCCAAGAACAATAACTCTTACATTCACCCACTTTACATGTTTTTCACATTAGCAATAATGAGCTAGTCATTTCTTTAGAACTTATGAATATGCCATCTTCTTTCTAATCGTTTCAGCTACACCATACACATTACATTTCAGGTTAGAATTAACTGTGGTAATGATGAATGAGGATTTATTTTATTCGGAAGCCGACTTTGATGAGAATGAAGCCTCTATGAACAAAAATGATGTATCATGGATTGAGTTTGATCAGGTAACAAAAAGACCTTTAAAAATACATGTTACATTTTCATCACTGTACATACCCCATACTGACATATGATTCTGATAAAAAAATTCTGTGTGAATTTACATCACATAAAATGATTGAGAAATTGGATTTAGTCAATTTGGTGTTCATGCCATGGACTCAGATCATGAGATGATAAGTAAATGATGTGAGCTTAACAAGACTTCCGTTGATTTTGTTACTTTCATATGGTCATTTTAATTCAAATATCGGAGGGGGGGCATTCTAGTGAGCATTACCTAGATGTACTGGATAGGGTGACAGATACCAGTAATTACATGAGCATGTACATAAACAAGATATTGTTTACTAAAAAAAGTGTAACCCTATTCAAAGAAATAATAATAATACAGTACTCCTTCCAGTAACGTCACCTCCAAAGACTGATTCCCTCCAAAAAATGACAGTAAAGGGCACACATAAACATACTAACAAACACCTGTCGCGAATGTATGTGTGTCCCTCAGAACAACAACTCCCTCCAAAGATCAACACTTTTTTGTGACTCCGACAAGTGGTGCTCTTCAGAGGGAGCACTGTATTTCTTCTGTATGTAAAGTACTGGTATTGATGGATATGCCAATTATTTATACATCATGTGAACTGCTGATATCAACCAATTTGATAAAAAAAAAAAAATCTGTACAAGAGATACCATAGTGATAACTTGATTTAAGAGCAAAACTTTTTAATGATAAGTCAGAGTCAATATTCATTGCTGTATTTTATTCTTCAGTTAAATATTCACAAATTGAACAATCCTGAAGTTATCAGTGACAAGTTACATAGATACATGGAAGATGATAAATACAAGGATCTTATAATAGATTTGGTAAGTATAATTACATGTGTGTCAGAATCTGATTTGAAATTGATGTTGAAATGCCTTAACACTTGAAGATTGTATGTCTTGTTTAAGCATTAATTTTAGTTATAGTATTATACTACACACATATGATGATCTAATGTGGGCTAGTTAAGGGCATTGTGAAGTCCAAATCCTTATTTTCCGGGGAAATATGCTTTTGCTGGAATATTAACCTGATACAATGGTTGGGTATCATGGTTTAGATTAGTTACGTTTTATAGTGATGTTGCGCAGTTTTAATCTGAAAAAAAAAGACTCACTTTGTCATCTTTAAGATCCTTCAGTGAAATTAATTTTTTTCTCAAGATAAGGTCAGTTGCTTATTATAATTTTATCATTAAACCTAGATATTCCTGTCGTATTTAACCAATAAATAACCAAAGTCTCTGGAGAGAAATGTCCAGGCTTCATTTTATAGTTTATTTATGACTTGTCAGAAAGCAAGTGATAAATTTAAGATGGCATTTTTATATTTATAAAATTTCTTTGCAGAAACCATATGTTAACCAGTCAGCGATGGCGATTCCAGAGAAATTTTCCTTGAAGAGAACGTATGTGATTTTCCGTACCCTGGGATTACGTCATCTATGTGTTATAAACAACAAAAATATAATCAAGGGTATTATAACAAGGAAAGATTTGATGGGGTTCAGTCTACAGGAAAGACTCACCAACAAAGTTATTGAAAGTCACCATTTAAATGGCCGTGTAGAATTGTCACCTGTTGCTGGGTCGTCTGATTTGGTTTAATCTTTTTACAGAACCGAACAAACTTATGTAGTATTTTGAACAGATTAGTGCCAACAGAACATTAGAACTGTCTTATTTTTGCCATGTCGTCTGCTAACTGGATACAATATATTTATAGAATCAAACAGAATATTCAACTTTTGAAGAAGTATTTTTTTTATTTTTTCAACTTCATATCAGTGTTAAAGTCATAGTTATGTTCATTACATGTATTATTTAAAATTTGTTTGGAAAAGTCGTTTTTTTATTTGAAAATGTCCATAACATGGTTATGTTATTTTTCTTTGAATTATTACAATATTACTTAATTCAACATGACCTGATGTATAATTTCTAAAACTCGGTTCCTTGTTACTGCATTGTGTAAAAAATTCTTTTAAAGCTGGTGGTCTGTACTGGTTTCTTTTGTATTTTATGTATATAATGTAATTTCAGACAATCAAACTATTTTATGCTTGCCTTATAGTGTTGGCTTATATTGTCATATGGCAAGTGTTTGTTGTGGAGGATGCCTCGATTGATTGGTTATGGTCTCTGACTTGTAATCATTGCTGTGAGTTCGAATCCTACATGCTAGGAAGCTGTCCAGCTAGCTTAGGGAAGGTCAGTGGTTTTACCCAAGAGTAAACTTGGGTCTTCCTCCACCATTAAAGAAGGAAAGTCGCCTAGCTGTTAGTGCGACGTTATACCCCACTGAAAAAAAAAAATTGTTTGGAGACAGCTTTGGAGAAGCAGACGACATTTTTGTATAGCCTCTCTCAGGGTTCATGTTAATATTTCATGACAAGTATATCATTTATACGATCAGTGTTCTTTTACTTTTATTAGAACTGTCTCTTTATTTTATTGTTTCATAAATTTTAATGAAAAACTATGCTCACTTCTTAACTACTATGTTAAATTAGTGAAATAGGAGTCTCAGGTTTATGTAACGAACTTGTGATCTTGATGTATTGAGTGTAATAATACTGGTTAGTCCAAATAAAAAACAATGGTCGTTTGTAAGTTCTACTACATATTCATTACGCGCGCATGTCCAGTACAAGATACGAGCATGAACTAAACTCCTAAATGCTTTACCAGCATATTAATTACTTAGCTTAATATACCACACTAAAAGTTGCATATTATTACATTAAGTTCACATTTAACCTCTGATGATATCCCACCTAGTCTTGACAAACTTAGAGTTTGGCTCTACCACTGACTAATTACCACGGGATAGGCCCTCCAGAGTTTCACTTAATGATATAAAATCTTTTAACTATTGCTATGTAAAATTGTTATTGCTAAGTCAGTAATTATTGACTTTGATGGTAATTTATTAACTTGTGGGTGAAAGACTGCAATGTATGACCCAGTTTTTGTGTAATTAGTGTTTATCTTTTGTGTTATTTTATGTTGTTTTTCTTTGGTTGTTTTAAATTAAACCGATTGTAACATTGAAAATAATTTAGTGTAAGTAATATTACTAAGTATATAAACTCTGATGTCATGAAGATATTACTATTATTAACATATTAAATTATAGTAAAACCTTGATAGTCAGACCACCTTTGGGACCCCAAAAATTGGTTGCAATATTGAAGTGGTCACATTATCATGTTGAATTATGGGGAGTTATTGAAAGCCAGTCCAAAAATAAATGGTCGTTATAACAAGGTGGTTGTGATATTGGTTGGTCGCTATATGAGGTTTTACTGTTATATGATGAAATGATAAAAGATAAATATGGCATAGAACTGTTTCTACATCAATGTTAGATGACCATTCTTCTAATTTTTTGTTTCATGTATGAACACAGTTGATGTAGTTACGTCCACAGGGTATACTTTAAATTCATGTTTTACTTATACATTTGGTGGAATTTGAAGATGACTTATTGCGTCCAATCATTTATTTATTTATTGTCTGTTACTTTGAATTCTTGTACATTTTAATTTAATTAGCTCAAACGAAAGTGTCTATCAAATTAATTATGTGTGATATGTTACCTTAATTTAGATTTTTGTACCATTTTATCCCTTCCCGTATGAGTGATATGTTACATATAACATTAACCTTGTTTTACCTATCTTTATTGAATGCAAATTTATTTGATGAGAATTTTAATGTATTTGTATGAATGTGGGCAAGTTGAAAGTTTATACCTATAAATACTCACCTGATTATGTTAACAAACATTTTCTACAGTTCTTATAGTTACATGTACATGTACACTGATGTTTACTTTGTAAGTCACTTCCTGAGAGTTGATTGCTTTCTTTCTGAAAGTATGAAACACGACCTTAAAATAATTGGTTTGTTTTAGGTAACATGATGAAAAAAAGATGGGTCGTAGGTGGGGATTTTATTTTTTTATTCTTTTTATAAGTGTCGAGACATCTTAACAGTATGTGGTATAAGTGACCTCAGTTTAACTGATAACCCCAGTCACAAAATGAAAACCAACACCTTATTTTTGACAAATGCTTATTACATTTAAAGTAAACGCACATAGACTTTTCACCATGATCAGAAAAGCTCTTGTTGTTTACTAAGCAATGAGATCGTGATTTTCTTTTTAATTATTTTTGTAATGAATATTTCTGTGTGTTAGAATGTTTCCTAAGATATTCTGGTCCCCTTTTACATAACTTTTTATGATTATTACGCCTGGAGTGTTTTTTTTATTTCTTAATGATGCAAAAAGAAATCTTGACTTTATATCACCTCTATTTGTCTTCTGTAGATGAATTTTGTAGCATTTAACATTTCTTTAAACTGAATTAATGACCACCCATAAAAAAGGGCACCATGTGAACAAAGGCCACACTTCAGTATAGATTTATTTATAAAATAGACCGTATAAAGCTGAATTTAGGCCAACTGTACATAAATATTTCCCTTGAAGCTGAATTAAGGTCAACTGTACATAAATGTTCCCTTAAAGCTGAATTAAGGCCAACTGTACATATATGTTTCCTTTAAAGCTGAATTAAGGTCAACTATACATAAATATCTCCCATAAAGCTGATTTATGGCCAACTGCGCATAAAAGTCTTTTGTTCACAGGTGTGACTGAAATATTCTTTGCTCATTTTTTTACAACATGAAATTTCAGAGCATTCTCATTTATTATCAATACTCTACACAAGGGACTAATCTCATTAACCATCAAATATTTGAGATCAAGGGTTGATCTCATTAATCATAAAATACTTGAGATTATGGACCAAACTCATTACCATTCAATATTCTATGCATTCCTGAGCTTAAGCTTGCCAAGAACTGTGATATTAATATAGCATTATATTAGCTTGATATATCCTATATCCTACATTCTGTTTAAATGTTAAATTATGTAAATGTGTGATGAAAGTGTGAATGGTTGAAATGTTTTTTTACCATAATCAAATGTAGCTAACATTAGACGAGACTTTGGTGGTGTTCAAAAGTGTCGTAATTTTCGTTCCAGAGAATTAACTTGTATTATTATTGTTAGCTTATGAAAGTGAGAGTATTTACTCTTTTAGTAGATTGGCTTGATTAGTTTGTAAAGCATTCATGGTGGGCTTAGTCAAAAGTTTTCTGGAATTTTTCCAGAACTTTGAGTTTTTCTCAGGTCTGGACCCTACTGTTTTTATTGTGTCCACAACAGCGAGGTTAAGATTCCATTTTTTGAAAATTTTCAACTTTCACCCACGGTGATACATGATGATACATGGAAGCTTTATTGCTTAGACTAACTTAAAATGAATATTTTGTTATATTAATGATTTTGATTATGAATATCAATGTCTTACTTAAAGTTGGCTAGTTACATCTGTGAGTAAAGCATGGTACTATTTTTCAACAGGTCGCATGTTTGAAATTTTGGCATGGTTTATATGTGACACAATTTTACAGATTTTTAATCTTAGGTCATTTGTCTGCCCAGTCCTAGCTCCAAGGTTATAAAACTTGAGAATAATCTCCTAGCTCAAATCTCAATTCCATTCTCAAAGTATTATTAAGAGCTGATTAATGTTTAAATTCATATTCAGGTCAATAATGCTGTCAGAAAAAAATATCAACAATATTATTATTGTCTGATCATAACTAACTTTGAAACATTGAAAGACAAGATATGAGATTTGAGCTCTAAGACTGATCTCAAGTTTTATGACCTTGAGCCCTGATTTACTCTCCATTAAAAAAGTTGTCAGTTGTTTATGGAGGTTGAAATACTGTTTAGAGTCAGTGAAAACCCAAAACAGTTAAATTCTTTACTTCCAGAGGACGAGTTCTGTACTGACAGGTAACCTGGGTAACATGGGAGGATTGACTTTTTCAAATTGTCTTAGTGCATTACTGAAAATATTTGGATAAAAGTCTTCCCAAACCCAAAGTCATATATCTGACTGAAGGCAAATATAAGGCAACTTGTATAATCTGGGTAGTGGAGTTGTTTTATTAATTATATAATGTTGGTATTAAATTATTTTTTCGTTCGGTAATGTTAACCACATATTTACCCCCATCAACTCTTGTGGAAGTTTCAACTTCGCAAACAGTCAAATATGTTTCTTTGTGTGAGAATTTGCTAAAAAATAATATTATGTTATTTGACATTTTATTGTTGAAGAATATATTGTTATAACTTTGAAGATTTTGTTGTTTCTACCCATCCATTCCTGCAACACAGTAAAGTATTAAAGAGACTTTTCATATACCAATGTCCCTTAAAATTTGACTGTTTTTTTAAATTTAACAACAAGAGTGTCTGTCTTTTTGGTTCAAGATAAAACCATTTGCCAATGTTAAGGTCATATTCAATGTATACGATTGTCCTGTGGCACCTTCAAGGTCACATACGTGTTGATCTTTTAATTTTGCTAAGACCTCTGTTGATATCAGATCTGTAACTGATGGATTTACACAAAAATTTCATTAAGGTGTGAATTCAATATGACCAAAATGTACTCCATCATCAGAACATTTAAAATAGTTTATGTAGACGTATAACACTTTCTAGAAATGTTTGGTACCATTTTTCTATCTTACTGGTTTTAAATGCAAGCAGGGGATATGACTGTGGACCATTATACAACTGAGACAATTTGTAAAAGCAGCTGTCTTTAATTTCTATTATTTGAATACTTTGATGCCAACTACTCTCTTTGTTTTACTGGACCAGAATAGTGACAATGTGCACTAAGGGAGGTAATTGTGTTAGGCTTATTTAAAAATTCTGAGGGAGGTAATCTCACTGTTAGCGGATAAATTCTGCACTTTATGTATTATTGGAAATTAAATTACTAATGCATAAAGGCCTTATATTTTTATAGTTTGGCCATTTTTATTCACAGGTCTGACTGTATATGTAGCCCCAGGCCTCCATGGTATAGTGGTTATGGTCTCGAGTAATCATGAGCCCCTCACGGTTGTAAGTTCAAATCCCACCAGGGCCCAACTTTCACATGTGAGAAAGCTGTCCAGCTAGCTTATGGATGGTCGGTAGATGTACATCTGCGATCTTCCTTCATTTTATAAAGCTTGAAAAGGTTGCAAAATGACCCTGGCTGTTGGTGTGACTTAAAAAACAAGTGAAAAAAAACTGTGCGTATGTCTAGTTGTGTCAAAGATATATGAGAGTTGTGTAATATTAGCATATACCCCCATATGTTTTGCTGTGTTGTGACAAAAAAATCATTATTGACCAATACTAATTCATGTCCTATATTTCTCTTAATAAAATGTTTCAGCTTCTTTATGTGTACATTGAACTTGTGTATGAGAAAATTTTATCATAATTAAAGGGGCTAGACTCCAGAGTTTGATGTTCGTTTTCAAAGTCAGGAATCTCCTTCCATTTGATGGTTAATGTAATTTTGATAAATACTAAGGTCAATATTTATCACAAGACTCTAATGCTACGTTTATTAAATACAGTACTCGCCTAGAATTACAAAAAAAATGTAAATGACTCATTTGTTACATTGTCGAAATATTTTCAGTCAAGTTTTGACTTGGCCATTCTTTATTTTCATATATACAGTCAAGCCTGTGAACAAAGGTTATCCTTGGGAAAGACAAAATGTGGTCTTTATTAACAGGTGGCCTTTATTCAGAGGTCAGTTCTAAATGATCAGTGACATTTTTTCAAAGAATGGCCTTTATTCACAGGGTGGTCTTTATTCGGAGGTGGCCACAATAGCAGGTTTGACTGTATAAAAGCCAAAATCAACTCTTTTAAAAGCCACCACATCCCTAATGAATTTTCATTAATATTCATTTTTATGAGTTTCTGATGTTGATCTAGCACTGAGTCCCTTTAAATCTATATGAGCCTGTCAGTTATAATATTGTCAATAATTAATGGTTTATTTTCAAACATTATATTTGCAACAATTAGCCAACTCATCAGCTGTGTGAAAATCAATTTATTTAAATGATGTTGTCATGGATATTCAATTATTTTAATGAATATTTTAGCCGTTATGAAAATTTTTGCGCATCAATTTTCAGGAATGACTCTACATGCTTAAACAAGCATATTGTTTGTTAAAATGTGTCTAAATTTATCAGTGAGCAATAGCTAACTTTTAGATTAATGGAAATTTGTGAAAAAAGGGATATTTTTATGACACCAGTGGAGCATCTTAAATTTTATCATCTTGCTGTATAACAAAGCTAATTTCAACCTTCTGTAATTGAGATATATCATGATAATAAGTTTATCTATGTAATCTTGTGTGACATTTTCTCTTATCTCTGTAGTGTACAGACAATATAGATAGACAGGTGTAAAACCATGCTGACACGCTTCTCACAGATAATACTGTAGATAATTCTATCACACCAGACCCCTAGCTGTCCCCTTTGTAAGCTATTGTCTTTATGGTTTCATAAAAATAGTAAAACTGCAATATCATGACCAACTTCACTATAAAGAACGTTTGTTTAAAGACTGGTTTCTCCATTTTCAATACATATTTCAATTTGATTATAAGACCACCTTAATATAAGATCATTTCTTTGGGTTCCATTGGTGTACATATTTTAATATTGAGATTTGACTGTACATACTATATTAGGTATGTAACAAGATGGTAAAACCTGTATTGCAATATTGCAATACATACTGTTTTTCGCAAAGAAAAGCTAAGCAGGAATTAATGCACATGCATCGCCTCAAATGGATCAATAATATATATATATTTATATATGAAATTCAAATGTAGTTTCAAAGTGAAATTGTGTTTAATTGATGAGCAAATTAAACGCACAAGTTAACATTTAAAAGTTAATGATGGAGGCAGAATGGAGAGAAAATGCTGATATATATTATACATTGTATATATTTCTGAGATCTTTTCATTGGTGCTGTCGCCATGACTACAAAACAGGTTCAGAGAAAAACAAACCAGTAAAAAACTGTCAGAATATGTATCGCAATATTAAACGATATATCGGTTAACCGTTACACCCCTACTGTATATATAGAATTATAAGGGTCATTTCTTATCTTACACCTAATATTGGCAACTTAAGACAGAGACAGTCAGGGGCTTCCATGGTTAAGTGAATATATGGCCTCTGGTTAATGATCACTAGCCTCTCACCGCCGTAAGTTCGAATCCCATCTGGGACCAAATTTCACAAGTGGGGAAACTATCCAGCTCGTGCATGAAAAGTCAGTGGTTCTACTTGGGTGTATGTCTTGTGTCTTCCACCATCACTAAACCTAAAAAATTGCCAAATGGTTCATTAGTTGTTAGATCGCTCAGTGGGAAAAATTCATGCTGTTGTTGAGGGGAGTTGTTGCTCTAGACAGGGCCGCTCTGGAGAGGTTGTCCTGTATTAAACAGATACGTCTGAAAAGTACAGTATTATGGGTGAAATACCTTAAAATAAGAGTTCTACATTTATAAGGATACATGCCAACGACATTTCTCATCAATTTGTTCGACCTGTCTTGAAAGCGATTATCAATGTTTTATTGTTGGTGCCAGAAATCCCTTAATAGCCTGGTCTAAGGGGACCTTTTGTTGCTCTGAGGCCTTTATTCAACGATAATAACTGACCGAAATTAATTGTCGTAAATTCATTAATTATCGTGATAGAAATATTTTCACGAGTGTGAAAACTAGTGTAATTTCTCATGAATTATTTTTCGCGATTATTTTACCCTTCATTGGTATGAAATGTATCTTGTTATCGTAATTTCGACGTCGCACACAGTTCACGGGAAGTAAATTATACAATAGCGAAAAATAATTTCTGCATATTATCAAATCTCCCGGGACTACGGATGATTTGAATTACAGTGAATAATGGCAACCTGTACTCCGGTCATACGAGACAAATTGCGTGTTATGCCGGGGAAATGGTGAATTCATTGTGTGAGTACCATGATACTATCAGGATTTATGGGAATAACAGAATTTACTAAGTGTTCCAGATTAATTCTTAACAATTGTAGACGGAATGCTTAAGTGATTGTTTCAAGTGCGCAGTGATAGAGCAGTGTTACATTTGTATTTAAGGGGATTATCCAGTGAAAGCGCAATTTGAAGGATAGAACAAAAAATCTAATCTTCTCACCGTGGTATTTCATTGTTAGGATTTCTTTACTTTCGGTTTTCATGTATTAAATATGGTATTTCCGGATTCGCCTTGCTTTGTGATTCGCATATACGCGTGAACAGTATGTAAAGCATTGCTGAGACGAATATCTATCCATTCCGTAAAGCAAAATGACATGTACCTTGGCTCAAGAAAATTAAAATGTGTTCGGGAGACCAGTCTCTGAATCCAGCTATCTCATTGGTCCGATTAATGACTGCGTTTAGATTCAACCAGTCAGCGTCCAGATTCAACCAATAAGATACTTGAATCTTTGACTGGACTCTAAACTCCGTTTCATCTCTGACATAAATCTAATCATACATTTTCTATTGTAAGTTTGTTATTCATTGAACTGATTTAACCCCAGAGTTTTTTTCTCCGCTGAATGTTACTAATTATCTAAGTTAATTATATTCATCCGCGTTGTCACGAGCAGCATCCTACACTTATTATGATGAAATTCTATTCGTGATAATTCATAATATTATCTAACACCCGGTAGTTCATTAGGAAGGAGAACATTTACACTACGTCTGTTCATTATGCCATAAAATACATTATAGTTATTAAATGTGTCGTATTTGTACTACCTGCCTAAGTCCTAATATATCAAGTGTCCGCTTCCGAAGTATGTTTGTACAAAACCATCTGACGGTACGAATAAGCCTTGAATTGAAGGATTTACTGACTGAACAAATAACTTTTATCAACAGTTATCCAAATACTTCGATTTATGTTATATGAATGAAACATTAAGCATATATTGACATTTCAGTTTATTTACGTATAGTGGCATAGATAGGCGTAAAGAATGTTTAATCGAAGGCGTTCTGTGGGGGAATTTTTTTAACAATTTGAAAATGATTTAGCCGGACCTCAAACCACACTGTTCCGGAACTCGCCTACAATCGATCCTCCGCTGTAATGATTCCTAATTAAATTTTAAATAGTAATCATAAGCCACATCATACACTCAAATGCTATTAATTAATTTATTTATACTACATGTATATAGTTAGAAATAACGAGATATTGTGAATATCAATTTGATAAAATATTCCGATCAGGGTGTCAGGGGATTGGATGCAATGTGACCACGTGACTTCCATATCGTCTTAAAACAGTTCAATGTTGTCCGTTTTAAACTCTCATGTCGAACATTTAAAGACAGAATCAGTCGATTAGTGCAAAATTTACTGAACAATGCCATTTCTGAACTTATTGTATTAATTGTATTCCGTATCAACAACATTCTATTCATGATATTTATAATTCATACATTTTTTTATCTCAAATCAAACGCATTTTTGGGGGTAATATTCGAATATTAGGTTACAGAACAAAGCTGAACTTTTTCACTTTTTGTTTCAAATCAAACGCATTTTCGGAACAAAGTTTGTCGAAAATTAGGTTTAAAAATGCAGCTTTAATTCTTTATCGGCGCAATTTAGTTTTCTTCAGAGCAATCAGTAATTTGTTTTTTTATTGACACAAAAACATTTAAGGACATATTGCCCTTTTGTTCAATTGCTTACTACAGTTTGTCCTTAGTAAGCATTTTTTTCTTGGGTCTGTTTGTGTTGTTTTATTCGCTCACTACTATGGAACAATCTAAATATTTGCCATGCAACGCACGTCGAATTACCACGAAAAATTACTTTGACATTTTATATCGCGTGTAATTGTTTTCAGTGGCTGTGACGATTGTTGGCGTGGTGCTTGTATGCCCCAATCTATTCCGGCGACATCTTGGTTTTATTTCGCGTAAACTAGTGCTATAAAAGTAAGTTCTGCAACAGCTTGCCGCCTTTGTCAGCTTCCGGAGACATCAGTGGTGCGCGCGCATGTACATGGGATACCCCAGGAGTTAAATGATTTGCAGCGATTATTTTACAACCGGAAATAAAATCTGACTAAAAGATATTTTTGTCAAATAAGATCTTTCTTCGATTATCTTATACATAATATTTGTGAAATGCACATTAAAGTGAGCGATAACTACCTTTAATTGACTTCAAGCGACAGTGTTGTCATCCGTCTCATCTGAACGATTTACCTGTACAAAACTACGACACTAATTAGATTCCCCGTTGGGATCCCCGCTATTCATCGCCACGTTTTGGAGCACGGACCAATAGGAATGCGTGTCTTATTTTGACGGTAAAAGGCCATAGGATATATTTCACATGGTATGGATAGATATAACAAAACATTTCTTCTCCAATAGTCATTACAGTCATTCTATATAAAACTTGACAGTTCACGTACATGTATATTTTTCATGGAGAAAAAAGTGATAAATTAAAAAGTGTTAAAAATGAAAATTAGCGAAATTAACAATATGACCAATGCGAATTATTTGGTCGTTTTATTTTGCGCTTCTGCTGGAAAGAATGGAGAAGAATTGGGAGTTGATGAAGAACAAGTTGTATTATTTGTGTATTTATTATACGATGTACCAAATAATAAGGTAAATATTTTATTTCCTTATTTTTTATATTCTTTATTTCTCAATGGCTAAACATACATGTAAATCAGCTGTAAATAACACAAGACTACCGGGCGTGGTAACTTGATTAGGAAAATAAAATACCACAAGTACATGTTCAAAACTTTCTGAATAGAGTCTCGCTCTGTTTGGCTATTTAAACCCCCACACGCTAGTAAAAAGGAGTGATTTCACACAAAATTCGATGCGGTAGAAACCGAAATATGCTGAATTTTCGTGGGTAGTTTAAAAGTGTTTACACAAATATTCGTTCAGTATTATCTTCACGGACTTCAGATCTGTCTTTATCTGCTGTATTTGTACAATAATTGGACATTTTAAGACCGACAACTTTGATAACTTTAAACGTATTGTAAAATAAACCCAACAAACGGTAGTGCTGAAACACTATACACGTTAATTTGTTGTCAATGTATTAAATCGATATGAAATGACTACATAGTATCAAATTGTACGTTTTTTTTCTTTTATGTTATTACCTTACAAAACCCCTTTTTACACTTTTTTGCTCAATACCCCGGAGTGGTTACAAATTTAATGAACACACGGTTGCGCATATCTGTGTTAAATTAAATTTAACACGAAGATCAAGATGATAGATTTGTGAAGTTACCTTTGTGTTTAGCTCATGTTATTGTACCCCAAAATAGTGGTTTTTCGGGGTATGATTTAACGAAAATTTCACGTATATAGTGATTAAAATGTGTTGTGTATGGTTGAAAAAGTTTCAACGATAAAGATAGGGGCAATGGAATTTATTGAGCGTGAACAGGGACTCTACGTTACACTTGCATATCCCTGTAATGTAGAGTCCCTGACATGGAACACTGATCTCGGTGCTAATTGTAGAACTCGGAAAATACAATATTGAAGTATCTTTGAATAGATGAAGTCAATATGTACCCGAGTCAATCCTTAATGATGATGCATTTTGCTGGCTATTATGTGTGTAACATATTTGTACAACATTCATTTCAATAGAGAGCATGAAATACACGCAAATCTTAAAATATTTACTTACAGTCAACAAAATACATAATTTCACTCCGATTGAGATATCTTGTAAATGACTCTACTGATGAAAGCGTTTATTGCTAACATTTCATACAGTGATTTTCTTTAATGAATGAAAATAAAAATTAACGTTCTTGTGGACGTTGTTAAGACGTTTATTTTGTGATTTTGGTCATTATAAAGCAAACATAAAAGTTTTCTTTATCTTAAAATCTTGTTTTGGTAAAATTTTGTTTGTGACTAAAACCCAACTGTCAACCGTACTGAGGTATGAAATAATGGTTTTAGGCAAATTTTAGGAAGAAGAAAAAAAAACGGTCACAGCCCTAAATACATCAACAATGACATATCTAAGGTACAGATCGAAAAACACAATAAATACAAGTGACACATCGTGTCACCCTTTCCTTTTCTGTATTGCACAGCGACCAGTCACTCGTGTATCTATCTTAATGCAAATTATTATAATGTTTTGCCCCGGAGGAAAATGTCAAATCTTTGTGGCTTTCATGTATAGGAATAGATTAATGTACGTAAATCTATGTTAAAAACCTTAACATATACAAATACATATACATACATGCACAGTTGAATTACTTTGTCTTCTCAATCTCTCAGGGGTATTTTGTATAAAACGAATTTGAAGTACTTTATTTGTTAATTTTCTACCTATTACAAGCTTAACAGGTCCTGTAGCGTCTGTACGAGATTTTACGACATCTCAACCATGATATTAAAATATGTTTCATGACACAGTTACAAAAAATGATTTGGCCAGATAGAGTGCTTGTTCTAGTTGCAAATCATTCATAACATCGCAAAAGTTTGTGGTATACAACAGAACTGTACCTTCCATAATTATACGACTCACTTTCCTGCCTTTGAACACAACGCTAGCTAACAGCCGTCTTAGTGTAAAACTCATACAATCGTGACCTTGACATTGTTTCAACAACGTTCGTTGCTATGCAACCGATATACGCCTCGCATTATGGTGACCTTGTACAGCATTTTCCATTGATTTAGTCTGATATCTTTGTAAGTGGTCGTTTGACATTAGATATAAGTTAATCTTTTGTGCTAATGACCTTGGTCCTTTTTTACTTTTTGACATTTGCTCTTGCGTATATTCATCACACCAGTGACCTTGACCTTTGGTTCTATTTTAGGTCGTTGCTGTGCAACAACATTACTGTCGACCGACGCCAAATGAATTGTCTGAAACAGTCATCACGGATGAATGTAAACAAGAGACAGGTTTAGATGAAGATATTATAAAAAATGCTCAACCACTGGATCATGTGATGGATGAGGTAAGTCTTACCTTTTTGGTAAAAAAGCTGACTGATTATATCTCATTACCAATGCAAATTAAAATTCTAAATTTATACTGAAAGATTGATGCCACATTAATTGAAATTAATTCACGCAGTTTGTAACGAATATATGACATAATAATTATAGATACTTACTAAATCAGCAGCACAGACAGACAGACGGACGGATTAAATTTCACTTAAAATCAACCCCATATATTTTTCATGACCAGCATAGCTATACAGTCAAACCTGCGAAGAAAGGCCACCCCTGGGAAAGATAAAATGTGACCTTTATTGACAGATAGTCTTTATTCGAACGTCAATTTGTTCTAAATATTCAATGATGTTTTTTCAAAAAATGGCCTTTATTCACAGGATGGTCTTTATTCGGAGGAGGCCGCAAACACAGTCACACTTTGATTGTATAAGGGTCATATTGAAAGTAGGGCCATACGCTATTTGTAAATTTGTAGAAAATAGAATGGGGTTATATGCTATTTGCAAACTTGTTGAAAATAGAAGGTTTCGTCTTGTGGTGACGGATGTCATGTCAAACTCGAATTAAACAGCACCGTCTGTATTGATGAAATACTTATGGATAATATCTAAGATATTACACTTTATTGATCAAAATATTGTGAAAAATAACGATCTGTGTATTCAAGGTGATAAAATCTTGACCCGGTTTGTTTTACTTGTGTTGCATGTTATTTTATTGACGAGTACTTGGATATATCTCAGACCCCATGCATGTTTTTGGTGCATTTTGAATATGTAACTGTTGACATTTCTTGTTATCCAAGTTGAGTAACTTATCTCCACATGTTTAATTTTGTGACCTGTCAATGTCGCTACATTAACTTCTTGTACATTATTTTTCTCTGTAAAACAATGAAATCCGTGGCTGTTTAAACCGCAATCTAAATGGGCATTTTGCAAACGTTTCTCACAAAAAGTGATTTTGCTTCCTTGGTAAACATGTGTATTGGCCTTTGGTAATATTCTTTTATCTCTTTTCTCCATATTGGCTAATATTGTTCAACGCATTTAGCTACTGGCTTGATGCAATATTTAAGAAAGCTTACTATATATTAAGTTATAGAAACTAAACAGTTTTTTCACACTACATTAGCATATAACAATTCTGTCATATATTGTGACTCCGCTATCTTAGTAAACCCGTGCGGAACAAAAATTCACATGTGAGAAAACTGTCCAGCTAGCTTACAGAATGTCGAAGGTTCTACCCAAGTGTTAGCCCGGGACGTTCTTCTACTGTTGCAGCTGGAGAGTCGCCATATGATCCTGGCTGTTGGCGTGATGTTAAACTCCAATGATTTTATGGCTAGTCAAAAGCATTCTGACTTTACATAGTCAAGCAGCATACCTTTCAGAATTATACGTTACATTTACCCAATGATACTATTGATATATCGAAACAGCTGATGCGAATTTACCGTTAAATATTTTGTGCTATTAGTCGTGCGAAACAATTCATGTATACAAAACGTCGCTGGTTAATTAAATGTTGAAAGGCACCGCCACAGACTTTAAGAGACACCGCTAATTAGAACATAACGTGTGGCGATGACATTAATAACCAGTATTTAGATATCCGGTCCGTATCACCTGTTGCACGGATTATTGACGTTTTCTGGTGTGCTTGTTGTAATGCAAATTTCACCGATAGCAAAGAGCTTCGTGCGACAGCTTGAGTCAGTTTGTTTGAAAATGTCGATAATGTTGGTGACACGTTGAGAATCAAATGTAAATATAACTGTATTAATGTATACATGTTAGAGAAACACTCAGCCGAGCTGTTATTGAGCCGGTGTAAAAAAAGCCAAAACCAAATTGCAGCTCAACATGTCGCGCGTTTGATTAATATTGAGTTCGTGTGGCCGCCGGGCAACATACGTTTTGGATACTCAGATTGCTGAATACGGATAGAACGGATGTCCAAATACTAATGTACAGTTATAATATATACTTTTATACATCTCCGATAATGCTTGCGTTTGCTCAATTATAATGAGACAATTCACATTTATGCGTGGACGAACCTGCACCATATATAGTCGAATTTTGTGCAGTAATACTTAAACAATAGTCTAAAATTTATGACAGCCGAAACGACATTTGACCAAAATTGTCGGAAATGCATGCTATATTACTTCGTCAAAATGAATAGTTAGAAATGTGTCATGTTTAACATTAATGAGACATGAATAAAAACCCATACTTCCCGACAGTAGAACGGTACATGTATAGATGTGTCTAACAACGCCACATACATTAAGACATTACTTCGGCTGAACATGTCACTCATTATTGACTGCTTCACGTTTTTGTTGAATTTATATTCGTTTCACGACTTCTCATAATTAACTTGATATAACCCGATTCATCAAATTGAAGGCCGTATATGGTATGTCGGAAACATATTTATATTACATATATACTCCCGTGCCGTGTAGAATGTTTAGATTGCCAATCGACATAACTTTGTCATACCTCGCGTATTTACATAATTACATATTTCAAAACCTTCCTAGGTGCCCCACATATTTATAAGTGTGGAAATAATGAACAAGTAATTGACTGGTAGAAATCTTTGAACATTGTCATAAGTAGCACTTCTTGTGTGGACGCCATTTTCTTGGTCTATTGTAAAAACCCGTAAGCCGTTCTTATCCATTAATTTACTAAACAAACAAGTATTCTCGTCTGTGTGGATCATCAAAGCCTACTTTGAACCTAATAAATATATAATCCTAAAAACTGACACAGTGTTTCGATAGTTAAGCTTTAAGATAAATTTATGATGGAATGTTTTCCTTTCACCTGTATGCCTGAAAAATAGAAAATAAAAGCCATATTTCTAATCGTATTAATTGTGACTGTTTTTACATTAAGACTCAGTCTAGAGTTACGAGAAAGATATACAATTGTTGTAATTAATTTTGCTGAAAAAAATGAGATCATTCAAAGCAGAATTTCTCTTTGATTAATATTTTAAACCGATTTCTGTTTGTTGTTTTGTCAGATTATTAAGGTTTTTCACATTCTCCGAGTACTGCCACCTCTGTTCACTCTTTTTTTGTTCAATCAAGTCCATTTGTACCAGGATATGGCAACTTGGTTAAATATTTCATGATTTTACCCTCAAATATTTTCTGTGTACAGTGTATTACATAAAATTATACAAACGCTGTATCCAGCCATACATGTAATTATGATAAATATCAATGGTATAATATTTCTGTAATCAAGAAACCACTGTTTCACAATTATTCTTTGATACTGGTAAACTCATTTTGGACCATAGTTTTGTAATTAACAGTAAATGGTCGTTGTAATTTAGGGACGATTATTGTAATTTGACTATAGATTTTTGACGTGAAAAGAGTTACGATGAACACAAAGCAAACGAATGTAACGGCAAGCAAATGTGGCAGCTAATGATAAATTATGTCTACCGCACTAAGTTTGTTAACACAAGTTTTTAATAGTTCGTCTGCTAAATACTGATACAGTAGTTTTAAGATGGTAAACATCTGCTTATAATGATACGACATTTCGTCTTCGTTTTGTCAATGTACTACAAAGGACATAAGATAAAGAAGCTAAACTCGACATTCAAGTCTTTATAACGGTCCTATTTTAAGCATACTTTATCACGAACATTTCTGCTGCACCCGGCGTTTCCCAAAAACCGAGTTTCCTTCGTGTCGTCTGCTCGGTATCTCTATTTAGTTGTGATAAGAAGTTAATAAGTGCTGCTTATAATACAACTTGAATCTTAAATTAAGAGAAAACACCAGCAGTTACAGTCACTTTATCCGCTGACAACAAAGAGACATGAATGCTATTTGTAGTGTGATAAATTTGTCAAAAAGGAAATACCGGACGTTCCGGTGACGTACAAATGGTCGTTAGCCCATTCTTTCGTGTTTTAAAACTTTAAACACAGTCTACTTGCTACTCTTACGAAACCAAAAGTCACGATCTATTCTTCATGTCATATTTTATATTCTCAACACACATGTTGGCAGTTAATTCAGACCCACGTTCAGATTATGGAAATTATTTGTGACTTGTCTCTGTTACTGAAATGGTTATGGTACATGATTTAAGATAACTGCCATCATTACTTGACACTAGTTCACTGTGTTAATTTCTGTTGCACGCATTAGTTATCTTTGTATGTATATTTTTTTTACATTTTAAATGTTAAATGTAATGCTGACGTACAGTAAGACACTTCTCCTCATCTAAACGTGCATTTCCTGTCATGTTCATGCCGCCTTGCATCGCCTCGTACTCAGCAGCAGACGACATGACACGTACTGAACATCTGTATGTCTTGCCAATACATATCCTTCGTCGAACAACTCGAAACATGTTCGCATTTTCTGTTCTCTTCAAAGTTAACATTATTTTATTGTATACATGCTCTTGAAATGTCATTGTAATCGACTTCATACGCTGTAAACGGAAGTGAATTTTTATCTGTAGAAACTCTACCTGACCAACACTACACACACGGTCGTGAAACGCCTTTTGTAATTAAAAAATGTCTGAATTTTACAACTCCCAGGAACGCAATATAAGCGTTTGAAGACTTAGCATGTATAAAATGATACTTCTACAAATTATCTTCTGTTAACTATTTTACCATCCATTTTGCTATTGTAACACTGCAATGGTCTCCATATAGATGATGACGTCATACATAGATGATGACGTCATTAGATTTTGAAACAGCCACCTTAGTGACCGTTCCATAAAAATAAATGCTTTTGCAATTCAAGCAGCGAGCTTAAAGCTACTTTTTAAAATGAAGTTTGTTTTTTATTCATTTCTTTTTATGTTTCCTTTTACTGTCTCATTTCAGTTCGACAGATTTCTTGTGTCAAAAGGTATTCACCCTGACCATGGTGGAAAATCATTCTGTCTCACAACGGATGGACCAAACCATATACGACAAGCACTCCATCCCGAGTGTGGAAACAAAAACATTACGCTGCCTCAATATCTTTACTCATATTATGACCTCAGAAAAGAATTTGTGAAAATGTATAAAGCTGAAAACATTACAAACATTGGAAATATGTTAGATTGTATCCTTTTTTGAAAAAAATGTGGTTTTAGTTGAGCAAGATGTCACGTGATGATCATGTGATCTCGTTATGAGTGTGATATAAAATGCGGAAGTCGGTTCATCTGTTCGAGGTACGTATGGTGATGTTTATTCCAAGTACGGATTATGGTGAGTTGCGGAACTTAAGTACTTTGGTCTTGTACATCTGAGTAACTCCAAATTTGTACATTTGGTAATTTGAGGCCCGAGTTGCGATTAATTGATTACCTAGGAGTATAGGGAAATTATGTATACTCTACACTATTATTGAAAAGCAACATGATTTTTCTTGTTTGTTTTGTGTGCAACAGTTGTTGCACTACGTCGATGTAGGCTTGTATGAGTCATGTTCTCTCGCATTACCGACTCAGTAATGGCGATTGTAGTTTTGTTAATGACTTATACATACTTTCAAGTCTACTTCTGAATTCTAGAACCATTGACTCAGCCTTTTATTTATTTGCACAATGACAAAATGAATTTCTTTCTTGTGTTAATACAGCAACGTATTTACAAAATGTGTTTCAAAATTGCATACTAATTTGTTGAAATGTCAAAATTAGAATATTTCTTCTTTGTTCGACGTGACCTAATATACTCTGGAATGACTTATTACCAACCTATCATTGTTTCTTCGCTATTACTAATCTGAAACATCATTACATTCATTCAAATGGCTGGTATCTATTCAACATCAACTATGTGCTTCGGCATTGTCCATTTTTGTTTTCTAACAAAGACTCGAGTCTCTAATTGCATACCAAAATTATATCCCGTAGTTAAGTAAATTTTTCCCCTTGTTTTGAAGTACACAGATGACTAAGAGGAAAAAGAATAAAGGAATTTTCAGTTTTTAATTACAAGATAGTTATGAGATAAAAGCGGGTATCGTGTAGAGACACGGATATTTATTTTAAAGTCCTAAGGTAGATGGACATTTTAGAAAGAAACAATCCTGTATAGTTTGACAGTACAATATAGATAGTTTTTAGATAGCGGAGACAAAAGACACAAGTGAATTTGTGAACAAAAACAATGGCTGTAGTTAAAAAGCGTAGCAATACTAGAGCTCTTTGCTACCAAAAAATGTAAACATAATGACTTCTATTCAATACATAATCACCTATATATTCGCATAACCGATTGCGTGCCATTAAAATGTTTTAAGCAATTAGCCAAGTGAAAAACCACGGCTATTTGAATTCGTATAAAGTAAAACTTGGTATTTGTATTTGCTCTGCGTGGAAGATATTTTGACGAGATTATGGGGTAGCTTGGTAACTACGTTTTACGCCGTATGCTACGACTTTTATACACTGTATCACGGTCACTGTTTCCCTTAAAATAGCATATTAAGTCTTGATATTAGTAAAATAAAACTTCTGACTCTTGACCAAAGGGTCAAATTTACAATAAAATTAGAAGGAAATTTTGTTGACTCTTCGAATTTACATCAGCCTAGAGTCATTTTTGATCCTCAACTTTTGACGTCTAGTGAAGACTCTGAAATAATTTGCCCAATCCACAGTAGCTAGCTAATGTTGTTGTTGTTGTTTTTTTTGGGGGGGGTGCGGATTGACATTAACATATAGACTTAATGATTGGTGATAAATTTACTTATGTTCGTATGCAAACGAGGAAAACAACAAAACATGGCTATTTTGGTTGCTTCTGTCGTGTTTTATTTCAAAACTACGTCACTGCAAAGTCGCTATTGCAATGCGTGTATGTGGTTTTTTTGACAAACGATAAGTGTTGTAATCTATCACTTACTGAAAGCATTCATATTTAATCATTTAGGTCAACCACCACGGAAAAGAAGTCCGTATCAACACAATTGTAAACAAACAGAATAATATTATGTGGCGGTGAAACAAAATCATCATATTACAATTGGCTTTCATCAAAATTGCTTTCAAACTAATAATTACCGGCTTTGAAGTGTTCCGTGTTTTGCATTAGCATATTTTATGGGTTATCGTTTTCATCGGGAGGAAGGGGGGTCAAAGAATAGTGCGTAACGACTTAGCTACTGAATCGCTGTCCCGAAAAACATTGACATACAGTCCATTTTTCACCCTTACGTATGATAACATTATGTCTTTCATTACATTTATCCAAAAACTGGAAACTTAAGGTATGAAATTCGATTAATAAGTGAATGTTGCGTATGTTTACGGGCCTATGAAGATCGTTAAAGGCAAGTTATTCCATATTTGTTCAGCCCGGATTACGGAAGAAACTGTCTATACTTAAAAAGCAAGCCTAACATTCAATGTGACAATATACGGAAGATTATCCCGGCTCAGTAGATGCTTTAAAACACGGTATATCAGCTTGTAAAACGTGTTTTTTCTATGCATTGACACGTAAAAAATGTTAAGAAATTTATGTCCATGTGTCTTAAATCAAATTGGCATTAAATAGCCTGAACAAATGCATCTCTTTCTTAAATTGTATCCAGCTTTTTTGCAAAGCTATAAGAAAGTGAGATAAGGCTTTTGACATTCTCTGTTCAGTGTAAAAAACATACAAAACACTTTATTTGTATTGTAAATGTATACACAAATTAGAGGTTTACAAGTTGATCTCTTCTTTTCCTATGATTTGTGACTCTCACGTTTCGGTTATCAAATGAAGTGGGCGTGGCTTACGATAAGTGTGCCAAATACAGCACTTGTGTATGTTGATCATTCTTTTCTTATTCATAATTACGATATAGAAGATATTGGAAACATCTTTCATGCGGGAATTGTAGTCAAAACATCTGTAAAGATCATAGAGTAGTTATTTTCTCTCAAAAGAATCCATTTATGTATTGCTTGTTACGTAAAAATTCGAAGGTATTAACCGGTTCAATTGATTATGATAAATGGATATCATCCCACATATTTCCAAAGACCTTTTTTTACCGGGGTCGCAACAACAGCAAGTGTCATTTGGCAACTTTTTCAACTATGACGGTGGACGAAGACCCCATGCCTACACCTGGACTGCTTCTTCACATGCGATTTTTTTCTGTTCACGGGTTGGATTGAACTCACAACGGTGAGGGGCTAGTGATTATTAGCCAGAGACTATATCTACCCGACCAAGGAAGCTCTCTCCAAAGGGCATTAAAAATTGAGAAACTTGTTTGAGTTGTGACTTCTGAAAGATTGATAAAATTTAATTGCATGGCCCCTCTTGATTCCACCCTTCTAACGTTTAAGATTTTTTAAATTTGTCACAGCGCACGTTTAGCAGCGGCATTATGTTCATTTTGCTATCCTTTATTGACATTGATTTAATTTTCAGTGTATTTATTACTCGCAAGTTATCTTCCCTTTGTAATCCCCCATCTTTTAGGACATACCTTAATTCCACCATGGCTAAGACAACCTTCTAGACGTCCTCTAACTTTTGGTCGGACCTGTATACTCCGTTATAATCGTATTATCATTTGTATCTATTTTATGCATTCCTGGTCGAATACAATCTTGTTATCAGCGTTTTGTCAAAGGTAGCTGGTAAGGCAGGCATCCATGTTCGACTTTAGGCAAAGTTTATCTGAAAATTGTTATAAATTACGTATTAATTTTTTTGTCAATACGCTGATAGTGAAAATAGCGAAGGTGCTCAGGATTTAGCTTTTGAAGCTTTTAAGTCACTTGCATATTTTGATCGATGGGTTAAGAAGGAACGAACTCTCAGTGTACTTTAAAAACAAAAGTGATCTGAATGAGTCACTGTCGAATGAAGAGTGTCTTCTGTCTATTTAAAAAGCAACTAAAATGCTTTAAATTCTTACCTAAGTTTTAGGGGAAGAAAATAAATTTAAAATGTTTTGGTAGTTATTCTTACTCAAGCGAGTCAAACACTGATTTTCTTGATACGGAACGCTAGTTTCAATCTTGTTTATATGAATATGTTGCCTCATAATACCGCATTTCCCCGCGTGTGAAGCAGACGACGTTTGAAAACATTGTGGCAAAAGAAGCCATTGTTCGTAGCAAGCAATGTCTTCTTTTGTCACAATATTTTCCACTCTGTCAGAGAGAAATAACTCTATTTTCTGAAATAAATTGATGTTTTGTACATTAGCTTTGAATTTGGAATAGTCCAAAATATGCTTATGTATCAAAGGGATGAATGTGTTGTGTATAACTATTATCGATGTTTTACTGTCGTTTTTTCTAGATGATCCAGCCACAAATACCATCCTCCATAATGTGTATACGTGTAGTAAACCAATCATTTCAAATACACGCCACAGATCTTGTATCTTAATTAGGGACTGATATGTTTTTACCTCTACGGCATCTGTTGTGTTTTTATGGCATCTTATTATTGTAAATGTCCGTCCGTCCGTCCGTCCGTCCGACTGTCTGTCTGTCTACCAAAGACTGTTTTTTTCTGAGTCTATCACAATAAATGTTTTCCTTCAAATTCCTACAGGTGACGTGCTCTTAAAACATCTTCTTACAGATATTTTTCTTTTTTGTTGTTGTTTTTACGTGATATGCTCGTGCAGCTTTTTAACCAACCGACGATCGCCGTCGGCCATGAATATATTTAAAAACTATGTTTTACAGTCCACTGACGTTCTCCTCCACTCTGTTCATTAACATTCAAGTATTGAATATTTATTTCGTAAAATGTCATCTTTCCTTTTAATTAGTTTTTACCTTAAGCAAAGTTTATACATCGTTAACTTTAATTTCGGTAAATTAACAATTTCGCCCAAGGCTTTGTTTTAATACCATATCTACATGTACAAACGAACATCACAGCCGTCGGTAATTGCTCGCTTGAATACATACATGTTTTATTCAAATACGCTGAATGTAGTTTTTTTTCTTGTATCAGATAGGAGTTATCTGTCCTTGATTTGGCCCGGAGCATGACGTATATGTGTGACAGTGATAAATACGTGTATATGGTATCGCTTTGTATCCGTACACTGTATATTTTCCCATTTATAAGTAATGAGGCTCATTAAGGTTAGAACGTTAAAATAAATGTTTATACGCTTGTATCGGGTCTAGATGACAACACCTTCCTATGTGCTGCTGTTGTTAAAGCGATGTATCTTAACAAAAAATGGTGCTATGCTTAAGACACCTTTTGGTAATCCATTTTTGACCATCTAACACTATTAAGGAATCTACATATTAAGTCTGTTGAAATCAACTCTTTTTGTGTTTAATGTGTTTGTGTTTCATTTCATATTTTATGCGTTTCCATGACAACTAATTTGAAATGATTTCGTTGATTTTACTCTTATATCCAAACAACACTACTCTCTATTAAGTGAACGTTTAATTATCAGAAAACACAGATCTTCCAGTAAGTTTCGTATACAGTAAAACCTCACATTGCGACCACCTCAATATTTCGACTACCTTGTTATAACGACCACTTATTTTTGGACCGACTTCCAATAACTCCCCTGTAATTCAACTTAATCGTGAACAAATGTTACATTTAGAGATTATTTGTCTGTAGTATATTTTATACATCATGAAACTCACAGTTTTAGTTTTAAATGACATTTTATGCACAGATCACCGTTTGTAGTATCTTACATCCTTAACAAATCTTGATATTCTATTGTTAAAGTATCATAAATCATGCAATATTACTATTTTTACAATAAAATCTCACATTATTGTTCAATAATTATGATTATCACACTGTATGTGTAGAGTGAATATATCATTACTAATATATATGTTTTCGTCAGCTAAATCAGGTTTCAAAACTGAATCCGGAAACCAGTCTATCAATACAACGTAGCCATTGGTCAAATTTTAAACTGAGTTCATAATTAGCCAATTAGAGACTTCAGTATCCAGACTGGTCTCAAAGCTTTTTGTTACTTTTGATCAATTCTAAAATGCCCCCAGAAGATAAGGGTAAGCTGTTACAATATATCTATATATTTTAATTAACATCAATCACGAACATACTGTTAATACAAATTAAAATCTAATTGTTTTTACATATGTAGTCACGTTCATCATTTTGTCGTTAAAACATGTTACAACCAATAAATGTTGTATAGTTACTCTTCTGTTATCGTGAAATTTAACACAAAATGAGCATTGATACTTTTAACCGATAAAGATCGGGCTTTTCAAAGTATAATTTTGAAATATCTGTGATTATACTTTGGTGAATTAGTTACCTTAGACTTTCTCTGCTTCACAATCAGCGTAATATTTAAAATAATGTTGGACTGACGTAGCTAAGTTGACGCAATTTATTTCTGCTGTCATTTTTATCGCTCGCCCTCGTCATGACAACGTTTATAAATAATATATATTGTATCATAAATGGTAATTCGATAGGTCAACGCGACTTGCCGTTTCAACGCAAAGTATTTTTTTTAATATTCAAACAAAATATATGCATATACCACATGCTAGAACCAAGAGTGCCAATCTGGTTGTCGTTATAACAGGGTGGTGGTGATATTGAGGTGGTCACTATTTGAGGTTTTATTGTAAATGTAATTTATTATATATATTACAGAACGTCAATAAGTGTTACATACAGAGATTCTTTGACTAAAATATGTTTTATTCATCATGAAACCAAAATTGGTAATTTAATTGGTAATTTAAAATTACATTTTGGTAATTTAAAATTATATTTTGGTAATTTAAAATTACATTTTGGTAATTTAAAATTACATTCATAGACAGATCATCATTTTGTTGGTCATGAAATGAAAAGTAATTCCTCACAATATTTGTCTACACTTCACTATATATTTTGTGGTTCACAATGGCTGTCCTTAAAGTTCACATGCAGATATTTTCTTTTGGAAATCTTGATGTTTTACCATAAAACTTGTTCTCTTTGAAATGTTTATTTTACTGCGCCTGACTTTAAGATGAATTTTACAATTGCTATATTACTTGTTGGACATGAATCTTACAACATATGTGTTCATACTTAGGGGGGAGGATGTATTATTTCTCTGAGGAGAAATTTTGAGATATTCCCCACAGTTCCTTGTATGGGCCAGTTAGGCTAATTACGAGTTCAACAGTGAGGTGTGGGACATTTATGTCATGTTTGATGTTGGCTATCAGAGGGGAGTAATTAAAACACGCCACTGTAAAGGCATGATGGATTTATTTACATATATTAAACCTTGATTGGAATAATCAGCTGACAGTATGAACTCGTAGTCACATTGCCTACACATTGCTGTTTTTAATGGATCATAAATTAATCCTTACTGTCATTTCGTTGTTTTAGTTTATAACCAAAATGTTGTCAAACTCAAAGATGAACCATTAA
The DNA here is from genome assembly GCA_008271625.1 of Lutraria rhynchaena. Lineage (NCBI taxonomy): Eukaryota > Metazoa > Mollusca > Bivalvia > Venerida > Mactridae > Lutraria > Lutraria rhynchaena. The sequence goes on along the minus strand of VIBL01000340.1, from coordinate 52,441 downwards.
AGAGGCAAAATAAACGATAAACACGTTTACAGACACCAATTAACGTGTAAGCAATAGGCCATTAACAAATAAGCAATTGCCACGTATGATATAAAGTAGTAGATTTGTCTTTGTTCTTCGATGATGAAAAATTTTATGCAATTTTTTCTTGATAATTAGACATAGCAATTGCTTCCATATTTGAACACATTAAATTTGGTTTGTGGTTTAAACTTCCCCCTTTTTGGGGGGCATGTTCAGTGTTTTCGTGCGTTTTGTTTAAATTCAAAGTACATTAAACTCTCTTTATCTCAATTAAGTCACACAGAACGTTAATATTTCACGTGTTTATGATGTATAAATGGGTATAAATTGTAGAATGATACTATAATTATTTAAATGTCGACATTTTACAAATGTCAGTTTTGTGTCGCTGAACATGTGTGGATGTCCACTGTCCAATGCTTAAACACAAGATTGTCATACTAAATGACCTCTGCACATTTTAATGTCACCGTCCTTGTTGATACTGGCAGGTCACTTGTCCTTCCATTTATCATATTTCATGTACTTTGATTAAATTGAAACACTGATGTGTTTGTCATCAAGTCAAGTTCTTGTCTTGTTTACGAAAAAATGTTGGTAGAATTCGGGAGCTATTCAAGTTTTATAGGATTTTGTATTTTTCATATGGAGTTTAAAAAAACATACACATTTGATTGTGTTACATATTGTACTCTCGACACGATGTATTTGATGTAATATTTGAAGACCAGTCTGAAATATCTAATATGTGATTGGTTAGTTTTGTACATGTTTGAATATTGACCAATGAAAAGATTCATTTGGCTTTGACCTGATCTTTGCTCCTGTTTTCATATTGGCTCTTTGTTTGAATGACACAGCTTTGATGTGTCTTTGATGTTTTTGACCAACGATCTTCTCTGGGGCAAGCATTTATGACATTCCGAATACGAGGATGTGCCATAAAATACATTTTTCTTTAAATATACATATACAAGTACATCTTCTAACTATACTTTTGAATGTTATGTTCGATATACATGCACATTTTTTGCCAATTGCTGTCGGTGTAATCTTATTTTCCCACGTTCAGTGCTCTAAGTTAATGAAAAAATCCACACAAGCATACTGTCTGTCCTTATACTCTTTTGTGGATATATTTATGAATAAATGTCTTGGCTGGTGAGCAAAATGTGGTACCCTAGTCTGTTCGTCGACCTATAGCTGGCATACACTGACATTCTTTCACTACAAAGTATGTATATTTTGTATGTTCAATCAATCTGTGTCCTATAGAAGCTTGCTATCTCCTAGTAAAATCATCGCAAAAATATCTGATGATCTAACACCATCAGTTATCTTAGATCGCAATCAACAACATAAATCAAATGTAGGCAAAACTATTGATGACAGATTCGCCATTGGTGATATATTGAACATTTCAATTTTTTTCAAGTCTTCGTCTTTTGTTTTTATTTCAGATGTGTGTACTTGAATAAATGATTTGTTTCTTAACTTAAACAATGGATCGAATTCAGTGTGTTATTTACAAGTTATGTCGACGCTTGTCGTCTTATTTCATCAATATCTATCAAAATATCACAAGTACATTGTTTCTATTGTCGTGAAAAGAATGTCCCACGATGCTATCTTTGCGCTCTTTATTTGTTCTTTGGCTTTTTTGTTATTTTACCGTCTGGGACATCTTACTGTTTTTTGCAGCGAACCAAAACTAGTGTAAAAAATGTTGCCAATGCATTTAGCTGTACATACATAATATATTATTATTGTGCGTTTTTACGCGACCTAAATTATGTCTTAACACTTGAAGGCATTTATACCATCTATATTACGCTATTATTTATTCATACACACAAATAAAACGTCTATTGTTTTAGCTCGTTATGTATACGAAACAATGAAGGCATAAATCGAGTATTGCAGCGTTAATAGGATTATATTTAACGCACCTGATTATTCACCGATACTGGTTTGTTTGTAAATCGACATCAAGAGATTGTCACATCAATACGTTATACAATAAAGTCATAGTCTTTACAGACGGGGTCACGAGATTCGCACAAAAGATAGCACCAAAACGATTATTATCACGGACACCGACTATACATAAATCCAATGTTATAGATTAGTATTTATTATTCGAAAAATCATCACAGTTTATTGCGTTTCAGCAAAAAATCAGAATTTTGTCAATAGCTAAGGCTTTAATACAGTAATCCCTCGTCATTTTATTCCACTTAAACATATAAGTTAGCCAATGGTCTTATCACTTCTGGTATCCAAGTAGATTCAAGTCACAGGGCATTAATCCCTTCTCGGTGGCTGTTTGTACACTTTCGTGTTTTGCTATTTGTTAAGTAGTTCAGTAAAACCCCTGTAAACCGGACTCTCCGAAAACCAGAATTCTCTGAAATTCGAACAATTTTTTTTCAAGTCCCACTTTTTTCTCTTCGATCATCAATAATTCTCTGAAAACCAGGATTCTCAAACTTTTGAAATGGTCCGGTTTTCATGGGTTTTACTGTGCATTGTATATTGGCATTGACTTCATCCATTTTGTATCTTGATACACTTAACCCCTTTTCTGAAGATCAAACAATGGACCACACTCACTGCAGTGTACAAGTAGTTAAATTTAGACATTGATAAATTGATTTTATTGATTTTTTGTTAAATTCGACCGACTCAATAAATTGGTATCACAACCTGAAATGAAAAAAAAGCCAGATAACGGCTAAGAGACTCTATCTCTCCAGATGTATACCACATACTTATCCTGCTTTTTCCCTAAAAGAAAGGCTCATTGCAGTACAAAGATTGGCGCAAAAGTATCAACTCCATTTTACGCGTACAATAAAACTCTCTGTAGAAGAACTGTATTGAATTCACTAAAAGTTTTTATACTAAATTATAACCCGCTGACTATCGCCGGCCTTGTGTAAATATTGTATTGTTAATTTCTTCATATGAACGGAAAGATTTTATTTATTGGTATTTGTCAAAAGTTAATCATAGTATTTCCGTTAAATGTAAATGAACTATCACCAGACGTGTGTTATGGTATTTAACAAAGGAAGGGGCTGGTACGTTGAATACAGATGTGAAGTAACATTATTGTAGTGACGTTTTATTACCAGAAATGTCAATAATTGTACATGTCTCTAATTATCAATGAAATCACAACATATTCAAACATTTAAATGACATTTAATTCGACAGTCATGCTAATTAAGCTTAGTTTGTCCAATTAAAGAATGAAAGTCAATTAATAGCTAAATAGTAGAATGTTATGGCTGGCACTCAACTCGACCCTATCTATTGTCTTTATGCTTTCAATATTTCTTCTATATTTGAACTTGATAATGAGACAATCTGAATACAATGGTTATTTTTTAGTTCGAAACATCTAATTATTGAGATTTTTCTGTTCATACATAAAATATTCTTATTTATCAATGGACCGGTTCTTTTGCATTCACATTCCTTGACGACTATGTTTAGATCTAGGATTACCACGTGACCAGTCTACAGAATATGGGATCAGACAGTGCCAAGATATGGCGTCCATCTTACATCGACTGATTGTTGATGGTAAGTAAAATCCTGATATTTTCAGCATAATACTTGTACCAGTTTCTTATATTAATCCTTTTAGTCACTAAACAGGGTCCTTAGATATTTCGACGAATTGTATGAATTTTATTCATGGCACAGCGGGCAGTATTTAGAGTCCCGTGATCTTTGCTGACGCACCGTAGTTTTGAACCACGCGATTAGATGAAAATGTCTTTCATCTAGAACATATACATTTCCATAGCGCTGAAGAAAAAACGCACACAAATTAATAAGTGCTAGCTGTGAATTAGCTGTGTATTTTTAATAGTTCTGTATCAATGGTGAGTATTTGATTTATGACGCCTTGTTTGTATTATTATTTGGCATTTTTCAGGACATATATTCGGGGAACCAGACGTAGTCAATGAGCGCCTGGAACCAGGAATATGGTAAGTCTAGTTTTTAAAATGCAATGCCGTGTCAAGGGAAGTTTAGTGTTTATTCCGGGGAATTTTTGTCTGTACTTTTATAATAAAGATTACCGCGATCTGTATCCGTATTTAAAGTAGCTTTTGTCATTTGTTTGATGACAATGTTTAAACCAATCACAACTCGTTTTGAAGAGTTTTAACTTCAAAAGCGTACTTAGGTTTGAAACCTGGACGCTGATTGGCTGATGTTGTCTATTGTTTATATTCTCCTTTCACATGTAGTTTTTTTGTTAGGTGTGTTTAGGGAGCGATACTGCACGTGAACGAATATAAATCTACATAAAAAGGGTTTATTGACCAGCATGTCCAATCTCTTAATATTTATTTGACATTTATATGTTAATATTGGTTTTCTTGTATTGAATGCAAAATGTCTCGAATGGGTGTCAAAACAAATAAAAAGTAACATATTTTGATAGGCGCTTATCATAAAGCCTGAATATTTTTATAAAATCAAAATGAAGTACATTGAATGCAGAAAAACGTACATTTTGACAACTGAATGAAAGGACCGTTGAATGAACATATTTTTTTATTTAAAATTTGTACCAATTAAAAGCCATAAAGGTTTTTCTTGAAGGAATGAATCAGTGACTGAATAATGCTAAATCCGAATTCCACACAAGTATTGAACTATCTATGTCAGAAATCAGATATGACAGTAATTAACTTGTCGACCAAAAAATTTAAAATAATAAAACAATAAGTTTGTGTTGTTACGTTCATATAGCCATAATTTTGAAAGATGAATGTACACAATCTGATAGTTTTGTCACCTGATCTATAATATTTGATTTAAGTCATAAGTGTCAAGAATGGATCATCAATAAATAATTTAATGTATTGATTACGACATACGTAAGTTGAAACACACAATCCTGTGATTAACGGCGTAACATCAAAATGTCGGTAAAGTTTTATACCCATCGTTATGTAAAAATGATTGATGGATTGTCTTTCATGAAATCCTTGTATGACATTACAATTTAAATTCATCTATTGTGTAGTTTTTACGAGGCACCAATTTAAATACAAGTGGAAATCTTTACTGACACTGAACTTACAACTCGTAAAAATACGTCCAATTCTAGATGCTGATAGTGATAGTGAGTTTGAAGAATCTGAAATGGAAATATGTTTGTGGTATTCTGAAAGCTCAAACTGATAATTTCTTTAAAGAATTATTAAGCTCTAAATCATGTTACGTTTTAACAGATTAGTAATAATTTAAATATGAATTTTTGTCGTGCTTAAAGATGTTTATCCATACCATTGTTATTTGTTTTAAGAAAGGTTTTGACAAAATGAGGAAAATATGAGACAATTTCTTCTGAACCCTGTTTCTGTTTTTTTTTTCAAACATAATGTTATCATAAAGCAACGAGGAAGATTCTCATTTGTACTGTAAATAATAAAAAGCAGATCGATGGGACGCTGTAAATCTACAATTCTACTTCCGGTTAACGTGTCGTCTGCTAACAAGTCGGAACGCTAATGATGGCTGATATGGTGTCGCAGAAACACTGATAAGATTAATTAAAATATTGTTTGGTTTGATGAGGAATACTTAATACATCGTTTTGGTCAATACAATGTCCTTTGTTAGAATCTGTTTAATCTAGCATTCATCAAACTGACTTTTGACAGCTGAATAAATGAAAGCAATAGAGCAATTAAGCATATCTATGCGACATGAAGTATTACTGTTTTGACATGAAATAGGAATGATAAGGATTACTAAGCAACCATTAAAAGTACCCTGTATTTGCCTTGCAACAAAAATAGGTTTTAAGCAGTCGTAACGTCATTCGAGGCATGCGCAAAAAAGCCTTAGTGTATTTTGCTCAGATAAATGTAATACGATTAACATTCATTCTATACTTAAAAGGGGTTATTGGTGCTTTTTAAAAGTATTTCTTCTGGTTTTCTGTTTACAGCAGCAAAAGTGACGTCGTTGATGACGAAGTTGTAGTCAGGGCACGTGGGTTACCATGGCAATCATCAGACCAAGATATTGCGAGATTTTTCAAAGGTTTAAACATTGCAAAGTAAGTAATTGTTCGTTAATTCATTTTATCTACATGTGTTTCTGTTTGAAAGCTCGAATTTACTTGTGAATAAATCCATACCTAATTAGATGTTTTAGACAGTTTAAAATTCCCGACACTTGTAAGCATGTGTTTCGTTTTTGCTAGTTCTTTGGTAATCAGTAAATTTAGAAAAAGTTTCTATGTTGGTTCATGATTCTGTTGACCACGAATTTGGGAAATAAATTATTTAACTTTTTCTCGGTGAGAGATCGTTTTCAATGTGTTCGACCCTGATATTATTGTTTACTTGTATCTCCTTTAATAGGGGAGGCGTGGCCCTTTGTCTAAGTCCACAGGGTAGAAGAAACGGTGAAGCTCTAGTCAGATTTCAGGATCAAGAAATGAGGGATCTTGCCATTAGAAGACATAAACACCACATCGGCCAGAGATATATTGAAGTGTACAAAGCAACAGGAAAAGATTTTCTTAATGTGGCTGGAGGTGATTTCTTGATTTGTTTGTTTAAAACACGATCTAGACTGATATAATAAATATGCAGATGTGCTAGATTAAGTATTTGATAAGCTCCAAACTGAATTAAATACTGTTTTGTGTTTACCACAAACGTTGATGTCCAATGCTAATGGTGGCATTCTTGTTAATGCTTTTATTGTGCTGCTGGCAGCATTGTCAAAGGTAAAGTCGTATCAATCCCTTTGTTTCCTTTCCCTGTGGTGTGAATTACCATATAATTGAGTATTATTCCAATACAGTAATTGAATTTCAAAATTGTTTCAGGAAGCAACTCCGAAGCACAAGCATTTTTGTCACGTGGTGGAGAAGTAATAATACGTATGCGTGGTTTACCATTTACAGCTACCACACAACAAGTGGTAAGTGTCTATACTCAGAGTAACCTCCCCTGTACTAACATCTTCCATGAAATATGTATGAAAAATACTCACTTATGAATATTTCATCGAAACGGTCCCCAGTGATTCAATAAATATTAAATACTCTTTAATCAGAACAAATTACAAGTATGAAGAAGCGTCATTAAAGAAATAAGTGAAAGGGAAATAACTCCAACAACACTCTATCACGTTAACACTGAAATAAATAATTTTATTATGATAAAACGCTTTTTATCTTCTGTTGGCTACAATGGCTTTATAATTGTATAATAAATCCAGTAATTTACATTTGTATTATTATTTATATAGTTCTAATTTACGAACAAGGTCAATAATGAAAAAATGAATAATTTTGACGACTGGTATAATATACAATACAGACTCTATAATCCTTTACATTTCCGGGTTTTTTGAGGGTCCAGAAACTACGTTTAAGCATTATAATTAGTGGTTAAATATCTATCAGCCCTGTAGCTGGGCAAACCTTTAAAAAGGTTCATGCTAATTGGCAACATAAGTGGTAATTTGTACAAAACATCTAGAGTACGAATATGACCGCATAATATTATACACTATTTCCGTCGATATATTTTTGTCTGATTTATTAGCAGTCTGTCCCAGCTACGGCCCTGATTATTGATGTCATTTTAATGTTACAACTCAGCTGCTCATTTAGTTGCTAAACATAAATTCTGTGAGGTCAAGGACAAGTGACGTATTCTGACCATAATATGTTGAAATTTTCAGCCGAACGGAATACGGTTAATCATGGTTTCATAAAAAGATTGATAAAACAAACTAAAACTCACTATGAGTGAGGTAAGTTAAGGGAAGGCTTATGTCTATGATATGGTACTCAGAGTGTGGTAAAGGAATTACGGTTCTAGAGTTTTGGTCGCCATATTGGATATGGTAATAAGGTGATAGAAAATCAGCCAATCATATTGCAGGGTCTAAGATGGTGCTGGGCTGTCTCAAAGAGTGCCGCGTTGCAATTGGTCTATGGACTCTGTCGTCTTGACAACGCCATACTTCATAAATAAACCGGGCTGGATCTTTGAATTTATTTACTATTTTTAGTAACATTTTAGGTCACGTGGTTAATGTAACCAGAGAGGCTTTCCCATTAGCACAGACGTCCTTATCTTTCTCCATATCTTCCTAACGAAAACAGTAACTGTTCCACTCCCGTAATTATAATTATTTTTGGTAGCGGGTGATTGTTGAAAGATTATCAGAAAGCATTTGTCAGTGAGATATCTTGGTTCTCGGCAATATTCTCTGCTATTGTTTATGCATGGGTGACAACAAAAAGGTGAAGGATAAAGTGGTACTCATTCATTACAGACGCCTTTTGATTCATATGCACAATGTATTTCGGTGATAACTGTATTGTCCAGTATAACATTAACATAACAACAAATTCATGTTTCATTTATGTCTTATTCTTGAGTGGTAGTCTAGATTTCTATTTTAACATAATTTGTGTGTGTATATATATATATTCATTTATGTTCTTTTTTACCATTTTGATTTTCGTTTTATACATTTTAAAATGAAATAAATTACTATAAAATCTTTATCCTTTGTTTCCACTGGTTAAAGTTTTAGATGTATATTACGGATTAAATAAGACGGTAAAATAATGATAAATTTAATTTTCATCTGAATTTGTGAAGTGTAATTGCGATAATAGCATAGTGTTATTTTGTAATTAGTCTACTAAGTCACTGCCAAATAACAATTTTAACTATTTTTATTTACTATGAAGACAAGCTTTTGCTAGTTGCATTGCTAGAAATTGTACCAAATATAAATATTTTTGCAAATGTCCGGCTCTTGGACCTCAGGGAAGTTAGTTTGTTTTCAAAGTAGCTCAAGTTTTCATTGGTTTACATGAAATCACCTGACACAAATCACGTGACACAAATAAAGTCATAATATGGCAGGGATCACGATATATTTTGGATTTGATGTGCTACAATTGTCGATCACATTGTTATACAACTGACAGAGTGCGATGGGGAAGCCTCGATTAGTTTAGCCAGAATTTTAAGCTTCAGTGGTTTGCATGGTGGAAAATACAAAATACTTAAACCATAGAATGTCACCACTATACTCTTTCTAACTGCTCTTGGTTATGTATTTGGCTTACAGCTCGAGTTCTTTGCACGAGAACCCAACGTGTGTAACGTTTTAGACGGGGAAGAAGGTATACTGTTTGTTCACTACCCGGACGGCAGATCGACTGGGGATGCTTTTGTTCTCATGCCAACAGAAGAAGAAGCTGACAAAGCATTGAAAAAACATCGAGACATAATGGGAACAAGATACATAGAATTGTTTAAATCAACGACAGCTGAAGTACAACAGGTACAAAGGCATACTTCTCATATTTTTAGCATAATGTGGAGTAATAACCGTTCAGTATCCAGGATATGACTTTACATGATCTGAACATGTTTCAATTCCCTTGCCATTGCTTGGATCCATCATGCGAGGCGTGCTCTGTCTTGTACTGTAGTGTGTATCGAGCATTCTTTTTTCTGCATTGTGTTTATTGTCACTGAATTATTAGGAAATGAATTTAGATTTGCATGATTATAATTTCCCAAAACTGCTATTGATTATTAACGTGAGGAACTCTCTCTTTCGCTATGTCATATTTGACGTTTTTATAAAGGGAATTATTATGGTTAATTCACAGAATTCTTCTTTATAAACACACATTCTCCGTTTTTAAAGGTATTAAACAGAAGTATGGACCCACGAAACCCTGAGCCACAAGAGAGTCAGGTAGCATTGCCTCCTCTAATTGCTCAGCTGCCTCCACAAACTGCTTTGCCATACATTCCACAGTCTCTAATTACAAGTGGTACAAAACGTGACTGTATCAGACTTCGAAACCTTCCTGGTGGTGCACAAGTCACTGATATTTTATCATTTCTTGGAGAATTCTCACAGTTTATCGTATACCAAGGTGTACATATGGTCTATAGTGCACAGGTAAGAACTTCGACATTATTTCGTCACCTAATACTAACAGTGTTAATAATACTAGTTTATACTTTATAGTTTTTTATAAGTTTTGAAATGGATAAATGCATCAATTACTTTAACAACTCAATTGTAAAGTTCATTATTTAGTTGTTCATATTAATTAATATTTGCAGAATTCATTGTAGTCCAGATTTCTAAATGCTAATCCCAGCTAACTACATTAGAATTTTGGTATTAATCAATACTGCCATATTTTAATTTCAGGGCGAGCCCTCAGGCGAAGCATTTATTCAAATGAGTTCTGAAGAGGCAGCCCAATTGACCACAATTAACAGACACCGACGACAAATTATTTATGCTGGAAAGAAGCGTGTTATTGAGGTCCTTCAGTGTTCAGGAGAAGATATGAACCTTGTTCTGACTCATGGTATTACGTCACCAACACTGTCTCCAGTCACACCAATTGCTCATCAAGCTGCCGTTCCAACTATTACCCATTCACCAATCATACAAAGACAGATCATCTCTCCTGGTATGAGCCTTTTCTTTCTTACATCCGTCTTGAAATGTATCTTGACAACTATGTGTAATTCCTTTGATAAAAAATGTTCACGAAACTAAATGTAAAGTTTTTCTCCACTTATATTACATGATCTTCCCTTTGCTGTCTTTTCCGTTTCCTCAATACGAGCTTAACAATTTTTCTGGGATAAAATCGTTTCCAATATACAACATTCCAAGATTAAGTTGCATAACACTGAATTGATTTGTGTTTTCTTTCAGGAACCACAGCATTGTTACCATCACTGCCTGGGATGACCAACCCTCTTGCCGCAGCAACCTCGTTCAGCTCAACCTTGCCACTCACACATATACCGCAACCAATGTATGCCTCACCATTTCAGCAAGGAGGTCTTACACCAATCGCTACAGCAGCTGCAGCCGCAGGAGCAACAGCCCCAAGACCGACGATGTTTCCACAAATTATCTACTGGTACCCAACACCACCTGTATCTCCGCAGACTTACTATTCTACTAACACAGGGCCCTCCATGGTCGTAATGCGGGGTCTCCCATTTAATGTATCTCTTCAAGATATACTTAATTTCTTTCAAGGATTCCCCGAGGTATGTCCCTTGACTGAAATGGCTGGGTTAATTTGTATAAACATTTTTAAATATGCTTTTTTAGTATTATTTATATTGTTTGGTTACAATATGATATTATTGTGTCTTTATCATTTCTCTTTTGGATTTGTTTATAAGTATCAAAACATTTTAAAACGTCTCTCTGTCTGTTTGTCTGTTTATTGATAGGGGATTAAGTCAAAGGAAATTTCAACTTTACCTGGACTGCATGAAAGATCTGAAACGCTATGACTAATATTTAAATGTTGTTTCGAATATCTGTAAAACGTTTTCATGTATAACATTTTTTGAGAAAAAGTTGGAACAGGGTTAATTAAAAATGGCGACCATGGATGGATCCACGCTAGGTATACTTGTATTCTAGTGGACATCACTGTGTGTACTCACTAACAGAGGACTCTTATTACTATATGTCTTGTATTGCTGTGAATAACACACTGTCTGTTTGCCTGGAGTTACCACGTTTGAACACAAATAAACAATTATTTATAATTAGTAATTATGTTTTCATAAATGTAGATCTCTCAAGTTCTTTGTTTGATTCCACAAGGCTTTTTTCCTGTCAGTTTGTCAAAATGACAGAATCTCCCTGAAAGATTGCTCACTATTTTTTACAGTTTATTCAAAATTTAAAAACGAAAAAAACTCAACATTCTTATTGTTTACATTAACGTGATTTTCGTGGTACCTCCGGTTTGTAATTCATATTCTAAAGTCTACAGCAATAATGGTTGATGTGTCAAAATGTACGTACATGTACTGCGTATGTCAAATGTCTTTTGTAGTTCTGTGTGTTTCGTCATGTTTAGCTTTTTGCACAGGATATCCAAATAAGCTATTTTTACATTTTCAAATACAGTATTGGATTGGTTAATTTATGTCATTTATATCTATATAAAGTCCTGAACGTGTTTTTTTGCATATGACGAAAGGTAGACATATTAGTTAACTTAATTTCATTCCAAAAATGTTCATATAAGGCTAATTCAAAAATATTTGCTGTAGACTTTTATAGTTTGTTTAAACTGTTCCTCTAACTCTTCTTGTGTTTCCTTGTGTCACATGCAATAAACCTAACACAAACTTTAACAAGTAATTAGCTAACTCATTTCTACATAGCTAGTCCTAGTACCTACTTTTAGGTTTTGCCAACACATCTCTCCATTAAGAATCTATACCTTTTCTCAATAAACTGCCGGGTTTTGTGACACGAGTATTGTGCTTAACATTATAGTATAAGATACAAAAGTATTTAAATTTATGACACCAATTTAGATGAATACTGTAGTCTAAGGAGTAATTCCGTCACAAATATTTTGAATCATTTACGTTAAGATATATTCAGGCAGAAAAAACGAAACTGTTTTACTGTCGCATTGAAACACCTAATTTTTTTCTGTCGGTCTGAATGATCTAACTTGCTGTATACATATTTATATAGTACAGTTGATGAAATAGCTCATGGCAAATTTCTAGAATTTGGTTTATACATTGTATATGTAGGAGCATGATATTTTATTGGAAATAACACGAGAAATAAGACAATTTTCAATTAATTATAGGATTATTAGTGCTTATGATTTTTTGCTAAATAAATGTTATATAATCTTAGTGTAGCAACTTCCTAATCTTATCTAACACTTGTACCCATCTGTGTCTTGCTAAATCTTTCTTTATGTAGAATCAATTATATTTTAACAAAACATTGTTCTGAATTAATGTTACTTAAACTGGGATAATTTTCCAGTAATGGAATCGTAAGTTTACGAGTGCATTACTATATTATAAATTTATTAGCGTGCAGTTGCCGTATTACATAATAGTTAATTTAGTGTTATTTTAGTAATTGCTTACTGTTTATTCCAATGATCATTTTAAATTTACGTGCAAAAAACAACATTTTTATTATTTCTTTTATTCATCTTTAGGTGAGTCCAGAATGTGTCCAAGTACAATACACGCCAGAAGGATTGCCAAGTGGTGACGTCATAATTTCTTTCCTATCACGTGGTGAAGCTGAACGTGCAGTAACGGAGAAAAATCACCAGATCGTCGGTAACAGGATTGTAGAGTTGTTTATGGCATCGTAAATTTAATAATAACATAAACAATTTTTAGTAACGTAGATAACCTTTTAGTAACATAAATTATACTTGGTGGCATAAAAAGACATTTGGTAACATAATGCCATATTTAAAACGATAATTTTAAAAAATATTGTTCAAATTTAATGTTGAACTTAAGTGCTTTATACTGTCAAAAGAATGACTTTTAACCATAATCTGTTCGTACATAATTTGAAATAGGACTGTTTATCAGTTTTCTTAAATGTGGCCAATTTTAACGTCATTGAAAACATAATTTAATGACATATATCTCTCCAAACTGCTTAGAAATAGTCAATTACTGTATTCATCTTGCCAAAATATTTCGCTGTAATAGTTTGTGTTACTGGCACTTACACGTGAATTTGTCCTTGTGATGTTTTTGGGTAACAATTTTATTTTCACTTATTTTTCTCATTTAATTCTTGTCTAATTTAAATGTATATCATTGCTTTATTTTTCCGCATCTCACTAGGCATTGTAAACATTTTTGTCTCAATATTTGTATGTATATTTGATCTGAACTTATTTTATTTGTATGTATAGCTTTCCTATTTTTTTGTCTTAATATACATGTATTATCACATTTTATGGAAAAACATATTCATTATGATATTCTATTGATAATTTGTTGTTGAATAATATTGACTTATTTTATTACTTTTTATGATTATAATTATTGTGTCTTAACTGTTGCTTGGATACACAAAAAGGAGAATTCATTTCCAAAGCAATTATATAATAATCTTGTTGGCGTACTTGTATAGTTTATCGTTCATTTCTATTTTGTAGATATTTTACTTCATTGATGAAAATGTTACTATTAATATACAATCATTTAAACATTTATCTTATATATATTATATATTTCAATTTCTTAAGCTTTTTAGCAAAGATGAAAAAAATCAAATGAGAATTATTCATCTAGTCAGAACCATTTTTGTCATTTTTTAATCAAAATAATTCTAAAAAGTATTTAAAGATACAAAACGATCTGATTGAAACATAATTAAATGCAAAGTTATGGATGATTCATTAAAAAATGTTAAACAAAACTGGGGTTAGGTTGGGCAAATTTCATTAGACCTGTTGGATTTTTATTCTTAATGGATGTCTTGTGAGGTTATGTATTGGTTGTGAGAATATTTTACGTGATCGTTTTTTTTTATTTAACTAAATCTAGTGCCTTTATTGTGTTCAAAGTGCTAACAGAATATTTGTATAATTCTTTTCAAGGTTATACATAGTTGTTCTGTACAAAATATCTATGCACCAGAAATGCATATACATGTATTACAAAAGAAACTTGTGCACTGGTCTACGCATAAGTACTAACTTAAATTTATATATAATTGTAAATATATACATTATTGTTGTACAGTTGATATATTACATACATAGCCTATAATTATATAGTGTGCCTTGTGCAAAGCACATACCGTTGTCAATAGCAACAGAATCACATTCTTGTCTTCCAATTTCAAAATGTTTGGCTTTATGCAAATATGTTCATGATAAATGCTTTATATATTTCAAGCCAACACTTTGTGTACATAGTGTTTTATTTTTGATACTGTAGATATTTTAGAGTCTTCCAGCAACTAAACATTCCTACTTGCAAAGTATTGATTTCATTTACATTCGAAAGAAGAACAATTATCCAAAAGTTTCCAATTCGTCACCAGGATACTCAGTATTTCAACTGATTGTATATAATTTATCAAAGAGGACAAACTTGTTATTGAAGAAGTATGTGATATAATATATTGATGATTCACACAATGTATGGCCCATTATAAGTGATCGATTTTTTAACTTACTCTTAGAGATATTTAACTTGATATTTCCATAAATTTCCACTAATAGGTTGTTTTGACAATTTTTCTATTATTTTATAATGTTTCATTTTGAACTAAAAAAATTAAGCTATAATATATGAAATTAAAACAAAATCATAGACAGTTATTGGTGCGAGGTTTTCTCTGAGTATTCAGGTGACCAATTAGAAACTACATTTTAAAGAATTTTAACTTTTTTTAAAAGAATCAAGGTTACCAAAAGTCCTTTATGACACAGTGGCAATAACTATTTACTATGCAAACTTGGAGTTGATTTATTATTGATTTGTTTGCTCAGATTTGCCAAAATATATGCATTGTCTTCCACATCAAAGTGCCTTTAAACTTTAATACATGAAAATGTAATGAATTTTAGGTTTGAAATCTAGAATGTATTTTGTATATCTTATTATAAATAATTATCATGTCAAATAATATGTAGTAATTGATTATATATGTTTAGCTTTAGTAGTGAAAATGTGTTATATAAATATCTATGTGAAAATTATTTTTTTGACAAGATGTATGTCATATTAATACTTCTCATTGTTTCTAAATTATTAATTGATTAGTTATTTGTACAAAAATTGCTCATTATTCTAGGACTGTTTTTTTCTGACTAAACTGTTGGCAGGGTACTAACATAATAACTGATGTTCGTGTAGGAAAACATTCTGTATAATTTATTGTATTATCCATTGAATTGAATGATATGTTTTACATAGTAGCTGCATGCGTTTAGCGTTACACACAAGAAAAGTGTTTTTATTTTTTAGAGTTATGGAAATAACCATCGACTGTGCTGAACATTTGACAGGAAAATTGAATGATATCCAAAGTAAAACTTGTATAAATTGATAGATCTGAATTCCTATGACATCTGATTTAGAATCTCAATTAGTCAGTCTTGAAATTTTGTATTAAGAGACGTACGGTTTGTTTGGACTAAAGTCTTAAGAATTCTGTCTCCATTTTTTTCTGTTTCATTGAAGTAAGTGCAATGTATATTTTACTGACATATTTGGTATTAGTGTCCATTTTTATTTAAAAGTTAAAGGTCTTTGATTCGTAATTTAAAAATTCTATACATTTGAAGCTGTCCCAATTTACCAGTAAAAATGACGTGGTTCTGCATTCTGCTGTTTCTTCACACTCCCCTGTTTTATGCAACAATTCTGTCAAGTTTTCAGGACGGTAATCAACGCAATAACATGACAAACAAGACTACTAGTGCAATATTTACTGGTAAAGGGTATGCTACCTGAAATACTAAAAGATTGACAAATCTTAAAAATCATATTTTGAACATGTAACCTATAAGCCATTCTCAATACTGGGACACAAAACATTCATCAACTAACGATTACAAAATATTTTGGAAAATGTGTAAATAACGTAAATTACGATAAAAGTCGACATTTTCCCACAGCTGTATTGAATGTCACTATTTTTTCAAGATCTGTTTTAATACGAAATTTTAGCTGCTTTTCCTGGTTGCCGTTGTCCCAGTTTTGAGATTGGTGTGGATTTGAAACGCTTATGACGTCAGTATTACATCACTATGACGTTACTATTTATAGATAATATGATATATTTACTTTGATCTTTGACCTCTGGTGTGTCCTTCGTCTGCTTTGCAAATGACTATCCTGGTGTTATTAAAAGAAAGGCAGTTCTTCTTCTCCTTACAAGTTTACGTTTTTCAGTAATATTGGAAAATAATTCAAGAGACAAGTAAATTCAATTTTGATGCAGACCTCTTGAAATTTTAAACTCTAATGAAATTCCATAGAATATTTTTTATTTCTGGATCTTCAATATCATGTCTTTGTTATTTTCTTCTCCTTTCGTCGTTTAGACATATTCTTTCTACAATGGATCTTATGGTTAGATGCCTTTGGTATTATATCGTAAAAAAGTTATGTAATAGCCTGAGATAACTCATTGTCACTTAGGATAGTCAATTGTATGTGGCATTGCTCTGAACTGCGATTGTCCGTCTGTACGAATTTCAACACACTGATCCAGCTGAATTATATACCTTTATTATATATACAACTATTTGTAGCAAACATTTCTTGCTTCTTGATATTGAAAAAAAAATACGCAATAAACAATTTAGAAAACATATTATGGTGGTGGTTTGGGTGTGGTTTATTTCCATGGTGATGGCTGTTGCTTCTTTGATTTTTACGTGTATATTGTGTTTTATTATGGATTTCTGGAAAAGGTACACAACAGAAGGTGAGGGCACATGTTCTTGTTCTGTCATCTGGTGATTAAATACATGTCTAATTATTTATTAATTTCACAAATTTGGTGAACTTTGGGACGAAGGTTTATCATTGCATAGGTACAAATCGGTGATAGGTATACTTGTCACAAGGAATAGGATTGTACATGTTAAACTAACTAACTGTTTGGTACTTGGGGGACTAAATGGGACACATACGTGTGTAACATATCTACAAACTGTGATATTGTATATAATTTTATTTTTACGACAGATGCTTACAGATGTCGTTAGATATTTATTTATTTGGAATTCGTTTTTGCCATAAATTGATTTTTACGAAGTATTACCGACTGAAAAATATATATTTATCAAGATAGATTACTTTTGTCCATTGTTTTTATGTCTTTCAAGGTTGAAAAAAAACTTAATACGGTTTTATGTTAAAATATCAACAGATCAGTTGATGACCAAAAACATGTGCCTTCTGCCAAAAGAAATATACATAAAGCGAAGTATATATAGATGCTACATGACGCATTCACGGCTTTATGACGTATATATCGTGTGTACCGCGAGTTCTGCTCTTTGATGTATTGTTGTATGTCTTTCAACAGCTATGCTACAAAGGTCAAAGGTGAAGGTTGGCTGTTTCAGCTTGCGCAGTTTACGTCATCGTCACGTGTCAAGTACGTTACATATTGAGAGTTGACAAACTGCTAAACTGGATTCTGGGGTTGGAGTTCCGTGCATGTCGTTTCATGTGTTTGTCCATAACAAGCAATGAACTTAGTGTTCACCATTTTCATTTCCCCATTAAAATCGAGGTATCTTGCATATAGTTCTTGAAGGGAGATAACTTTGACAAGGTAAGGCATAAGAATTGAAATGAAAAGGATAGATTTTTAGTTTGTTATTCTCAGCTCGTAGTAAAATCTAAACATTTTATGCGATAACAAATTTATGCAAGTCACTAAAGTTATCTCCGCGACAAACTATTTGCATTTTACTCGTAACATCCGTAACTATGGTTACGTATGTTACTAATTGTGTTCCTGGTGAGGTGCAATACCTTCTGAATATAAAGCGACGTAGCGCAGAAATATTACGTTTCGACTAATAATCGGGTTGTGGGAATTTAAAAAAAAATAACTGTACTGTAAATAGCAATATTTATACTTTACAAAAGACTAGTCATGACTACATTGCCTGTTTTAATTAGATGATTTACGATGTAGATATTTTATTTGAGGATATTTATCTCAAAGTTTGCACATATCATAACAGTTCAATCATATCAAGTGATACGAAGACTGTTAAACATTACTTCAAGCTATATTTATTTTTTTATTTATGAGATTTTTGCGAGACATTTTAGTAAATATAAATTTTATGTTCGTTTTTAATCACAGTTGTTTACGTTACCGCTATTTTGGTAACGTAAATTAGTTTGTCTTAGAATGTGTGGTTTATTTATGATTGACAAGTACATATCATAAATGTATGTTGTTACTGACTGAAAGCACGAGAAAAATATTATAAACATTAAAATTTGTTTATTATAAAATTCCTCATTTAGTTATTTCCGCAAATGCAATTGAATACCATTGCTAAAATTCACAAATGCTGTTCAAAAGTTGTTAAAATCGAGAAAACTTATCATAATTCACATAAAACAAATAACCATACATAAGTAAAATACAATAATGAACAGCACACACATGTATAAATTTGTAAAGTATGACAAATAAAAATATTAATAACGTAAGTTCAGGTGATAGATCTACAACACTTTCATCTGCATCCAATCGGGTTTGCATCAAAAATGCAGGGCGATGTTGACCTTTGCATATCGCACTTCTACAACTGGTAAACATTACCCAATATAGTTGATTGAAATTTGAAAAGTGAAGTAAAAAATGTTTGTAAACTGGTATAATTATGTCGCCATTATGCAACTTCTTCCAACACGACCTCTCTATACACGTAAAAGCTGTATATCATTACCACATAAACGTGACCATGAAATTAGTCATTACGTAGTTTACAAGAATCATATAAGACTACATAACGTATATTTAGTTTAAAACAATGTACTTGTAATAAACATTCTATTAAAAATATTGCATTTAGAACAGTAAATTAAAATGCAAATATGTTACTATATCGTACACGTCAAGTCCTCTGTACCACGCGGTTATATAAGGTTATAATAAGAGTTCGGTCGTGTACATTACAAAGATTCTTTGACAACAAATACTCGTTTTTGTTTTTGGTGCTGCAACGCTAGAGAGAACCAAGGTAAGGGAAAGGAGTTCTCACAAAAGTTTAAATGATTGTACCGTTATTACATATAAAGTTGTTTGTCACCCACTCCTTGTGCCATTTCCGGTCTCATTCCAGATGGATGTGTTGTTTGACGCTCGCGGAAGTCGTGGAAATGGTTTGTATTGTTATTATACAACAAACGTAGTAGCACAAACACGCAGGTTAGGCAACATAATCGCCGCGCGTTACTTTAAAAATGTTGGTGATCAACACAGAGCCAGACACAATAGCATAACAAACGAACACACTGAACTGGACTTTAGCATAAAATCTGTATCCACGGGAATAAAGCTCATCTGCATAGAAAAATCCTTACTACGTATTGTTACAATAGATAAGTTTTACATTCACATCAAAGCATCAAATGGAGATAATTAATGATTTTTTTCTTCCATCGAAAGAAACCTGAGGCACACAATAAAGACCCCACTTATAACGTGAGATCGTGATATGCTTTCCCTCATAATAAATTCAATGTCATCTCGAGATATACAGCTATGGCAACAGGCAGCATCACTAAGCAGCCTGATAAGCCTTCGCCATTGATAAGCCATTGTTGTCCGGTATATTTTCCTGGAGAATTTGTATATATACTGCCTAGAATGGTAGGATTGTAAATATTCCAGAACCAATGCATAATAGAACAAGCCCACAACGAATGCCTGCAAAACAATAATAGACAATAATGATAAGACTATACAGTCAAACCTGTGTTTGCGGTAACCTCAGACCAAAGACTATCCTGTGAATAAAAGCCATTCTTTGAAAAACTGTCACTGATTACAATAAAATGACCTTCGAATAAAGGCCATCTGTCAAGAAAGGCCACCTTTTGTCTTTCCCAAGGGTAGCCTTTGTGTGTAGGTTTGACTGTAAGCTTAAACCCTTGACAAACGCCAACCAAGATAAAAGTAGACCAAACCGCATAGTGAATGCTAGCAAAATAACATACACCTTTATGTTAACTGATGAAGGATTGAATGAGCAATAAAAATAGATGACGGACAAAATTAGAACACTGAACAACTGCGCAAAACTGTGATTTAGATTGGGCGACAATGTTTATGGTGATTGTTCGGCTAAAATGCAAGTGGAGTAATTATCTGATACTAGTAATCTTGTAGGTTCAAATCCATACAACAGCCAGGGTCATTTGACGACTTGGAGGAAGATCCCAGGCTTACACCAGGGTAGAACCACCAAACCTCCGTAAGTTAGCTGGACAGCTTCTTTACATGTGAATTTTGGTCCCGGGTAGGATTCAAACTCGAGAGGGTAGTGATTACTAGTCAGAGACCTAACCACTTGACATCAGAGTCCCACCCCCCCCCCCCCCACACACACACCCGAAACAATCTTTAAAATACATGTACAACAAAACAATACAGGATTCAGTCCTTATGGCGATATACATCGTATTATTGAAGACCTCACGCCAATAACTATCTAATCAAAACCACATTATCCAATTCTGCTAACTACAAGGCATTTTAGCCAGACAAGCTAACTACATAGAAGTGAAATATTAGATCTAACTTTTACAGAAATACATTTAGGATGTTATACATTAAGATATGTTAAAAGTAAATGACTAGAAGTTTAACTTACCCTGATTTTACAGCAACCCAACCGTGGGGGAAAGCAGCAAACAAGCATGCCAGACATTGAATAAACACTGTAAGATAGGGTTTCTGTGGTTTCAACAAACTTGTAAGTAATACCATGACAGGGATGTGGAATAAACCCCAGACTAATCCACTGAAATAATGAAATCATTTGTACAGTCAAATCTTTGCTGCAGGCTGCAAACAAGCACATACAACATTACAAACTCTAAAGGCAGCTGGCTTTATTACGGAAATCTAATAAATCTTTAAATACAGGCCGTCTCGTTTAGCAGTTTGTCTTACCGAGATGTGGTCTGAAAAACAGGTTTGACTGTATATTCAATTATTTCGCAAAACAAATGTCAATCTCTCGTCTTCTTCAGGATTAAAGACGGTATGGTCATATTCAATAATTCACTATCAATAACTAGTACATAAAACAAAATGAACAGTTGAGTATTTACATCATATTCTGTGATATTCAGTGGTTATTCTCGAGTTTCAAAAGAATATAAAAATAAATCCACAAATATCACAGATAGTACATGGTGGATGTATCAAATATTTCCTTCAAAATTTTAATGGTCGCTAGGATGAATAACCTCATGGTACAAAATTTCAGTAAATTGATCTAACACACTGTTTTAACTCATTAAATTTCCTTTTCTCTGAGAGTTTAATGTTGTACCTACAGCCAGGGTCATTTGGCGATTTTCCAGGCTTAACGGTGGAGGGAGACCCTAGGCTTATACTTAGCCGTAGGAGCACAAACCTTCCGTAAGCTAGATGGACACCTTCCTCACATTTGAAATTTGTCTGGCCCTTGGTGGGATACGAACTTAAAGCGGTGAGGGACTAGTATTTACCAATCAGAGACGATAGCCACTCGACCACGAAGGCCCTCTGTTTATATTTATTCACATATTACCTTAACACAAACGCTTCTATGGTAGAAAATCTTTGTACTAGGCATGGCAACAAGAAACACCTCCATCCAACTTCTTCACCAGCAGCTCGTAAAAAACCTGACAATCTATTCATGTTATGGTCGTGTATGCTGTGCTTACTGAATTTGGCTAAAAAAACAACAATAGGTTAGTGGTATTGATATTAAACCTGACGGGTTGATGATAAGGTGGGTGACTTTCAATACGATAATGTTGAAATACATGTAAATGATAATGTCAAAGACCTCGATAATTTAATGATATTTTTGAAGATATTCACAATAGCATTGAAGACATAATCTGAGACCATGTTGTGTATAATGGTCCAAGACATAATGAAGAAATAGAAGTACGATTCCGACGTTATAGTTCATGTCTAGTGATTGCATTGTATTTGTACTGGTTTTAACTCGGGCTTAAACATGAATTTATACGTGCTTGGCTGTCACCTAACCTTATCAATACTACTCTGGAGTTACCAGGCAGTACTGAAATATTCCAGTAAGTAACAAATAGACCATAAGCATGAAGTATGTACTTTATTTAGTTCGTTTAAAACTTTCTGAAAGTAGAGCATTGTTAAAGTTGTATTATTATTTTTACTGATGATGTTCACAATATATAATGATTTACTTTTAACATGAGTACTTTTCATATGAGTAGTATTCACAATTTGTGTACTTATAAGTGTACTTATATCATTCGCATTCTGTGTGTAAATATGTGTGGTATATATAAAACATGTACATACAAGGTGATGCCCATCCGGCTTGAACAGCGACATATGCGCAACTTTCGACCGCGACGTAGACAAACGCGACTGACGTCACACTAAACACGACACTTCTGATTGGCTTAAACAGAAAACATGTGACATATACAGTTGTATGCTAAGATATGCTCTTCTGATTGGTTGAAAAATGTCACGAAAGACGGGCATGAAGTTTCAGATTTAATTTAAAAAAAAACGGCAAATGCAATATAAAATAGATTAAGACTAGCATACCTTCGATTATCCGGTAAACCGCTTGGAAGATTTATCGGTTAACCGGTTATTATTTAAATAACCAATTATTTAATCTCTAAAAACGACATGCGTTGCTGAGTTGCAAAGACGTTTCTGATTGTCAGATACCATAAGCATGTGATAAATCAAGTGCATATCAAACGACACAAGTTGTTGCACAATCGAGCAAGTAGAATGCGACTTTAGTGACACGAGATTTAACAAATGATACGTGCAGGTAGGGTACGTGTGGGTTATCTTCCCTAGCTAAGATAGACTTTATGTCCCTCTACATACAGCCTCGTTGTCATTTTATATCAACGTGGGTATGCAAAATATGAATAGTGCATATACAGGGGTTTGCAAATATTGCAAATATATCTATTATTGAATAATATGTACTAGTAATCTTTCGTTTTTACAGGTTTAGTATTTTAGTATTCTGCAATACGTATTTCCAAGGAAACTTACTGTATTTAATCCAGATAGTTGTATCAGGAAATCTATTAGAGTACCTTCATACGCATTCCAGCAGAGTGCGGCGGTCCCCGGAAAGAACATGGCGTATGCAAGAAAGGCGAATGATCGTTTACGTAGCACGTATACCCAAACAGCCGTGACTCCCAGAACAAACGTCGCGAATAGAAAACACATCTTCAGGCTTTATTATTGGATGTTAGAATAAATCAATGCGGCTTCAAAACAGAATATCAGTTCACAAACCGGCACTAACTCCTTCATACTTCACGAATTCCATTTTAATCCACCAACATATTACAAACACTGTCACGTAAATGTTTATGCATATCAAGTTTTCCGCTTGTACAGGATAAGTCGCTTGTTTAATTCAAAGGCATAACTCTTACGTAGATAAATATAGAACACGATACGGTCACATTATCTATGCGTCTAGTGTTTATAACTTGCCTATAAACAAGATAGAAAGTAGCGCGTTTGAAACTTGCTATCAGAAAATTTTCATTGAAGTCGAAATGAGTATCAAATGAGTATGTGTACACGTGTGCAAGCAACATACAAGCAAGTACAATGGAACCCCGCTGAACCGGTTCCTCTATAAACCGGTTTCCCTTCTAAATCGGCAAAATATTCTTGTTCCGACTTCATTACTATACAACTCAAAAATCCTCTATAAACTGACATCCCTCTAAACTGACCAAATGACCTGGTACCGGGCTAGGCCGGTTTAGACGGGTTCCACTATATACACTTTATTGATTCATTAATGGATATGAACCATGTATTTAAACTTTATAAAACTATATGATTAATATGTTTAAAATCCAAGTCCCCATCTCATATAAGTCACAATGTACAATATTGACATGTTACAACAATCGATAACTCTCAACACACAAGGACCGGTGATAATGTTAAAAGCAGATAAACCTGCATTGATTTTAGAATGGTGTACTCCGAGAATACAAAATGGTGTGTGAAAAAAAATCAGTCAACAATTGCAATATAATTATATGCTTGGTGTATTCTAAAAGAGTTTTCACTAACTATGAAATACTATAGTATCTCTTTACTGTACACAAAAGAACGCAAGTGTCTAATCATACATTCAAAAACAATATCAGCATATTGTATTTACTATTTGTACAAATCATGTCTATGCGTATCACTGTGTATTCTTTATTATGAGAATTATTTCATCTGACTAGCAATCTAATCATCTGATTACAAACTACGTCATAACAACAGATTGTGATGTTTTGTTCGTTTGTTTGTAATAATTCAACTTAATAATGAGATCACCTCATTTTTACGACCAATTTTTCGGGTCCAGAAGGTGGTCTCATTTTCGAGGTTTTACTGCATGCGGTTTATCTAGGTACGTCACGTGGCCCCCTATGTGGAACGGATTTGACTTGCGCAGTGCTTGGAATCTTCACATTTAGGTGAAGGTACGGGTGATGCAGGTGTCACACCCATAAATTAATTTGAGTGCTTCAGTATGGCTAAAGATGTGGGTGATAATTATAACAATTAAAGACCACCATATTGTTACGTTAACTTACAAGTTTTTTTATCATTATTATTTGTTTAGGGATAAACGTCGCACCACCAAGCCGAGTCATCTGGCGATTTTTTCCGGTTTTAATGGTGACGGGTGATTTTCAGTCAGTTCTTGACTGTTAGTGAATACCAGTAGGTGACGGATTAAATTACCTACTTTGGAAATATTAGAATAAACTAACAAAAGACACAGCAAACATTTTATTCTTCCATTGTAATTATATCAAGTTACAATCAGGGTTGTTATATGTTCTATGTTCTGATATATGTTCTATGCCGTATATCTAGAAAATTGCTGAAACCGGTAATATATCTAGTTTAAGGATGTTAATAGTTATGATAAGTTATGTTGTACTGAAGTCAGTTCAGAACAAGGTAGACCCAATATCATGACTAAGACTTTATCGACTAAAATTATTTAATTCTAAAACAAGGTCGACATTTTCGAAATAAAAACAACCCTGGGTAAATTATATGGCAGTAATTACATTAAAACAAAGATACAAGTATTTTTCAGGGTTCATGTCTGCATCCTGTAGTATTTTAATCATACCAGGACGCTGTCAATCTACTTGGTGACATGGATTCTGTAGGTAACCTTGTTCTCCGCACGTAATTGTCAAATACTCCACATGAATCGCTCGAATCTACATTAGGGGACATGCGTTATGACATCATGCCCCCAACCAGTTCATTTCAAGGCATATTAGGTAGGGTAAATGAATAAACACAAATTAAAGATTGGCCGTTTTTCGTATATTGACCGTTATTCGCAGCAGGCCTTTAACTCATGTTTGACTGTACATACCGCATCACGAATATAATCAGTTAATACGGAAATTATAAAATAAAAATGTCAAAACAAATAATAACCACTGGGTATTTAAAGTTAGTCGTAGACACTTACTTGTGAGTTAGATAATACGCATGTATCAACTGATGTCAACACGAAATAATTCTTATAAAAAATTGAACAAGGCATTTGACTAATTCATTCAATAGTAACATTAAATGGTTTTATCCATGGTCGGTATTCTGTGCATTGTATAATGGCTAATTAAACGTAAAATATATCTAAAACAAAGTTTGAATTAAAAAGTATAACTTCGCATAAAAAAGTAACGGTGTGTACATTTAATAACATATGAACGTTTATTTACACAGTAATTAGATTCCAATTAATACAGGCACTATCATGGGCATGAAATGAACCAGTACACTGGTATAAGCATTCTTAATTACGTGACATCGCTAAATGGTGATAATTTCAACTGTTCTTTGTTTTTTCGTACAGCAAGTTCCACCAGAATCGTTTCGTCTTTTCCTAGAACAACTGGATGTACTTGCTTGCTGCATTTCGACACAAGTCTCATCAACACTGTGTTTGTTATATGTTTCCCACCCATTAAGAAATCGCTCTTCAATACGTGCATCATCCTTTGTCGACTTCACGAATTGCATTCCTTTTTTATACTGGACCGTTTCGTCCATTTCGTTAATGTCTAAATATCCATCCTTTACCAACAAACTGACAAGATTTTCAACTGGAACAGTTGACTGTTCCAAGCATAATTTAACGATTGCTTTACTTAACGCATCTGCGTCATCAATGGAGTTATTCTTCAGGTATATTTCAAGTTCTCTCTCGCAGCGTCTGTCAGCCTCGTTATCGTCAAATAACAGAACACTTCCGGTCCGCAGAGCTAAATGTTTAGCGGTATTCAGAACGGAATGTTGAAAAGAGCACAACTTTTTCTTCACGGTGTCAGAGGAAGTGCTCATCTGCCCAAAATCATGCAGCAAATTTTCCATTTTGTTAAGTTTGAAACGTTTGTCTTTACTGGAAACTTTTAGGACAGAAGCGAGCCAAGTGGCAGTATCCGTATCCGCCATGTTGTCACTGGAACCCAAGTAAATATTCAGTGATACTCCCGTTTCAGTGGATTTCATAGTATTCCTTGCTCCAATATTTTCATTTATTTCTAGCAAAGCTTTTGTCGGAGACACCACGTATAGTACATTACCATGAATTTTAATGAAATCTTTGATTTCTTCACGCGTTTTCGGTTTATTTTCAGTTTCAAAAAGTTGCAAAAGAACAAAAGCAATTTCCGGTTCTAAACTTAATGGCCAAACAAACATCGGTTGGTTGATGACATTCAGGCGTCGTTCGCTTCCCTTCCTAGTTAAACTGTGCGCAACAGTTTCCCGCTCACCAAGCGAAGTTCTCTCTGTTTCCATGGCATCACTTAGCCCTGATGAACGTGAGTACCTTTCGTCAAGTTCAGACTTACAGAATTTGTTAATTTCATCTAACGTTTCCTTTTGTATATCATCATTAGCTTCTTTGATCAGAGCAGCAAAACTGCCGTAAGTGTTGTTAGAAATTCTTCCAAGCGAATTTCTAATCTGGTTGCCGAATGTATCCAGAGCGGATTTAAGGACTACGAATGCTTCTTTAACCGGGAACTTATAGGTTATTGAATTGTTTTCGATTTCCAATAAACCTATGTCACATAACACTTCTAAAACTTTGCGGAAATCTATAATGGTTTCGACCATACACGCCGAAGCAATAGCATGTGCGGGACATGCCGAGTTCACAGTCGTCTTGTCTCGGTTTTCGTACCAAATCTGCAATCAGAAATAAAAAAGATCTAACTATGACTGACCTTGAATGACCTTGAGTAAACTTTCCTGAATACCGGTGGTGGTTTAATAATATGCATTGAGATTCCCGGTTTAACCCACATTAGAACGTTCAAGTTCGGTTCTGGATTTTATGTATGGCTAAATTTTGGATAATTATGCTATACTTTTTTATTATATCAGTTTATTTGGTTCAATTTAGGCTTGTGTTTTAGTTGTACCTTCGTGTAACATTTGTTTAATTTAGCAAAACTTTGTATATATCTAAAAATAGGTACGAAGATTAAATTACACTTCCGTTGTTTCCAAAAAATCGGGGGTACAAATCAACAAACTGAATTTTCTTTTCAAATAAATTATGCTATAATGTATTTATAATGATTAATAATAATAAGTTTCATTGATTTTAAAAAAATCACGCTGTATCATTTTCAATCAATAAAAACCTATAAAAATTATAAAGGTTCTCAGAATATGTCCGCTCCATTTTGAGGTAATGATTTTGGATTTTGGAAACGGGTATAAGACGCAGATTTCGAATCTTGCATAATTGAATGGCAATATATGCATACATGCACAAAAATAATATTTGATGAAACGAAACTTGTGAAAATAATGGGGAAACCTAATATTTGAGTAAATTTTTGCTGACATAAAAATGGCTAAATATCCATTTTCGTTAAAACTCTCCAAGCAATAAAATGTACACAAAGGATATTGGCTCATATTACTGGAAAGATAAATAATTTCTTAACTGAAAGTTGAAAAAGTTCAAGTAGGCCTAGTAAATGAGACAGAAGTCTTAACGCAAGCGAACTATGTTATGCTACATAATATTTTATTCATTTTAAAAAAGAGGCGGAGTCAATGTTGAAAATCGGCTTCATGTTCATGCGATGCGATGCGACCACTTATGGGAGTCTAGGCAACTCACAATATTTATTATATTCTATGTAAGAACGTTTGTATAATACTATGTAAGTATTCAAAAAGTATGTACGTACAACAAGTGAATACTTTTGTCTCGGACTATTAATGGGTGCAAAAGTGTTCACGATTAAAGAAATTGCCGCGTGCCACAAAATAGAAACTTGGTTAGATTTTTCCATTTTTCCATAAGTCGAACTTCGTCTGACACGTCCAAAGTTTCATATGCGTTTGTTTCAAAAGATATACTTTGAGACTAATTATTATTTACCTTCACGTTTTTTAGCACTTTGGTGTGGAGCGGGGAATCGCACGGAAGCACGAACAAGTGTCTCGCACTTTTAGAAGCTACGTCCGTCAAGTATACAACTATTTCTCGATCAAGTTCTGTGTCTTTTCTGTAAATCTTAAGCAATTTCTTTCCTGTTGAAATTTTATGAAAATCCATTTTTAACAAGTGTTTAAGACAATCGCGTACATAAATCACTTTTTTCTCGTTTTCCAAAGCGTTTTTCAATTTGATAAGAGTCTTCGGACGATTGTCAACTGACAGTTGATTCATATTTTCCAACTTTTTTACAGCACATTTCAGTAGTTTTTCCTCGTTCTCCATTTTCGAAACATCTGTTTCACTTATAAATATAGTTAGGAGCAGGCAATACAATGTATAAATACATACTGGAATTTCCCACCATGTTTCTATATATAGCACAATATTGTACATGACTGACTCTGCGTTATTTTTAGCTACACTGCTTACTGACCTGAGTCAACCTTCAGCCGGTCAATAATCATTCGGATCAAAGTTCGGGTGTTTCCGTGAAAAAAAATCGTGAGGCCCAACAATAGGGTACCGAACTGCTACAGCGTTAGTAAAAAAAAAAACACTATATTTACATGTCACGGTTATATGGAAATAGGGCTGTAAATATTGTATTCACATTGTACGTAAAAAGGGAAGTAAAAAAAGGCGGAGAAATTCTTCTGCATAATAGTAAAAAATATTTTGAACATGTCGCTTGACAGCACTTCACGGCCTGCAGAATTCTTAAAAAAGCTAAGAAACAAATCCATCCGGTCATAATATTTCATTGATTATAAGCGAAATAAACTGTGTTATCAAGATAGGATGTTTTGAATAAATATGATTCATTGGTCACAGGTGGATCTAGGGTTTTACTCGTAATTTGGAGCTAAGAGGTGCATGTTATGTTCTTACGGCCTCAGAAATACATGGCGAGTTAACAACGTGAATGCATGAACTGGCAGAGAAGAATCCCTGTAGTGACTTGCTTCACAATTTCAGTCAAACCTGTGTTTGCAAAACCACCTCCGAATAAAGACCACCCTGTAAATAAAGGCCAATTCTTTGAAAAACTGTCATGGATTATTTAGAACAAACTGACCTCCACCTGTCAATAAAGGCCACTTTTTGTCTTTCCCAAGGGTGGCCTTTGTTCACAGGTTTGGTTGTATAGTGATACAGAAAGTTCTGTCAGTGAACATACATTAATTTCTGAAAGGAATTTTTCATACCTGTTAACTTAACAGTCCTAATTTACTTGTTTATGTCTAGTCAGGCCATCCTTTAAAAAAATAGGATTGCGGTAATGCGACCGACTAAAAAAATCGCCCCGGCTCAACTTTTCTAATCCTTCCAGTAAAAAAATCCCTTCAGTTATTAGTAATTGCTTTCTGGAAAAAAATCCCTAAAAATATGTTCGGTCGCGTTACAGCAAACAATTTTTTTTTAAAGTTGGCCTTAGTGAATTTTCAGGATAAGGAAATAGGCGCTAGTTATAATATACTACCATTTCCCGGCAAAAACAAAACAAAACGGGGTGTGCGTCAATGTGTAATTAATGAAAACACGACCATTTCTACGTTTATTGCGTTCAGAGTTGAGGTAGAAAATTATGTTTCAATCCAGTTGGCAAATACTGGTTACAACTCTTTGGAATCGGCCTTTCTTTAATTTCTACCTCTCAGAAGTGCTGAGTTGAGCTGCCTCGCTGTTTCGGGTAATTAGTTGTTTCGTCAATTAAATCTCCCGATTTCACCCAGCCTGGCAAACACGAAATATAAAAACAATTCATCAAATACGACACTAAAACGGACTTACCGCAGAGAAATTTCCATAAAATAAACATTCTTATTGGAACCATGCAGCGTTCTTGTCTTTTAAACCATAGGTCTGTGCTCATCCGTCACCCAATATGTGACATCATTTTCACTGTGGTGTTCATTAGGTAATTACAATGACACGCGCAACAGTGATTATTCGGCGGTTTCCGTGATTTTCCGTAAAATTATATTTCCTACATAATGAGTATGACGGAGTATCATTCGGAATTTTGCCGGAAATTCACGAAGTTTCCCGAAAACCGGCAAGCGCTCTTTCGCCAAGCGGTGGCTATCATTCTTCGTTGTCAAGCCCAAAGTAATTCAAAGTAGTTGAATTACATCAAAGAAAATATAAGTTTGTATTCAGACATTGAAGTTATGGAGAAACAAACTGTATCATCGCGTGTAAGAAATTTTTCTCTGCCTTATGTTGAAGGTTCCAATCTCGTGACGGATTGCCCGGATTATCGCGCTTCGTTGGATACCAAATTGGTAATTATTTATAATTGTTTCTATGACAACTACTTGAATACAATATAAAGTTATTATATATACATTTTTATGGTTGATTTAATGATAAGTTTTAATGCCATCAAATGCATGAATCACGGGATTGGAGTATAATAAAATAGAATCTAGATTATATTTAGGTAAAATCGTGAAAACAAAGAATTTTTATTTGGTTTGTTGTATATTCCGATAATAATACCGTGTAGGCAAATAACATAAAACATTCAAATAAAGCAATTACGCCGGTCTCTAAAATTCGACTCTGATATTTTAATAACCATTTCTTCTTGCATTTTTTCTTTTTTGTATGTTAAAAGATAATTTTATGAATACCAAAAACGTAAACATATTTAATTGGTCAATATGACTACACCGTTGTAGTTCAAGTTAAACTAAATATGCACCTGAAATAATAGTTGTATCACTACAGCAACAAAAATTAGATTTTGTATTTTCAAAATTAACAAATTGTATTTTATACATGTACCGTACAGAAAACGGTGGTTTGTATTGCACATTTCAGTGTTTTATAAATAGTTTGGCACGTGTATGGAGGCATCTCACATTTTCTCCTTTTTCGCAAATAAAAGATTTCGTTCGTTTCGTATCTTTCATTCATACGTTCGTTCATTATGAAGCAATCGCAAATCTGAGGTAAAATAATTATACACGTATCTGCCTCTAATATTCAGTTAGATAAGATAAAAGAATGTTAAACACGCCTGCTTGTGATAGTTGAAAACTTAATTAAAAACGTAAGCGAGTTGTTGAGGTTATTCGTTTCCTAGCTACCAAAACAAGTTGTAATAATTTCAAACAATTCTCAATAATACAATTACTGTGCGGTTAACAGCTAAACGGCACACAAATGAAGAAATAATGTACGATGTGCATTTTAGAATAAATGAATTTATTATCGAATCAAAATCAAAGATGTTACCATTGAGCTTTGAACCTCTGACAAAATTTAACCAAGTTATAGAATTATTTTGTTGAAAACTTGTTAGAAGATCAAATGTTAAGATTAAAAACTGTTTCTGCGAACAGTTCTCAAAGCCATACATACCTAGTTATATAAAAAAGTCTACACATTTTAATATCGGTATTTTACACTATGAACAGGAACAAACTCACAGTTTCCGGCCCTTCTTAGATGACAGTTCACCAATATGGTACGTACGGGGCGATGTTCGACAGTCAACTCTTTGTCCACAAATGTAAGTCTGTAGTACTTTATGATATTGGTATTATTAAATCATAACGGTAAAATTCTCATTTCTTCCAGTTGCAATCGTATGGACAGGACCGTGGGCTTCCGGATGTCTTGTATAAAAAAAACTAGCCCTAAATCATACAAAGCGCGTTTCACGGACCATGAAGGACAAACGATTTAAAGCCAGCTAAAAATTGATTCCATGCTTAATTGAATACTTTATTACACAAATACATCACGATTTTCACGTGAATTGTGAGTATCACTCGGCCATTCATACTTGTACAATTTGTCAAAATAGATCCCTGCGCACGAGATTATCGTAGAAACTGCAAATCTTTCAGAACAGTTGCCTTAAATAAAGGATGTGCAGGCGGGATTTTAAACTTCCTTGATTCATTGCCTCGTACTAACTTGATGAAATTGTCACAAAATATTAGCAACAAATTTGTATAGGCCGGATTTTCATGATAATAGTGGTTGAACTCTTCATGGTATGAAGTCTACTTTCGTTTCAAAGTTGCTTAGCATTGAAGATTTCGCCTCAATGTGATCGCTCATCTATTATTGCCAATGGCAATGATAAGGTATGTGTACCATTTCAGGATTTATCAAGGAATTGACAGGCTAAACTCCGCTAGAAGAAAACCTGTCGTTAAGGACAACACTGGTGCCTTGAAATTGTGGTTAATACAACACAAAAGAAATCCATACCCAAATAAGCCAGAGAAAATTATGCTCGCAATATTGTCGAAAATGACATTGACCCAGGTATCCACGTGGTTTGCGAATGCCAGAAGGAGGCTGAAAAAAGAATACCCGGATGAAGAATTTGAACTTATTGCCGAGACATTACAACAAAACCAACATTTTACTGAACGCTGAAGCAATTTACAGATATTTTGTTAAGCATGTTAGTTGAATGTTTGAAATTGTGCTAGACTATAAAAAGTGAAAAATAATTCCATTATTTTGTAATTATGTCGTGTAAGTAATTGTGTTAATGATTCTGTACTAAGTAGCTAAACTGACCATTTTACATTATTCTAGTTTTAGTAAATAAAGAATTACATGTACATTACACAGATATGGTGTAAACCATGAACTATCATTTTGATCTAGACTGGTTGCTTTTTAAATGTCAATCTTTAAACGACAGAATACCTGCGAAAGGCCTAATCAGCGTCACTGGCCATTCCATGAAAATATTGACCGGGATTTGAACCCGGATCTCCGGGTTACAAGTCCAGCGTACTAACCCGCACTGGACCACGGTCGCGACCCCCATCTCTCTGATGCTTCCGACAGAAGAAAACACATCGCTTGTTACATCACGTCTTTTCACTATAAAAGAAACCCACGACTGTGGGTTTTTATTTAAAAGCAAATTAATTAAATAGTTTTAGTTTTTTGTTTATATTCATTGAGCGGATTAGATATCAATAAAGAGTAAAAGCATTGCCTGGTGAGATATTTAACGTTTCGTCACCATATTGGCAATTTAATCCAATCAACCTTGTCCATACTTCATGCTGACACTCATCAAATTAATGCAGCAATCATCCCGTGTTCTTTTGAAGAAAGAAAGAAAACATGGGTGATATGCATGAATAGTTCAACCGCGCTTTAACATTCGTCAACAATGGAATTGGTGTTCATCAGACCAATTATAATTCGGAGATGTAAGCTGGGAATTATATAATTGTGAGCTGCAATCATAAACGCCCAAATACACAATCCACATTTTTTAATTCCATTGTTTGGAATCCACTACGTTTAGTTGTGTTTCTTCTACCCATCAATACACAAGTATATAATTTTAGAATTAGACAGCTGTTCAGTCTGTTCACTTCGTCTAGTCTGTAAAAGATTTTGTTTTGCTAGCGTAAACAAATTCATTTGCACTCATTTGAGGTTAACAACAACAGTTTTTGTAAGGATTATCTGTTTTCTGTATAGTTTTTTAAACATTATTATACACTCACATTAGGAGATAATTATGTTCTTGAAATATGCATCCTGTTTTTATAAAACTTTAAAGCTCGGGTGCGTTGTAGAATCAACTTTAAAGGGGAAGTAATGTTTAGCCTTTATTATACATGGGTATCGAAACCATAGGTTTGAGAAAACATGGATTTAATTTACTACGAGCTTTTCGATAAGTGAAACTACTTCAACATGAGCAGAACAGATACCTGTGGTCAGTCTCACGTTAATTCAGAGAACAAGATACAACTGTACAGTGTACTTACAAAAAATCGCATGAATGCAGAAACAATTGTGTTTTATGTATTAGAAAAATAAAATATTTTTTTAAATAATTTATTCTAAAAGGTAAATTACCACAAGCTGAAATCCTGGTGCAGTTCGGTGAAAATGTTCAATGTACAAACGTATTCATTTAATTCCGTAATGATGAAAAATCCTTTCAAATCAGCGAGTGTCAGTTATTTCATCAGCCATGATATATAGATACAATTAAGTCTCAATTGCTCATGGTGAGTACGTAATATCCCGGAGGATTTAGCGTATTAATCAGTAAACAGCTTCTGTTGTGTTGAAAATAAGAACTTTGTTCTACGACAAAATAACCAAGTCTTTCAAAAACAACCAATGGTGATTTGTGTTACAGGTTGGTGCTAAAACTTAAAATCCGGAATTCATACCGTATTTTATGTCTCGATGGGAATGTGTGTGCCATTCACTATTTAAATTACGATGGTGATTACGGAATCTTATAAAAATCGTTTTAAGGTTGCAGTTATTTCTACAAAGCGCATGCTACTCATACTAAAACAACCAAACTGTACACTGTTCAATGCTTGTATCCATTACATGAAAATATATAGGTCATTTATATAAGTATTTCATGACTTAATTCATACTTAATTCCCCAGGAAATTTGTCAGGAGTATATTGATTTGTCGATCACGCAATCATAAACCTATACATGTTGTATATCATGTAGAGACTCTGACATGCGCACATACCTATACCATGCTTACGAATAAATACTACAAGTCTTTATTCGGGTACTTGACGCGATGAATACTTAAAATTATACATTATTTTATTATATATTATTATATTTCGGACTTTCCTGATCATTTATCTTCATGTATAAAATGAGATACTCATGTGCTATATAGATCTTAAACTTTCAACGATGAATTCAAATATCAAAAGTCGATCTGGACACGTGTGTGGATTATAAAGTTAATTTAATTATGAGGCCGTCAGTTATAATTATTTTTTGCTTTCTATACGTGGGTTTAATACCGATTTAAATTACATCCTGAAAATAACTCATACAAATAAAAAATATCAAATAAAGTTAAGATACAAGGTATATATTTTATGATTATTCAGCCAGGGACTCTATATTACATGTTATGTAGGATCCCTGATTCAGCTCACCAACTCAGATTTATAGAATATAATAAGTCCGATTAAAATCCGTGAAAATACACAAATTATAATAAGTTTAAAGTTAGTTAAGTGGTTTAATGTTTTCACATTTATGTTGTGATTCTGTTGGCTTCAGTTTCGGACGGGTTTGAAGTAAACGGTAAGAACGGCGTTTATCACATCCAAATTGCAATTGAAATCCCGCGATATATTGTCCAATAAAAACGACCGACACAAAATTTTGAATCGCGAATGGACATCTGAAAGAAAACAAATAGTTTGACGAAATTTTCAAATCCATATATTTGGTACTATTGAAAGTAAGTGGTGAGTTGTTTTTAGTAGTTTTATAATCCCAGAATTAAATGGTATTTGTGTTTATTTGACAATACCACGTTGAAAATATATTTGATCGACATTGACAATACGAACGTGTCCCTTCAAGATTTTGAGTTTGTCTAAATCGTTTGTACGTTACTAAATCGGATTGCTATGATGTCCTGTGTAGTTTTTATAGTTCCCTGAAAACCTACATTATCATCATGACTATATATTGGTGTCATTTGACTGAGATTGCCATTTAGTTGTCGCTTTTAAATAGTACAGTACTCAATGATCAGGAAAGAAATTTTCTGAATGAGACAATGGCCCTTTCGGATGCAAAATCAGTGTGACATTTTGAAAACCGATGTGACATTTTCATGTGGCGATATCTGAGTAACAATTAAAACAGTTCATAATTATTAGTGTCAATCTGTTAGGCGCTTGTGGATAAAGAAAAGGAAGAAAAGAAATTGTCAGATGACACAGAGCGTCTATCTTTAGGTGCTTGCTTTTGCAAAAGGAAAGAATTGCATTAAGCGTCAGATGAGGCAGAGCAGCAGTATTTACATTGTACTCATTTCATTTCATACACGAAAGGAACGAAAACGGGAATATGCCTCAGACGCATTAGTTGCCAAAGACAATGTGACAGTTTAAATTTTAATGTGACTATGGCTCATGCCTTTCCCGATCACTGCAGTATGTTGTATTGCGGATACATTTCAGGTGTGAAAGCGGGGTTCACGCATTTTTCACCCTTTATAGAATTGATTGATTGAAATTAGTGACTGTCTGTTTTGAATTCATCGTATATTTCTATTCATATGACATATGTACAGACATAGAAAAAAATGAGTCATCGTCAGATTTAGTTATTCAAGTGATTGTTTTACTTTAAATGGTTAATGTATTAACAAAATTTTTGAAAATGACTTGATTTTCTTTTCAGCTGAGATGGAACAAAGAGTTTTACAGCCACGCCAAAATAACACTCAGCCAGAAACTGCTAGTGCAGGGGCTCAAAAACCTCAAAGTGGAGAAGAAAGATCTTCATCTAAGTATGATATATTTTGATATTACTTACAGATAAAACTAAGTTTAGATTTGTCATTTATTTTTGAACATTAGAGCACATGTTATTAAGAAAAACTTGTCAGTATACTCATTATTGATTCAAGCTTCCAGAAAACTTGCCTGACATTTGGTCAGAGAAACTTAGAAATTATGTTGGATCAAACTCAAACAAAAATTGTCTAACCGAATATATCATTTATGATAAACATACTTTGTTTTTCTTTTTTTTCATTGTACATATTTTTTCTTGTGTACTTGTTTGTCTGGTACTTTTTTGCTACATTGGCCTCTGTGGTCGAGTGGTTATGATCTTGTAATTACTAGCCTTTCACCTCATTGAATCCAACTGGAACAAAATTTCACATGTGAGACAGCTAACCTGCTGGCTTGTGGAAGGTCGGTTCTTCCTAGATATAAGCCTGGGGTCTTCTCCACTGTTAAACCTGGAAGTCCCCAAATTGCAACAGTTGTTAGTGCAACATTAAACTTAAGTGTTTCTTACATTATAACAGATTATAATTATTTATATAGAGTTCTTATTTGGCAGTAGACTGGGGAATGGTGCAATTTTGATTTTAAACTCCAAATTTCTTTTTTTGTATTTTATATGTGTTTAAAACATATTGCAGCAGTTACTAAATAATCATTTTGTTTCAGCAGAAAATGGTCATTAGATGACTTTGATATTGGAAAGCCGTTAGGTAAAGGAAAGTTTGGTAATGTGTACCTTGCAAGAGAGAAAAACAGCAAATATATTGTTGCACTAAAGGTTAGTTAAAAAAACTGCTAGTTTTAAGATGGTAATGTGAATATTTTAAAGTCGACATTAATAATTGTTTAACATCAGACATTCAGTATCAAAAACTGGATGTTATTTCATCTATAATTGTAGACAACTTAGTAAGTACATGAATTGCATTTTTTTCTTGAAATATAGACTATATTAGTTGAATGATCTTATGAATTATTTTGCTCTATTGTCCGTGTTAATCTAATTTCATTGTAGTTATAATTAAATTATCAGTCACTTGAACACATGCAAGATTTATCTTATTTACAGTATTATATCTCACTAACTTCTTTTAGTAGATTTAACAATCACAATTCTCAGTTTCAAATTCATGTTTGCACACGTATCTATTTCAGGTGCTATTTAAATCACAGTTACAGAAATCAGGAGTTGAACATCAGTTGAGAAGAGAGATTGAGATCCAGTCTCATTTAAGGTAAATACAACAGCCAGGCCTTTTCCAGCAATTTTGGGATCAGGCACCTTGCTTGAATTTGGAAAGAAATTGTGGCATGTTGCTACATTTTGGGAAATTTGAGAAATATTTTGTTTCAATAATACTTGCTATTGCGCGACATTTTACGCGAAATCTGACGATATTTGAATATAGTGTATTGTGTTAAAATCTGAGTGTGCCATAACACATATCAAGGTCACTGCTACAGTGTGACTTATAAGAAATCTGTGGGTACTTTTCAATTAGATGTGTACTGGATTTATTTACCACTTTTTACCGCTGTTTGGGATATTTTTGAAAATGGAAAAAGAAGGCTATTTTGTATTGGGAATGGGCTTAAAACGAGTCTTCATTAAAATATCAGTTTCAATGTGCTTAACACTGCAACATATCTTACATATAGAAATACACCTTAAGAAAAAGAAAAGACGGTCGTAATTTTTATTGATAGACATGCTGACTAAAATACCCACAATGGTATAAAGAGTAGAAAACAATGGTAAAAGGTATAGAAAAAATGCTGTCATTCAGCTTAATGCTATTGCATATTGGGATAAATTTTAGCTGAGAATTTTGTTGACTTCAAATTATTATTGGCCAAGAGTCATTTTTGACCTTCAATTTTGACATCAGGTGAGCACCAGGTGGGACAGTCATACTGATTGTCTTTGTGGCTCAAATTTTTTTTTGTGTGTTTCAGACATGACAATATATTAAGATTATTCGGATATTTCCACGACAAGACTCGGGTTTACCTCATTCTAGAATATGCACCAAAAGGTGAACTTTACAAAGAGCTACAGAAAAATAAAAGATTTGATGAAAGAGTCACATGCAAAGTAAGTTGATTGTTTGATTTCAAGGTTAGGCCAGCAGCCCTTTTTTGGGGTTTTTGGGAACAGGTATCAGGTCCCTTAGGTAGGAGAAATTTGCGTCATGATGCACCAAATTGATTTTTCCAAAGGTTTATAATCATGACGAAACAAAACACAAAGTTATGTCTAAACCATTCTATATTTACCACTTATCACAATATTTTACATGATTAATTCCATGGAAAAAATAGTTATAAGTATATGATGACAGAACATTTACAATTTTTTTAATTACGGGGATATTTTTTTCTTTCAATGGGGGAAAATATATACCATTTTATTTTGAGGTCGAATACCAGACCCAAAAATGGTTTAGAAAAGGAAAAATGATAGTCATGCTTCTGGTGACTTGACCAAAAATTTGGGCGGGTAGTTTGCAAAACTTTTCTAATCTTTAATTTTCTAAGCCCCCCTCTCATGCTTTTTGGATATGATTCATCCCCAAATATATCTTTTTACCTCTATTTGCCAAAGTTGCAATTTCTTAGATTTTGCTATCAGGATTGGGGCCAAACAATAGGGTTTGGTTGGTGAACACAACTTTTCTGGCCTAATTGATGGATGCCTACCAGTTTTAGTGGATAGAACTTCTTTATTTTTGCTTTTATCTAACATTGTGATTTCTTTTTCAGTACGTATACCAATTAGCAAATGCCTTGAAATATTGTCACAGCAAAAAAGTAATACATCGTGATATAAAACCAGAAAACCTTCTCCTTGGGTTGACCTCTGACCTCAAGATTGCTGACTTTGGGTGGTCTGTACATGCCCCATCTTCCAGGTAAGTTGTTGGCCACAGTCAAAAGTTTTCTGAAATTTTCTGGAACCTTGAGTTTTTCCAAGGTCCGGACCCTACTGGTTTTTATTGTGTCTGTGGCACTGTTGTTACAATTCTGTTTTCTTTTTTTTAATTTTCTGCTTTCACCCATGGTTGTTAGATCGGTACACATGGTAATTACACAAATGTCGCTCTCCTGCACAACAGTATGGTCTAAATCAGGTCGTCAAGTTTTACCAACAGTAATAAGATTGTTGGCACAAATTTTTGGTTCACAGCCATATGGCCAATATCTAATTTTTTTTCAGGGTCTCTAAATTGGCTAACAGACTGTATGTTTCTATTATATGTGTTTTAAATGAACTTGCCCATATCCATCTTTTCTTTGGCATGGTTCACTAGGATTCACCACTTGACTTTATACATGACTGTTAAATGCCTTACTGTGCAAATAATTTATCAGTTTAATTTTTGCTGCAGGAAGTATAACTAAGTTTGTTTGCCTTTACCAACTGCTGACTCAAACAGATTTATTGTAAAATCTGGGAGAATGATTTTTCTATCTATGCTTTCGAGCTGCATTCCACTCTTTTCTCCCACCTTGTCAAAATTTGTCTTGGTGTCGAAAAATATCTGAATAAAAGAATTTTTTTTCTACCGACCAACTCTTCTAAAACTCATGGTCAATAAAGGGCAAACAAACATACTTTTAATTTAGGCCTAAGCTCTAAATCTTAATTATATTCGTCCTGTTCATCATTTATAGATTAAATGAAAATAATTTCCCTAGTTACATATATAAGTGTCTTCCAGCATGATAGGTAATTAGTAATTTGTAATTTATTTAACGTATAATTGAATATATTGTGTAAGAAAGTGTAAGAAAAAACTGGATATAAGTAAATTACCAATTGTTGATGCTGAAAATCATGTAAACTTTTCAGGAGAACAACATTATGTGGAACATTAGATTATCTCCCACCGGAGATGATTGAAGGAAATTATCACGATGAATGCGTGGATTTATGGAGTCTCGGTATTCTGTGCTATGAATTGCTGGTTGGTAAACCACCATTCGAAACAGAGAGCAACTCGGAAACTTACCGTAGGATCACAAAAGTTGACATACGCTATCCGTCTTTCATCACATCAGGAGCAAGAGACCTTATATCTAGTGTATGTTTAATTTATTTACCTTGAAGTAACGTATCTACACAGGGGCTTTTTCCTTCTATTGCAGGTTTCATTTATTTACGTCTTCCTCAGGAAGAACTTTAAAATCATGCTGTTTTCCCCTAAAATTCAGTTTACATTAAGGTTTTCTTCCCCTTTTTGCAAAAATATCATGTTTTTTCCACAAATTTAAGAAAAAGGCCACATCCCTACCTGTGAAAAAAGTTCTGCTATATTTGTTATGATAATTTTAGACTTGCTAATTTGCCGGACATATTAAGAAAGATGTTTTCGTTGACAGCCATGTTTCATCTACTGTCTTTCGGTTGTTATCTGAAGATTATTTAGTGACTGGAGTTCATTCTATTGTCAGAATTTTTCACTGTTCTATGTACAGTGGAAACCCTCTAAACCAGTTCTTCTATAATCCAGTTTCCCCTCTAAATTGGACAAATGTTCTGTTCCCAACTTCATTACTTTATAATTCGAAAATCGCCTCTAAATTGGCCTATTGACCTGGTCCCAGACTCAGCAGGTTTGGAGGTGTTCCACCATAGCACCAGAAATGGAAACGAATGTAATGTTCATAGATATAGATTCATACATGAAAGTTGAATTTCAAAAATAGTTTTGGTTAGAAAATGGTAAGAAGTTACATTAAGTTATCTGCTTGCCGTGTATTCATTTAACAGAGCATGTAGAATTAAAGGTATAGATAAAATGTAATCTGTTTAGCAGCTTGAATTGTAAATTCAAATTTTGTTTGTATTTTTCAGCTTTTGAAACATGATCCCCACAAGAGATTGCCATTGGATAAAGTTATGACACATCCATGGATTTTACAGAATTACACACCCAGTCAATCTCGCTAATGCTTGTGTGTTTAAGTGCTGACTGGTTCTTGATATGTAAAAGGAAGAGACTGGTTACTCTGTGATAAATTACAGAATATGTTCAGAATATCGCTGGATTGCAATAACTCACTGATAAGCCTTGATGCTGCATTTAATGGAGTCAGGGTGTGAAGAATGAATCATCAGTATATCAATATAACATATTTCCTGACTTGCTTCACTGAGAAGTTGCTGTCTTAACTTACTTTTCTTTGTAAAACTAATGATGTTATAATTTCGAATTGTCTTGTACATATATGTTATTTTTATAGTGTAAATTTGTAACCCCATTTCCCCTGCAAGTAAATTTACTTACAAGCCAAAATTGAGCAATATCAATTATGTGTGCTGAGCCTTAGATGTCAAATTCTGAGTTAGGAACCAGTCTAGAAATGCTTGTATATAACTGATTAGATCTGAGCAGTCAACAAAATGACCAATGGGGAGGCTGCATCCTAGGATTGGTCCTGAAACTTGGTTTTATCACATCTGGTCATTTTTTGTTGTGTGATTTTTTTGTGTATTGATCATTTTCTTTATTCTATTTTCTGCCAATTATTAGGATTGTAGCTTGACTTAATTCCATTTTATTTCTGTTTCCCCAATTAAAATATCATTCATTCGTTTGCTAACAATTCTCTTAATAATGTACATGCATCAATTTATGGTATAATCACTGTAAGTTCATGAAAATGAATCTATTTTCTGTATTGTCTTGTGTAAGATTCTCATATTTCTTGTGTATATAAATACATGTATATTTAGGGTAATATGTGTTCTGTGTCTCGTTGGACAGTGTACGTCACTCAGGAATAATGTGTCTTCATTTATTTTCAATATAATAGATGCAATGTTTCAATTAAAAATTTGGTAGAGTAGTTTCTAACCTTCATGGTGCTCAAATTAAAATTAAGTCTGTTTGCCCTTTACCAACCGACTTGAACAAATCCTGCTGATTCAAAAAAAAATTATTGCAAAATCTGGGAGATCTTTATTCACGCTTTTGAGTCGTTTTCCACTCTTCTTCCTTCCAGTTGTTATTTATCCTAGCATTAAAGCACTTTTGATCAGAATCACATAATCACACTTGAATGAAAAAACATTTTTCCTACCTACTGACCCCCTTCTAAAATTCATTTTCTGTAAAGGGTAAACAAATATATTCTTAATTTAGGCTTGATCCAATATTGTCTGCAGTCAGACTAAAGATTTATTTCCATGTATAGTAATGTATTGTGAATGTAGGTAACAAATATTTATTGATGTACTAGACATTTTCTTTTATTTATGATTACTAATGATTGATGGCTCTTCCATTAAGTTTTTATTGAAATGAAGTCATTTTCCTTGGTCGTTTTTTTGAAATCTGATTTATTGACTCCATTGTTACACAAGTAGTTTTTTAATGGCTTATCTGTGGTTTCATTGTGACTGTGTTTTAGTTTGTCAGAACATTCTTACCAATGAGGATATTATTTTTCATCTTTGTTTTATGTTATCATTCTGTATTTTGTATGAATAATGCACTAATTACAATATTTGTTGTCTGACAAAAACATGGATGAACTTCAGTCTCCTAAAAGCCTTGAGCATAATTCTGTTTGTGGTACACCATGCATCAATAATCACTTCTATGTTTTCCTTCTGTTTTTTATGTGTCTAGTATTTCTCTTACTGCTTTATTTATGTACTTTTCTTTCTTTTCTGTCCTTAATTTCTGTACATAAAAAAATAATCTATATCAGGCAGCTTGAAACTGCTGGAATACTTGCCTGACATTTGGTCGGGCGAAGATAGAATTTCTGTCCAACCAAATGAAAATTTGTCTGACTGAATGTATTATAAATAGGTGATAAATGCTGTAAATCGTCATTTAATGCTAGACATCTGATCCAGTACTTGCCGAAAAGTTATTGGACCTGCTCAAAATTTGCCTGACATGTCCGACGGTCCGGCATCTTTCGGGAAGCCTGCTATATTTGAATACAATATCCATATACTGGGTTTTAGTTAAGTTCTTTGCACCACGAAATATTACTTCAATGTATTTGATGTACATACAGTTTGTATAATATAAGATTCTGTTTTATTTAAAGTGCGAGTTATGTTTGTAAGTGCATGAATTTTCAGTGCTGACTGTCTTTTTTAGCCATTCATCTCTGTGAATTTTTTAATGTTGCAATAGATAATTGTTTCCTGTTGGCAAGAAAGAAATAGAATATCCAAGAATTCATTTTGATGTATAATATTGCATATTTTGTGTACTTTATTGTTAGTCATTTCATGTACCAATATTTTCAGACCTTAATGAGAAGTATATTTTAAATCTATTGATGAAAACAGACATATTGGTTGAAAATAAAAACAGAATTGATATTACATGAAATCATTTATTATTATGCCAAGTTGTAATTGTCACATGAAAATCTTGTGAAGTAAACTCTACTATGAATTGTTTGTCATACACAAAAACTTTAATCTTTGTATTGGATTTAGTATAATCCATATAAAAAACTTTTAGGATCAGAGTAT
Source organism: Lutraria rhynchaena (assembly GCA_008271625.1). Lineage (NCBI taxonomy): Eukaryota > Metazoa > Mollusca > Bivalvia > Venerida > Mactridae > Lutraria > Lutraria rhynchaena. The sequence goes on along the minus strand of VIBL01000340.1, from coordinate 7,448 downwards.
GTTCAATTTTTTATGAATGGTTTGTGATAATCTGTCATGATAGTATTAATACTGTTGGGTGGGTTTGACCTACTTAACTTGACATAGTTTGATTTTAATTTTATAATTTTACTTTAATTAATCAAATGAAATATGCCACTAGTTGTCTGAAAGTGTGGGTGTTTAGTCATCTATTTAATTATTGTGTAGTTTTTAATTGTTTTCCACTTAAAGTTACAAATATGTCAATGACAGTATAACATTGTTATAAATTGTCATTTAAGTCTTAACCAAGATCTTGAGGTCCTGAAAATTGATTAAGATGAAACATTGAGCTGAATTAAAGCTATCATTCTATGTAATGAATTACTTCAGTAACTGAATTAATTATATTGTGATGAAATTTATGGCGCAATCAAAGACACTTTGTGTTTTGTCGCAAAATTATTCCATCATTTGTTCAACTTTAGATCTTTTGATATTTTATAAGAAATGAAAAAAAATAACAAGTACATACTGATGACTTAATAGGATTATGTATTGTGTATATGGCCATTTGTCTTATGTTTGTGATTAGAGACTAAAGCCTGCTCCTATATTCCATTTCTGTTAATTACAACATGATGTGCAAATAAATTTGATTGTTTGAATGTGTGTATGAACATAGGCCCTCGAGGGTCTAAGTCTTAATTATAGTAAATACATGTATACTACTGTATGTTTTCTCATGTATAAAATGATCAAAATAAAGTTATGACATACCAATTATGTTTTGTTCTATGCTTACATAGCATGAAATAAGATGCTTAAAAACATCAAGACTATCCACTATCAACTTAGTGGTGTTAACACAGATCATTATACGGGGAATGTTGTAAAAGTTACTTACATTTATTTCAGGTATATTAGCATACTAAGTATACCTTGACCCAAACAATACATAATTAAAAACACTCGTACAGTCAAACTTGTGATAAAGGCCAGTGTTGGGAATGGCAAAGTGTGGCCTTTATTGACAGATGGCTTTTATTCGGAGTTCAGTTTGTCCTAAATAATCAGTGACGATTTTTCAAAGAATGGACATCTAGATCTAGTACTACCATTTTGAGTTGAGAGATGGGTGTTGTTCTGAGACCATATTGTTAAGTATTTGATTCGTTCAGAAAAGAAATCCAGTTTCTAAACTTGAGACTTGCTCGGCCTCTCAATGGTAAATTCATTGAACATAGATACGAGAATTTGTCATAATTTTAAGTTCATCTATGGAGGAGAATAATAAGGTGACTGTTAACAGACAGACTCACGCTGTCAATTCTCTTAATACTCGTTTGTGTGAAACATTGCGTGATATGAATAACTATTACCAATAAATGTCCAGGAAGACGCGCCAAAACTACTTGAGACGTTTGAGTAAATTATTTCTGGTTGCTAAATGAGCCTGGCGCCAATCTTAAGTTTTAATCCGAATTCTTTTCCTAGTCTGAGCTGAGTTCTGAATATTGCCTAAATAAAATGGAGATATATGAATTGTATCGCAGGTCAATGGTATGTTTGTAGTCAAGGTCATTTTAGCTCGTCTGTTTCGAAGAAAAGGTCATTATGATCGCTGCGGCGTTGTCATTGTCTTCGTTGTCGTGCAAAACTTTAATGTAGCCCATTAATCAAACACTTTAAAAGATATAACCATCACACTCTGAATACTTGATTATCATGACAAGGCACAGGTGCAAGACAAGGGGCATTATTCTGAATGCTATATTTTTGGAGTTATGCTCCTTTTTAAATTAGAATTTACTGTCCAAATTGCTTATTAAGTAGAATGATGTAAAACAGACGAACGTTGGAGCTGCTCCGCGGAGTTTTTGTTCATATTTTCAGATCATGTCATCAAGAATAACGAAAAGTTCACTGAAGTATTCTCAATAAAGGTACTAAGACTGTCGTCTGCTGCTTTTTGTCAGTTCAACTTGAAAAGCATGTAAATTGATTGGTTGAATTGTTCATGACGCTATTAACAATCGTGCGCATGCGCGTAGAAAACAATAAGACGTATATCTATTCGAAGAAGTTTTTTTGTGAACTTTTCGAAATCTCAGGGAGCATAATGTTCTAGTGGACATGTTATCTAATCTGATTGTATAACTTTTATAAATGTCAAATCGTTTCACCCCAACCTCTCCTCAGCTTGTCACCAAACTACTTCCACATTTGTCGTACACTGACATTTGTCTTTCAGCCTCAGATATACCCTTTCTTGTATCATGGAAGGCCTTGATCGTGTCAGAAATATAGATAACACTGACCTTATCAACAAATGGAACTGTTATTCAATTTTTTTTCAGCACAATGCCGTAAATCATTCGATTGGTGAGATAACTGAGCGCAACATTTATTTAACCATAAATCATTTCCCAGTAATCAATGATTCAGTGTGATACAACACTAACCTTTCATCTGTCGTTCAATATTTACACGAAGATTGCACTAAACCTTATGATTATGTCTTCGCAAATGATTCCATCAATAAGTACTGGATGGTAAGTCTTAAGTAATCTATTTACATATATTTGTGCGACCGCACAAAACTATTTACTCGATTCGGATTCACATAATTTCACTATGGATCAGTATTTTACGGAAATACCCGAGTTTTGCCGCTTAACGGTCAATGATCCTCCCTCATTTAGAAAACTCTGGTCGGACATATCATAAATGCATTCGCGGAAATTACCGGAATTAGCCGATATTAGGCGAATGAGTGATTTTCCCTGTGGAGTTCTTAAAATTTCTGAAGATTCGTCATATTTCGGGCATGAGAAACCAATCATCATTTATTGAACATGACGTTAAGGATAATGGCATCTATTACGGGAAGTCCGAGAGTGGACCGATTTTTTCCCTGATATTTTCTGTATTCGTTTGAATGATTGTCTGTAATAAACATGACGTACAGTAACAAGTATGGATTTGTAATGCTTAGGGTTCTTTGTAATTTTCTTTGTTGGTAACATTGTAATATGCAGATATAACAATACAGTCGAACCTGAGCTAACGACCGCCTCCGAAGTGCAGTCACCTATCAACAACGGCCGTGCTGATTTCCCCCAAGCGAAATCACTATTAAAATTGCTGTAAGCAGCGGCCTCCCGTCGTCAGCGGCCAGCGGTCATTTCTGTACATCACAATTTCCATTCGAAGTTATCATTTTTTTTTTAATTTTATTGTACTTTTGAAATCGTTATTAATTTCTAGTTCAATGTTCATAACATCAGCACTATTCGAATAAGATTAAATTGATAAATGTTGTCACATACATTTTAACAAAGCATTAATTCGCACAGAAGTGGATGTTACGGAAAGATTTTGGATTATTTTGAGCTGGAGGGTAAAAATCTGAATTTTAAGAATTGGCTTATAACTACATCTGCTGATTGGTTGTTTTCGAGATTAATCAGAAAAAAACTAATAAATGGCAAGATATCGCTATAAAACTATAGTATAAAATCCCACAGTTAAACGCAACAATTCGTGTCTTAATTGTCACATTGATTTGATTAGAGCTGTCAATCTTTCCAGACGTATGTCTGAGCATTTGTTTACTTTCAGTTTTAATGGCAGGAACAACCTCATTATACCGTTCTAAATGCCAATGCAACTTCCATCTCATTAATTAGTGTCATTTCTACCCTCCGCTTCGAATCCTTATTATCGATGGCGTCTTCAGCATTTAAAGTTTCCGAGAAATACGTATTCGGAGAGTCTGAAAATTGCCCCAAAGCGTTTCTAAATAAAATTCTTGTAACCATGCTGTTGATCAGGGATTTGTTTCCGCGCATGTCAACGAATCTGTATTAAGTTTCATCAGCGTAATTAATCTGTCACCATTATTAACAACATTACAAGCGCGTGACGATCAATAACCCGCCTTTTCCCCGATACTCCTCGTCTGCTTCCCCTATTTTCTTTTTTTCCATTTGCCATGCGCTTTTGAGATATTTCCAAACCAAATTACACTGCAGGTCAAAGTTCGATTTTTTTCCCTGCCTCAAGGTCTTCAGATAAAAAACTTCAACACAATTTTGTTGCAATAAAACACGCACACTGCTAGAGATGGAAAAATGAATGAATCTCGCTCTTACATCCCGCGCAATTTGACGTAAATATTTTTTATGCTAATCGAAATCGCTTCGAGGCAATTGGAGAGCTTCATAGTACTAGAGATCGATATTTTTCACTTAACGCGCCAGCAAATTGGCACCCAGTTTCCCATTGGTATTTGCCTCTGCTTGGGAGATTGTGTACTGTGCTTGGATTTAATGATGACACGAATTTATTTTTAAATAGCGTGGATTACTTGAAATCATGACTTTCATTCCAAAAGTGGTCCGGTAATTAGTAACGATTTTTTCCGGAATTCGCAGCAAAAGTCGGTCATGTTTGTTTCTGAATTTGCCCATGTGTAAAGTTGGGATTGTTGTTATTGCGTAGCAGAATTCGGAGGCGTTACTTCTGATAAATGATTGAACTGTCTTCAACTGGGCATGTAAATATATGCTTGTACTTGTATACTGTTTAGTCATACCGTATCTGGACATTATAAACTATTCAACAGGTCAGTTCGGTGTTTATATTTGAATTATTAAAGAGATTACTTCTTTATTCAGATACAGAGGAAGGGTTTTGCGTCCCTAGAGATTTTAGTTTGATTTGAACGAGTCTACAATTCTAGTTACCTTATAGTAGTCTGATTACAGTTATAGCGTGTGTTTCTACGATTGGATTTAATTGTTTGATTCAGGGGGTGTTGGACAAATTCAGGGACCCTGAGGACTATTCTGCTTATGTTCAAAAGTTCGCGGGAAATATGACGACAATCTAGGTGCATGGACAATTCTTGCAAAATATTGAACTAGTTGGTGGAGTGCTGGACACAAGGATACATGGCAATACATCAAATAAAGCGACAGTGGATGTTTGGGTATGTGGCGCGGAATATTTTCACTTTGATGCGCAAGTAAACAATTGACATGAACGGTCACACGATGTCTTGTATAAGAATAAGGTACATCTTGTAGAAATCATACATTTACCTATTTTATATCAATGTGTACACATATGCTTGTATTTAACCTACGATCCTACGTCACCATTGCCTGTGTCAGCTTAGTTTCATCAACTCATTTTCATTTCGTCTTTGTCACGTGTTATCAGTATTACATGTATTTCTTTTGTGTGGTTGTGCACTTGCTGTAACATGTATTTAGTATGTATTTATCATCATAATTTTCGTTTTACATGAAAGCAAATTATTAGTGCCATTATGATTTGTAGTTTTCACTAATATTTTGTCATTGCGAAACATGTACTGTATATTTTTGATAAAACGTATTCCTAAATACAAGTACAGTCATACCTGTGAACAAAGGCCACCCTTGAGAAAAAACAAAATGTGGCATTTGTTGACAGGTGGCCTTTATTCGGAGGTCGGTTTGTTCTAAATAATCAGGGACAGTGTTCCAAACATTGACCTTTATTGACAGGGTGGTATTTATTAGAAGGTGGCTCCAAACTTTGGTTTTGACTGTATTCGTCGTATATATCAATTACATTGTATTTATTATTATTATTATTATTTATCATCACCTTGTATGTACGTAGTAGTCATGTGACACATGTATCATTATCTGTGTTATCTGGGTATCTGTGTTAGCATCATTTATAATTATTGTTCTTGTCATCAAAACATTCATTACTGTTACCATGTGATAAATATCATTAGTGTATTGTATTGATTAAACCAGACAATCAACCTATTAAACAAGCAATCTGTGTGAATTACTTGTAAATTACAGCGCAAATCTGACTCAGAATTATTGTCACTTTCGTTACCCTAGTACAATCCTTTTATTTTGGACAGTAAAGCAATTATTTTCGTAAAATTGATTTGGTTAATGAGTAACATACAGTCAAACCTGTGTTTGCAGCCACCTCCAAATAAAGACCATCTTGTGGATAAAGGTCATTCTTTTAAAAAACGTCACTAGTTATCTAGAACAAACTGACCTCCGAATGAAGACCATCTATCAATAAAGGCCACATTTTGTCTTTACCAGGGGTGACCTTTGTTCACAGGTTTGACTGTAGTCTCAGACAATGTTCTATTCTTTCAAATTGTATGTACCTCTTTACATCTAACTTAGTCTGTAGAACATGAACTATTTGACTCTATGACATTGGTACTACTTTTGATATCACAAAAACAATACTGACGATGAAATTCAAGAATATAATTGATAAGCCATGAGGACTTATTAAAGGAATCACGATTTCTATTGCCTGAACTCAACGTTCCGCTTAGTAAATAGTTTAATGAATTTGCAATTTGATAGCTTATTCCCATAGAGATTTTCTTTTCTATTATGACTGCGAGAACTATAATGTTCAGTCAAATATAAAAATACCAATTGTAATACAATGATTGTGTTGTAGATGTGGGAATTTCTTTCATTCAAAATACCTGAAGTAATAAGACCTTTGTATTTTAGTTTAGGGTTTTATTTTATGTCCATGGTTACCGAGTTCTCCGTAAATCTGTCAAGTAATTAAATGCACTACTTGGACCAGAGGAACAATTCAGCGGAAGAAATTCAAATACACCATACTATACTAAATCTTTATAAGGAAGCGATCCATATTTCAAGTTACGCATTCCATTCACGCCATTCGCAAACGCTAAGACACAGATTGTATCGATTTTTGGAGTTGTTTTGAAAATCTAATAATAACAGTTTTGCGTAAGTTTAAAATTGTGTTTTTAAGGCATATCGTTACTTAGATTTCCCAATGGCAAATAACGTGTATTTTGTGAACAAGTTTGAGACGTTTGCTTTCATTAAATTACAAAGGGAGACAGATTTTGCCCCACAAATGATACTTATATGCATCTACATACTAGCTTCCTTCATACTTCTTTAAGTTTTATCGTAAACATCGTCCAATTTTTCAGGAAGGATAAGATGGTGGAAACGGAAACAAATTGTGAGCCGTGTCAAAGAGAAGATATCAAAAAGAAAGCCACAGTATATTGCTATGAATGCAGCGAACGTATGTGTGATGGTTGCAAAGGATTACACAAGAAAATTAAACTTCTCTCCGGTCATAAACTTGTAAAAATTGAAGACAAAAAAGAAGATATTGCCAAGTTAGATTACTTGAAATCTCTTACGCAGTGTCCAGATCATAATTCTGAAGAGTTTAAGTACATTTGCAAGGATCATGATCAGCTTTGTTGCAATGAATGTGCCATTGAACGTCACAGAAAATGCGAACACATGGTAGCTATTGTTTGTGAGTTGGCTGCTGCTGAAAGTGAAACCAAAGATATAAAACTAAGACTTGAAGAACTTGAACAATTTACTGACAAACTTGTTGAGTATGAAAAGAAACACCAAACCATCGTAGAGAAATCT